>OW119933.1:95520718-95874720 GCA_933210815.1 Meta bourneti
CCACCACACTGAGAGTGACCTGTGATAACATTCATGTTATGTCTTAACTGATACATAAAACATTAAAAAATACCAAGAATTTTGAGAATGAGTCCCACCACCACCCGATATGACACGTGCATGTCGCCTCATTCCTTCCACCGCAGTGAGTGTGACCCGTGACAACATGCTTTTTATGTCTTCTTTGTGAATTAAAACATTAAAAAATACAAAGAATTTTGAGAATGAGTCCCACCACCACCCGACATGACACGGTCATGTCGCCTCATTCCTTCCACCACACTGAGTGTGATCTGTGATAACATTCTTGTTATGTCTTAACTGATACATAAAACATTAAAAAATACAAAGAATTTTGAGAATGAGTCCCACAACCACCACCCGACATAGCACGGCATGTCGCCTCATTCCTTCCACCAAACTGAGTGTGACCTGTGATAACATTCTTGTTATATCTTAACTGATACATAAAACATTAAAAAATAACAAACATTTTGAGAATGAGTCCCACAACCACCACCCGACATGACACGTGCATGTCGCCTCATTCCTTCCACCGCACTGAGTGTGACCCGTGACAACATGCTTTTTGTGTCTTCTCTGTCACTTAAAACATTAAAAAACCCAAGAATTTTGAAAATGAGTCCCACCACCACCCGACATGACACGGGCATGTCGCCTCATTCCTTCCACCACACTGAGTGTGACCTGTGATAACATTCTTGTTATGTCTTAACTGATACTTAAAACATTAAAAAATTCCATGAATTTTGAGAATGAGTCCCATAACCACCACCCGACATAGCACGGCATGTCGCCTCATTCCTTCCACCACACTGAGTGTGACCTGTGATAACATTCTTGTTATGTCTTAACTGATACATAAAATATTAAAAAATATTAAGAATTTGAGGAATGAGTCCCAAAACCACCACCCGACATCGAACGGCATGTCGCCTCATTCCTTCCACCACACTGTGTGTGACCTGTGATAACATTCTTGTTATGTCTTAACTGATACTTAAACTATTAAAAAATACGAAGATTTTGTAGAATGAGTCCCACCACCACCCGACATGACACGGTCATGTCGCCTCATTCCTTCCACCACAATGAGTGTGATACGTGACAACGTGACAACATGCTTTTTATGTCTTCACTGATACTTAAAACATTAAAAAAACAATTATTTTAAGAATGAGTCCCACCCCCACCCGACATGACACGGACATTTCGCCTCATTCCTTCCACCACACTGAGAGTGACCTGTGATAACATTCTTGTTATGTCTTAACTGATACATAAATCATTAAAAAATACCAAGAATTTTGAGAATGAGTCCCACAACCACCACCCGACATGACACGGGCATGTCGCCTCATTCCTTCCATCACACTGAGTGTGATACGTGACAACGTGACAACATGCTTTTTATGTCTTCACTGATACTTAAAACATTAAAAAAACAATTATTTTAAGAATGAGTCCCACCCCCACCCGACATGACACGGACATTTCGCCTCATTCCTTCCACCACACTGAGAGTGACCTGTGATAACATTCATGTTATGTCTTAACTGATACATAAAACATTAAAAAATACCAAGAATTTTGAGAATGAGTCCCACAACCACCACCCGACATAGCACGGCATGTCGCCTCATTCCTTCCACCAAACTGAGTGTGACCTGTGATAACATTCTTGTTATATCTTAACTGATACATAAAACATTAAAAAATAACAAACATTTTGAGAATGAGTCCCACCACCACCCGACATGACACGGGCATGTCGCCTCATTCCTTCCACCACACTGAGTGTGACCTGTGATAACATTCTTGTTATGTCTTAACTGATATTTAAAACATTAAAAAATTCCATGAATTTTGAGAATGAGTCCCATAACCACCACCCGACATAGCACGGCATGTCGCCTCATTCCTTCCACCACACTGAGTATGACCTGTGATAACATTCTTGTTATGTCTTAACTGATACATAAAACATTACAAAATAACAAACATTTTGAGAATGAGTCCCACAACCACCACCCGACATGACACGGGCATGTCGCCTCATTCCTTCCACCGCACTGAGTGTGACCCGTGACAACATGCTTTTTGTGTCTTCTCTGTCACTTAAAACATTAAAAAACCCAAGAATTTTGAAAATGAGTCCCACCACCACCCGACATGACACGGGCATGTCGCCTCATTCCTTCCACCACACTGAGTGTGACCTGTGATAACATTCTTGTTATGTCTTAACTGATACTTAAAACATTAAAAAATTCCATGAATTTTGAGAATGAGTCCCATAACCACCACCCGACATAGCACGGCATGTCGCCTCATTCCTTCCACCACACTGAGTGTGACCTGTGATAACATTCTTGTTATGTCTTAACTGATACATAAAATATTAAAAAATATTAAGAATTTGTAGAATGAGTCCCAAATCCACCACCCGACATCGAACGGCATGTCGCCTCATTCCTTCCACCACACTGTGTGTGACCTGTGATAACATTCTTGTTATGTCTTAACTGATACTTAAACTATTAAAAAATACGAAGAGTTTGTAGAATGAGTCCCACCACCACCCGACATGTCACGGTCATGTCGCCTCATTCCTTCCACCACAATGAGTGTGATACGTGACAACGTGACAACATGCTTTTTATGTCTTCACTGATACTTAAAACATTAAAAAGACAATTATTTTAAGAATGAGTCCCACCCCCACCCGACATGACACGGACATTTCGCCTCATTCCTTCCACCACACTGAGAGTGACCTGTGATAACATTCTTGTTATGTCTTAACTGATACATAAATCATTAAAAAATACCAAGAATTTTGAGAATGAGTCCCACAACCACCACCCGACATGACACGGGCATGTCGCCTCATTCCTTCCATCACACTGAGTGTGATACGTGACAACGTGACAACATGCTTTTTATGTCTTCACTGATACTTAAAACATTAAAAAAACAATTATTTTAAGAATGAGTCCCACCCCCACCCGACATGACACGGACATTTCGCCTCATTCCTTCCACCACACTGAGAGTGACCTGTGATAACATTCATGTTATGTCTTAACTGATACATAAAACATTAAAAAATACCAAGAATTTTGAGAATGAGTCCCACCACCCGATATGACACGTGCATGTCGCCTCATTCCTTCTACCGCACTGAGTGTGACCCGTGATAACATGCTTTTTATGTCTTCTCTGTCACCTAAAACATTAAAAAACCCAGGAATTTTAAGAATGAGTCCCACCACCACCACCCGACATGACACGGGCATGTCGCCTCATTCCTTCCACCACACTGAGTGCGACCCGTGACAACATGCTTTTTATGTCTTCACTGATACTTAAAACATTAAAAAAACAATAATTTTGAGAAAGAGTCCCTTCATCTGCCTACATAGCGCAAGTATGACGCCTCATTCCTTCCACCTAATGGTTTGGGTCGCGTGACATCATTGTTTTGATATGTCATCACTCATACTTAAATAGGGCCGCGGTGGCCCGGTTGGAAGAGTAACGGACTAGCAACCGAAGGGTTGCGAGTTCGAATCCAGCCAAACACCGTCGTGTACAAAGGGGGCTGGTGCACGTTAAATCTGTCGTGGCCTCAAATGTCCTCACGTTGGCGTGGTGTGGAAGTTTGGAGAGTGGGGTGCCAGCTCAGGTGTTGCCTCGTCATCTGACCGTGGTTCAAAATTACGTGGTGTTGTCCTCGGATCTTTCCCTCTGGGATTGATCCCGGACCGTCACCAATAGCCCGTTGTGTTGCTCCAGTGTGACGTTAATTGAAAATACCAAATACCATACTTAAAACATTAAAAACTAAAAAATAATAATTTTTAAATGAGTCCCACCACCACCCGACATGACACGGGCATGTCGCCTCATTCCTTCCACCCCACTGAGTGTGACACGTGACAACATGCTTTTTATGTCTTCTCTGTCACTTAAACATTAAAAAACCCAAGAATTTTGAGAATGAGTCCCACCACCCGACATGACACGGACATGTCACCTCATTCCTTCCTCCACACTGACTGTGACCCGTGATAACATCCTTGTTATGTCTTAACTGATACAAAAAACATTAAAAAATACCAAGAATTTTGAGAATGAGACCCACAACCAACACCCGACATGACACGGGCATGTCGCCTCATTCCTTCCATCACACTGAGTGTGATACGTGACAACGTGACAACATGCTTTTTATGTCTTCACTGATACTAAAAACATTAAAAAAACAATTATTTTAAGAATGAGTCCCACCCCCACCCGACATGACACGGACATTTCGCCTCATTCCTTCCACCACACTGAGAGTGACCTGTGATAACATTCATGTTATGTCTTAACTGATACATAAAACATTAAAAAATACCAAGAATTTTGAGAATGAGTCCCACAACCACCACCCGACATAGCACGGCATGTCGCCTCATTCCTTCCACCAAACTGAGTGTGACCTGTGATAACATTCTTGTTATGTCTTAAGTGATACATAAAACATTAAAAAATTCCAAGAATTTTGAGAATGAGTCCGAAAACCACCATCCGACATAGAACGGCATGTCGCCTCATTCCTTCCACCACACTGAGTGTGACCTGTGATAACATTCTTGTTATGTCTTAACTGATACTTAAAATATTAAAAATAAAAAACAATAATTTTAAGAATGAGTCCCATCACTACCCGACATGACACGGGTATGTCGCCTCATTCCTTCCACCACACTGAGTGTGACCTGTGATAACATTCTTGTTATGTCTTAACTGATACTAAAACATTGAAAAAAAAACAATAATTTTAAGAATGAGTCCCACCACCACCCGACATGACACGGACATGTCGCCTCATTCCTTCCTCCACACTGACTGTGACCCGTGATAACATCCTTGTTATGTCTTAACTGATACATAAAACATTAAAAAATACCAAGAATTTTGAGAATGAGACCCACAACCAACACCCGACATGACACGGGCATGTCGCCTCATTCCTTCCACCCCACTGAGTGTGACACGTGACAACATGCTTTTTATGTCTTCTCTGTCACTTAAAACATTAAAAAACCCAAGAATTTTGAGAATGAGTCCCACCACCCGACATGACACGGACATGTCGCCTCATTCCTTCCTCCACACTGACTGTGACCCGTGATAACATCCTTGTTATGTCTTAACTGATACATAAAACATTAAAAAATACCAAGAATTTTGAGAATGAGACCCACAACCAACACCCGACATGACACGGGCATGTCGCCTCATTCCTTCTACCCCACTGAGTGTGACACGTGACAACATGCTTTTTATGTCTTCTCTGTCACTTAAAACATTAAAAAACCCAAGAATTTTGAGAATGAGTCCCACCACCCGACTAGAACGGCATGTCGCCTCATTCCTTCCACCACACTGAGTGTGACCTGTGATAACATTCTTGTTATATCTTAACTGATACATAAAACATTAAAAAATAACAAACATTTTGAGAATGAGTCCCACCACCACCCGACATGACACGGGCATGTCGCCTCATTTATTCCACCACACTGAGTGTGACCTGTGATAACATTCTTGTTATGTCTTAACTGATACTTAAAACATTAAAAAATTCCATGAATTTTGAGAATGAGTCCCATAACCACCACCCGACATAGCACGGCATGTCGCCTCATTCCTTCCACCACACTGAGTGTGACCTGTGATAACATTCTTGTTATGTCTTAACTGATACATAAAATATTAAAAAATATTAAGAATTTGTAGAATGAGTCCCAAAACCACCACCCGACATCGAACGGCATGTCGCCTCATTCCTTCCACCACACTGTGTGTGACCTGTGATAACATTCTTGTTATGTCTTAACTGATACATAAAATATTAAAAAATACGAAGAGTTTGTAGAATGAGTCCCACCACCACCCGACATGACACGGTCATGTCGCCTCATTCCTTCCACCACACAGAGTGCGATCTGTGATAACATTCTTGTTATGTCTTAACTGATACATAAATCATTAAAAAATACCAAGAATTTTGAGAATGAGTCCCACAACCACCACCCGACATGACACGGGCATGTCGCCTCATTCCTTCCATCACACTGAGTGTGATACGTGACAACGTGACAACATGCTTTTTATGTCTTCACTGATACTTAAAACATTAAAAAAACAATTATTTTAAGAATGAGTCCCACCCCCACCCGACATGACACGGACATTTCGCCTCATTCCTTCCACCACACTGAGAGTGAACTGTGATAACATTCATGTTATGTCTTAACTGATACATAAAACATTAAAAAATACCAAGAATTTTGAGAATGAGTCCCACCACCACCCGATATGACACGTGCATGTCGCCTCATTCCTTCAACCGCACTGAGTGTGACCCGTGATAACATGCTTTTTATGTCTTCTCTGTCACCTAAAACATTAAAAAACCCAGGAATTTTAAGAATGAGTCCCACCACCACCACCCGACATGACACGGGCATGTCGCCTCATTCCTTCCACCACACTGAGTGCGACACGTGACAACATGCTTTTTATGTCTTCACTGATACTTAAAACATTAAAAAAACAATAATTTTGAGAAAGAGTCCCTTCATCTGCCTACATAGCGCAAGTATGACGCCTCATTCCTTCCACCTAATGGTTTGGGTCGCGTGACATCATTGTTTTGATATGTCATCAATCATACTTAAAACATTAAAAACTAAAAAATAATAATTTTTAAATGAGTCCCACCACCACCCGACATGACACGGGCATGTCGCCTCATTCCTTCCACCCCACTGAGTGTGACACGTGACAACATGCTTTTTATGTCTTCTCTGTCACTTAAAACATTAAAAAACCCAAGAATTTTGAGAATGAGTCCCACCACCCGACATGACACGGACATGTCACCTCATTCCTTCCTCCACACTGACTGTGACCCGTGATAACATCCTTGTTATGTCTTAACTGATACATAAAACATTAAAAAATACCAAGGATTTTGAGAATGAGACCCACAACCAACACCCGACATGACACGGGCATGTCGCCTCATTCCTTCCACCCCACTGAGTGTGACACGTGACAACATGCTTTTTATGTCTTCTCTGTCACTTAAAACATTAAATAACCCAAGAATTTTGAGAATGAGTCCCACCACCCGACATGACACGGACATGTCGCCTCATTCCTTCCTCCACACTGACTGTGACCCGTGATAACATCCTTGTTATGTCTTAACTGATACATAAAACATTAAAAAATACCAAGAATTTTGAGAATGAGACCCACAACCAACACCCGACATGACACGGGCATGTCGCCTCATTCCTTCTACCCCACTGAGTGTGACACGTGACAACATGCTTTTTATGTCTTCTCTGGCACTTAAAACATTAAAATACCCAAGAATTTTGAGAATGAGTCCCACCACCCGACATAGAACGGCGTGTCGCCTCATTCCTTCCACCACACTGAGTGTGACCTGTGATAACATTCTTGTTATGTCTTAACTGATACATAAAATATTAAAAATAAAAAACAATAATTTTAAGAATGAGTCCCATTACTACCCGACATGACACGGGTATGTCGCCTCATTCCTTCCACCACACTGAGTGTGATCTGTGATAATATTCTTCTTATGTCTTAACTGATACATAAAATATTGAAAATATTAAGAATATGTAGAATGAGTGCCAAAACCACCACCCGACATGGAACGGCATGTCGCCTCATTCCTTCCACCACACTGTGTGTGACCTGTGATAACATTCTTGTTATGTCTTAACTGATACATAAAATATTAAAAAATACGAAGAGTTTGTAGAATGAGTCCAACCACCACCCGATATGACACGGGCATGTCTCCTCATTCCTTCCAACACACTGAGTGGGACCCGTGACATCATTATTCATATGTCATCACTGATACTTAAAACAATAAAAAAAACAATAATTTTGAGAAGGAGTCCCTTAAAATGCCTACATAGCACAAGTATGTCGCTCATTACTTCCACCTAACTGAATGTGTTCCGTTACATCATTATTGATATGTCTCATCACTTATACTTAAAACATTAAAAAGAAAAAACAATAATTTTAAGAATGAGTCCCACCACCACCCGACATGACACGGACATGTCGCCTCATTTCGTCCTCCACAATGACTGTGAACCGTGACAACATGCTTTTAACGTCTTCACTGATACTTAAAACATTAAAAAAAACACTATAATATTGAGAATGAGTCCCATCATCTGCCTACATATCACGGGTATGTCGCCTAATTCCCTCGACCTAACTGATTTTGTTCCGTGACATCATTATTGATATGTCATCACTGATACTTGAAGCATTAAAAATAAAATTCATAATTTTAAGAATGAGTCCCACCACCACCACCCGACATGACACTTGCATGTCGCCTCATTCCTTCCACCGCAGTGAGTGTGACCCGTGACAACATGCTTTTTATGTCTTCTTTGTCAATTAAAACATTAAAAAATACAAAGAATTTTGAGAATGAGTCCCACCACCACCCGACATGACACGGTCATGTCGCCTCATTCCTTCCACCACACTGAGTGTGATCTGTGATAACATTCTTGTTATGTCTTAACTGATACATAAAACATTAAAAAATACCAAGAATTTTGAGAATGAGTCCCACAACCACCACCCGACATAGCACGGCATGTCGCCTCATTCCTTCCACCAAACTGAGTGTGACCTGTGATAACATTCTTGTTATATCTTAACTGATACATAAAACATTAAAAAATAACAAACATTTTGAGAATGAGTCCCACCACTACCCGACATGACACGGGCATGTCGCCTCATTCCTTCCACCACACTGAGTGTGACCTGTGATAACATTCTTGTTATGTCTTAACTGATATTTAAACCATTAAAAAATTCCATGAATTTTGAGAATGAGTCCCATAACCACCACCCGACATAGCACGGCATGTCGCCTCATTCCTTCCACCACACTGAGTGTGACCTGTGATAACATTCTTGTTATGTCTTAACTGATACATAAAACATTACAAAATAACAAACATTTTGAGAATGAGTCCCACAACCACCACCCGACATGACACGGGCATGTCGCCTCATTCCTTCCACCGCACTGAGTGTGACCCGTGACAACATGCTTTTTGTGTCTTCTCTGTCACTTAAAACATTAAAAAACCCAAGAATTTTGAAAATGAGTCCCACCACCACCCGACATAGCACGGCATGTCGCCTCATTCCTTCCACCACACTGAGTGTGACCTGTGATAACATTCTTGTTATGTCTTAACTGATACATAAAATATTAAAAAATATTAAGAATTTGTAGAATGAGTCCCAAAACCACCACCCGACATCGAACGGTATGTCGCCTCATTCCTTCCACCACACTGTGTGTGACCTGTGATAACATTCTTGTTATGTCTTAACTGATACATAAAATATTAAAAAATACGAAGAGTTTGTAGAATGAGTCCCACCACCACCCGACATGACACGGTCATGTCGCCTCATTCCTTCCACCACAATGAGTGTGATCTGTGATAACATTCTTGTTATGTCTTAACTGATACATAAATCATTAAAAAATACCAAGAATTTTGAGAATGAGTCCCACAACCACCACCCGACATGACACGGGCATGTCGCCTCATTCCTTCCATCACACTGAGTGTGATACGTGACAACGTGACAACATGCTTTTTATGTCTTCACTGTTTCTTAAAACATTAAAAAAACAATTATTTTAAGAATGAGTCCCACCCCCATCCGACATGACACGGACATTTCGCCTCATTCCTTCCACCACACTGAGAGTGACCTGTGATAACATTCATGTTATGTCTTAACTGATACATAAAACATTAAAAAATACCAAGAATTTTGAGAATGAGTCCCACCACCACCCGATATGACACGTGCATGTCGCCTCATTCCTTCTACCGCACTGAGTGTGACCCGTGATAACATGCTTTTTATGTCTTCTCTGTCACCTAAAACATTAAAAAACCCAGGAATTTTAAGAATGAGTCCCACCACCACCACCCGACATGACACGGGCATGTCGCCTCATTCCTTCCACCACACTGAGTGCGACCCGTGACAACATGCTTTTTATGTCTTCACTGATACTTAAAACATTAAAAAAACAATAATTTTGAGAAAGAGTCCCTTCATCTGCCTACATAGCGCAAGTATGACGCCTCATTCCTTCCACCTAATGGTTTGGGTCGCGTGACATCATTGTTTTGATATGTCATCACTCATACTTAAAACATTAAAAACTAAAAAATAATAATTTTTAAATGAGTCCCACCACCACCCGACATGACACGGGCATGTCGCCTCATTCCTTCCACCCCACTGAGTGTGACACGTGACAACATGCTTTTTATGTCTTCTCTGTCACTTAAACATTAAAAAACCGAAGAATTTTGAGAATGAGTCCCACCACCCGACATGACACGGACATGTCACCTCATTCCTTCCTCCACACTGACTGTGACCCGTGATAACATCCTTGTTATGTCTTAACTGATACAAAAAACATTAAAAAATACCAAGAATTTTGAGAATGAGACCCACAACCAACACCCGACATGACACGGGCATGTCGCCTCATTCCTTTCACCCCACTGAGTGTGACACGTGACAACATGCTTTTTATGTCTACTCTGTCACTTAAAACATTAAAAAACCCAAGAATTTTGAGAATGAGTCCCACCACCCGACATGACACGGGCATGTCGCCTCATTCCTTCCACCACACTGAGTGTGACCTGTGATAACATTCTTGTTATGTCTTAACTGATACTTAAAACATTGAAAAAAAAAACAATAATTTTAAGAATGAGTCCCACCACCACCCGACATGACACGGACATGTCGCCTCATTCCTTCCACCACACTGCGTGTGACCTGTGATAACATTCTTGTTATGTCTTATATATATATATATATATATATATATATATATATATATATATATATATATATATATATATATATATATATATATATATATATAACTGATACTTAAAACATTGAAAAAAAAACAATAATTTTAAGAATGAGTCCCACCACCACCCGACATGACACGGACATGTCGCCTCATTCCTTCCTCCACACTGACTGTGACCCGTGATAACATCCTTGTTATGTCTTAACTGATACATAAAACATTAAAAAATACCAAGAATTTTGAGAATGAGACCCACAACCAACACCCGACATGACACGGGCATGTCGCCTCATTCCTTCCACCCCACTGAGTGTGACACGTGACAACATGCTTTTTATGTCTTCTCTGTCACTTAAAACATTAAAAAACCCAAGAATTTTGAGAATGAGTCCCACCACCCGACATGACACGGACATGTCGCCTCATTCCTTCCTCCACACTGACTGTGACCCGTGATAACATCCTTGTTATGTCTTAACTGATACATAAAACATTAAAAAATACCAAGAATTTTGAGAATGAGACCCACAACCAACACCCGACATGACACGGGCATGTCGCCTCATTCCTTCTACCCCACTGAGTGTGACACGTGACAACATGCTTTTTATGTCTTCTCTGTCACTTAAAACATTAAAAAACCCAAGAATTTTGAGAATGAGTCCCACCACCCGACATAGAACGGCATGTCGCCTCATTCCTTCCACCACACTGAGTGTGACCTGTGATAACATTCTTGTTATATCTTAACTGATACATAAAACATTAAAAAATAACAAACATTTTGAGAATGAGTCCCACCACCACCCGACATGACACGGGCATGTCGCCTCATTCCTTCCACCACACTGAGTGTGACCTGTGATAACATTCTTGTTATGTCTTAACTGATACTTAAAACATTAAAAAATTCCATGAATTTTGAGAATGAGTCCCATAACCACCACCCGACATAGCACGGCATGTCGCCTCATTCCTTCCACCACACTGAGTGTGACCTGTGATAACATTCTTGTTATGTCTTAACTGATACATAAAATATTAAAAAATATTAAGAATTTGTAGAATGAGTACCAAAACCACCACCCGACATCGAACGGCATGTCGCCTCATTCCTTCCACCACACTGTGTGTGACCTGTGATAACATTCTTGTTATGTCTTAACTGATACATAAAATATTAAAAAATACGAAGAGTTTGTAGAATGAGTCCCACCACCACCCGACATGACACGGACATGTCGCCTCATTCCTTCCACCACACTGATTTTGACCCGTGTCAACATGCTTTTTATGTCTTCACTGTTACTTAAAACATTAAAAAACAATTATTTTAATAATGGGTCCCAACACCACCCGACATAGCACGGCATGTCGCCTCATACCTTCCACCACACTGAGTGTGACCCGTGACATCATTATTCATATGCATCACTGATACTTAAAACATTAAAAAAAACAATAATTTTGAGAAAGAGTCCATTAAAATGCGTACATAGCACAAGTATGTCGCCCATTCCTTCCACCTAACTGGGCCGCGGTGGCCCGGTTGGAAGACTAACGGACTTGCAACCAAAGGGTTGCGAGTTCGAATCCAGCCAAACACCGTCGTGTACAAAGGGGGCTGGTGCACGTTAAATCTGTCGTGGCCTCAAATGTCCTCACGTTGGCGTGGTGTGGAAGTTTGGAGAGTGGGGTGCCAGCTCAGGTGTTGCCTCGTCATCTGACCGTGGTTCAAAATTACATGGTGTTGTCCTCGGACCTTTCCCTTTGGGATTGATCCCGGACCGTCACCAATAGCCCATTGTTTTGCTCCAGTGTGACGTTAATAGAAATTCCCCCCCCTTCCACCTAACTGAATGTGTTACGTGACATCATTATTGATATGTCATCACTGATACATAAAGCATTAAATATAAGAAACATATTTTTAAGAATGAGTCCCACCACCACCCGACATAGCACGTGCATGTCTCCTCATTCCTTTAACCATACTGATTGTGATCCGCGACATCATTATTGATATGTCTCATCACTGATACATGAAGCATTAAAAATAAAATTCATAATTTTAAGAATGAGTCCCACCACCACCACCCGACATGAAACATGCATGTCGCCTCATTCCTTCCACCGCAGTGAGTGTGACCCGTGACAACATGCTTTTTATGTCTTCTTTGTCAATTAAAACATTAAAAAATGCCAAGAATTTTGAGAATGAGTCCCACCACCACCCGACATGACACGGTCATGTCGCCTCAATCCTTCCTCCACACAGAGTGTGATCTGTGATAACATTCTTGTTATGTCTTAACTGATACATAAATCATTAAAATATACCAAGAATTTTGAGAATGAGTCCCACAACCACCACCCGACATGACACGGGCATGTCGCCTCATTCCTTCCCCCGCACTGAGTGTGACCCGTGACAACATGCTTTTTATGTCTTCACTGATACTTAAAACATTAAAAAAACAATAATTTTGAGAATGAGTCCCACCACCACCCGACATGACACGGTCATGTCGCCTCATTCCTTCCACCACACAGAGTGTGATCTCTGATAACATTCTTGTTATGTCTTAACTGATACATAAATCATTAAAAAATACCAAGAATTTTGAGAATGAGTCCCACAACCACCACCCGACATGACACGGGCATGTCGCCTCATTCCTTCCATCACACTGAGTGTGATACGTGACAACGTGACAACATGCTTTTTATGTCTTCACTGATACTTAAAACATTAAAAAAACAATTATTTTAAGAATGAGTCCCACCCCTACCCGACATGACACGGACATTTCGCCTCATTCCTTCCACCACACTAAGAGTGACCTGTGATAACATTCATGTTATGTCTTAACTGATACATAAAACATTAAAAAATACCAAGAATTTTGAGAATGAGTCCCACCACCACCCGATATGACACGTGTATGTCGCCTCATTCCTTCTACCGCACTGAGTGTGACCCGTGATAACATGCTTTTTATGTCTTCTCTGCCATCTAAAACATTAAAAAACCCAGGAATTTTAAGAATGAGTCCCACCACCACCACCCGACCTGACACGGGCACGTCGCCTCATTCCTTCCACCACACTGAGTGCGACCCATGACAACATGCTTTTTATGTCTTCACTGATACTTAAAACATTAAAAAAACAATAATTTTTAGAAAGAGTCCCTTCATCTGCCTACATAGCACAAGTATGACGCCTCATTCCTTCCACCTAATGGTTTGGGTCGCGTGACATCATTGTTTTGATATGTCATCACTCATACTTAAAACATTAAAAACTAAAAAATAATAATTTTTAAATGAGTCCCACCACCACCCGACATGACACGGTCATGTCGCCTCATTCCTTCCACCACACTGAGTGTGATCTGTGATAACATTCTTGTTATGTCTTAACTGATACATAAAACATTAAAAAATACCAAGAATTTTGAGAATGAGTCCCACAACCACCACCCGACATAGCACGGCATGTCGCCTCATTCCTTCCACCAAACTGAGTGTGACCTGTGATAACATTCTTGTTATATCTTAACTGATACATAAAACATTAAAAAATAACAAACATTTTGAGAATGAGTCCCACCACTACCCGACATGACACGGGCATGTCGCCTCATTCCTTCCACCACACTGAGTGTGACCTGTGATAACATTCTTGTTATGTCTTAACTGATATTTAAACCATTAAAAAATTCCATGAATTTTGAGAATGAGTCCCATAACCACCACCCGACATAGCACGGCATGTCGCCTCATTCCTTCCACCACACTGAGTGTGACCTGTGATAACATTCTTGTTATGTCTTAACTGATACATAAAACATTACAAAATAACAAACATTTTGAGAATGAGTCCCACAACCACCACCCGACATGACACGGGCATGTCGCCTCATTCCTTCCACCGCACTGAGTGTGACCCGTGACAACATGATTTTTGTGTCTTCTCTGTCACTTAAAACATTAAAAAACCCAAGAATTTTGAAAATGAGTCCCACCACCACCCGACATAGCACGGCATGTCGCCTCATTCCTTCCACCACACTGAGTGTGACCTGTGATAACATTCTTGTTATGTCTTAACTGATACATAAAATATTAAAAAATATTAAGAATTTGTAGAATGAGTCCCAAAACCACCACCCGACATCGAACGGTATGTCGCCTCATTCCTTCCACCACACTGTGTGTGACCTGTGATAACATTCTTGTTATGTCTTAACTGATACATAAAATATTAAAAAATACGAAGAGTTTGTAGAATGAGTCCCACCACCACCCGACATGACACGGTCATGTCGCCTCATTCCTTCCACCACAATGAGTGTGATCTGTGATAACATTCTTGTTATGTCTTAACTGATACATAAATCATTAAAAAATACCAAGAATTTTGAGAATGAGTCCCACAACCACCACCCGACATGACACGGGCATGTCGCCTCATTCCTTCCATCACACTGAGTGTGATACGTGACAACGTGACAACATGCTTTTTATGTCTTCACTGTTTCTTAAAACATTAAAAAAACAATTATTTTAAGAATGAGTCCCACCCCCATCCGACATGACACGGACATTTCGCCTCATTCCTTCCACCACACTGAGAGTGACCTGTGATAACATTCATGTTATGTCTTAACTGATACATAAAACATTAAAAAATACCAAGAATTTTGAGAATGAGTCCCACCACCACCCGATATGACACGTGCATGTCGCCTCATTCCTTCTACCGCACTGAGTGTGACCCGTGATAACATGCTTTTTATGTCTTCTCTGTCAACTAAAACATTAAAAAACCCAGGAATTTTAAGAATGAGTCCCACCACCACCACCCGACATGACACGGGCATGTCGCCTCATTCCTTCCACCACACTGAGTGCGACCCGTGACAACATGCTTTTTATGTCTTCACTGATACTTAAAACATTAAAAAAACAATAATTTTGAGAAAGAGTCCCTTCATCTGCCTACATAGCGCAAGTATGACGCCTCATTCCTTCCACCTAATGGTTTGGGTCGCGTGACATCATTGTTTTGATATGTCATCACTCATACTTAAAACATTAAAAACTAAAAAATAATAATTTTTAAATGAGTCCCACCACCACCCGACATGACACGGGCATGTCGCCTCATTCCTTCCACCCCACTGAGTGTGACACGTGACAACATGCTTTTTATGTCTTCTCTGTCACTTAAACATTAAAAAACCGAAGAATTTTGAGAATGAGTCCCACCACCCGACATGACACGGACATGTCACCTCATTCCTTCCTCCACACTGACTGTGACCCGTGATAACATCCTTGTTATGTCTTAACTGATACAAAAAACATTAAAAAATACCAAGAATTTTGAGAATGAGACCCACAACCAACACCCGACATGACACGGGCATGTCGCCTCATTCCTTTCACCCCACTGAGTGTGACACGTGACAACATGCTTTTTATGTCTACTCTGTCACTTAAAACATTAAAAAACCCAAGAATTTTGAGAATGAGTCCCACCACCCGACATGACACGGGCATGTCGCCTCATTCCTTCCACCACACTGAGTGTGACCTGTGATAACATTCTTGTTATGTCTTAACTGATACTTAAAACATTGAAAAAAAAAACAATAATTTTAAGAATGAGTCCCACCACCACCCGACATGACACGGACATGTCGCCTCATTCCTTCCACCACACTGCGTGTGACCTGTGATAACATTCTTGTTATGTCTTATATATATATATATATATATATATATATATATATATATAACTGATACTTAAAACATTGAAAAAAAAACAATAATTTTAAGAATGAGTCCCACCACCACCCGACATGACACGGACATGTCGCCTCATTCCTTCCTCCACACTGACTGTGACCCGTGATAACATCCTTGTTATGTCTTAACTGATACATAAAACATTAAAAAATACCAAGAATTTTGAGAATGAGACCCACAACCAACACCCGACATGACACGGGCATGTCGCCTCATTCCTTCCACCCCACTGAGTGTGACACGTGACAACATGCTTTTTATGTCTTCTCTGTCACTTAAAACATTAAAAAACCCAAGAATTTTGAGAATGAGTCCCACCACCCGACATGACACGGACATGTCGCCTCATTCCTTCCTCCACACTGACTGTGACCCGTGATAACATCCTTGTTATATCTTAACTGATACATAAAACATTAAAAAATACCAAGAATTTTGAGAATGAGACCCACAACCAACACCCGACATGACACGGGCATGTCGCCTCATTCCTTCTACCCCACTGAGTGTGACACGTGACAACATGCTTTTTATGTCTTCTCTGTCACTTAAAACATTAAAAAACCCAAGAATTTTGAGAATGAGTCCCACCACCCGACATAGAACGGCATGTCGCCTCATTCCTTCCACCACACTGAGTGTGACCTGTGATAACATTCTTGTTATATCTTAACTGATACATAAAACATTAAAAAATAACAAACATTTTGAGAATGAGTCCCACCACCACCCGACATGACACGGGCATGTCGCCTCATTCCTTCCACCACACTGAGTGTGACCTGTGATAACATTCTTGTTATGTCTTAACTGATACTTAAAACATTAAAAAATTCCATGAATTTTGAGAATGAGTCCCATAACCACCACCCGACATAGCACGGCATGTCGCCTCATTCCTTCCACCACACTGAGTGTGACCTGTGATAACATTCTTGTTATGTCTTAACTGATACATAAAATATTAAAAAATATTAAGAATTTGTAGAATGAGTACCAAAACCACCACCCGACATCGAACGGCATGTCGCCTCATTCCTTCCACCACACTGTGTGTGACCTGTGATAACATTCTTGTTATGTCTTAACTGATACATAAAATATTAAAAAATACGAAGAGTTTGTAGAATGAGTCCCACCACCACCCGACATGACACGGACATGTCGCCTCATTCCTTCCACCACACTGATTTTGACCCGTGTCAACATGCTTTTTATGTCTTCACTGTTACTTAAAACATTAAAAAACAATTATTTTAATAATGGGTCCCAACACCACCCGACATAGCACGGCATGTCGCCTCATACCTTCCACCACACTGAGTGTGACCCGTGACATCATTATTCATATGCATCACTGATACTTAAAACATTAAAAAAAACAATAATTTTGAGAAAGAGTCCATTAAAATGCGTACATAGCACAAGTATGTCGCCCATTCCTTCCACCTAACTGGGCCGCGGTGGCCCGGTTGGAAGACTAACGGACTTGCAACCAAAGGGTTGCGAGTTCGAATCCAGCCAAACACCGTCGTGTACAAAGGGGGCTGGTGCACGTTAAATCTGTCGTGGCCTCAAATGTCCTCACGTTGGCGTGGTGTGGAAGTTTGGAGAGTGGGGTGCCAGCTCAGGTGTTGCCTCGTCATCTGACCGTGGTTCAAAATTACATGGTGTTGTCCTCGGACCTTTCCCTTTGGGATTGATCCCGGACCGTCACCAATAGCCCATTGTTTTGCTCCAGTGTGACGTTAATAGAAATTCCCCCCCTTCCACCTAACTGAATGTGTTACGTGACATCATTATTGATATGTCATCACTGATACATAAAGCATTAAATATAAGAAACATATTTTTAAGAATGAGTCCCACCACCACCCGACATAGCACGTGCATGTCTCCTCATTCCTTTAACCATACTGATTGTGATCCGCGACATCATTATTGATATGTCTCATCACTGATACATGAAGCATTAAAAATAAAATTCATAATTTTAAGAATGAGTCCCACCACCACCACCCGACATGAAACATGCATGTCGCCTCATTCCATCCACCGCAGTGAGTGTGACCCGTGACAACATGCTTTTTATGTCTTCTTTGTCAATTAAAACATTAAAAAATGCCAAGAATTTTGAGAATGAGTCCCACCACCACCCGACATGACACGGTCATGTCGCCTCAATCCTTCCTCCACACAGAGTGTGATCTGTGATAACATTCTTGTTATGTCTTAACTGATACATAAATCATTAAAATATACCAAGAATTTTGAGAATGAGTCCCACAACCACCACCCGACATGACACGGGCATGTCGCCTCATTCCTTCCCCCGCACTGAGTGTGACCCGTGACAACATGCTTTTTATGTCTTCACTGATACTTAAAACATTAAAAAAACAATAATTTTGAGAATGAGTCCCACCACCACCCGACATGACACGGTCATGTCGCCTCATTCCTTCCACCACACAGAGTGTGATCTCTGATAACATTCTTGTTATGTCTTAACTGATACATAAATCATTAAAAAATACCAAGAATTTTGAGAATGAGTCCCACAACCACCACCCGACATGACACGGGCATGTCGCCTCATTCCTTCCATCACACTGAGTGTGATACGTGACAACGTGACAACATGCTTTTTATGTCTTCACTGATACTTAAAACATTAAAAAAACAATTATTTTAAGAATGAGTCCCACCCCTACCCGACATGACACGGACATTTCGCCTCATTCCTTCCACCACACTGAGAGTGACCTGTGATAACATTCATGTTATGTCTTAACTGATACATAAAACATTAAAAAATACCAAGAATTTTGAGAATGAGTCCCACCACCACCCGATATGACACGTGTATGTCGCCTCATTCCTTCTACCGCACTGAGTGTGACCCGTGATAACATGCTTTTTATGTCTTCTCTGTCATCTAAAACATTAAAAAACCCAGGAATTTTAAGAATGAGTCCCACCACCACCACCCGACCTGACACGGGCACGTCGCCTCATTCCTTCCACCACACTGAGTGCGACCCATGACAACATGCTTTTTATGTCTTCACTGATACTTAAAACATTAAAAAAACAATAATTTTTAGAAAGAGTCCCTTCATCTGCCTACATAGCACAAGTATGACGCCTCATTCCTTCCACCTAATGGTTTGGGTCGCGTGACATCATTGTTTTGATATGTCATCACTCATACTTAAAACATTAAAAACTAAAAAATAATAATTTTTAAATGAGTCCCACCACCACCCGACATGACACGGTCATGTCGCCTCATTCCTTCCACCACACTGAGTGTGATCTGTGATAACATTCTTGTTATGTCTTAACTGATACATAAAACATTAAAAAATACCAAGAATTTTGAGAATGAGTCCCACCACCACCATCCGACATAGCACAGCATGTCGCCTCATTCCTTCCACCAAACTGAGTGTGACCTGTGATAACATTCTTGTTATATCTTAACTGATACATAAAACATTAAAAAATAACAAACATTTTGAGAATGAGTCCCACAACCACCACCCGACATGACACGGGCATGTCGCCTCATTCCTTCCACCGCACTGAGTGTGACCCGTGACAACATGCTTTTTGTGTCTTCTCTGTCACTTAAAACATTAAAAAACCCAAGAATTTTGAAAATGAGTCCCACCACCACCCGATATGACACGGGCATGTCGCCTCATTCCTTCCACCACACTGAGTGTGACCTGTGATAACATTCTTGTTATGTCTTAACTGATACATAAAATATTAAAAATAAAAAACAATATTTTTAAGAATGAGTCCCACCACCACCCGACATAGCACGTGCATGTCGCCTCATTCCTTTAACCACACTGATTGTGATCCGTGACATCATTATTGATATGTCTCATCACTTATACTTAAAACATTAAAAAGAAAAAACAATAATTTTAAGAATGAGTCCCACCACCACCCGACATGACACGGACATGTCGCCTCATTTCGTCCTCCACAATGACTGTGAACCGTGACAACATGCTTTTAACGTCTTCACTGATACTTAAAACATTAAAAAAACACTATAATATTGAGAATGAGTCCCATCATCTGCCTACATATCACGGGTATGTCGCCTAATTCCCTCGACCTAACTGATTTTGTTCCGTGACATCATTATTGATATGTCATCACTGATACTTGAAGCATTAAAAATAAAATTCATAATTTTAAGAATGAGTCCCACCACCACCACCCGACATGACACTTGCATGTCGCCTCATTCCTTCCACCGCAGTGAGTGTGACCCGTGACAACATGCTTTTTATGTCTTCTTTGTCAATTAAAACATTAAAAAATACAAAGAATTTTGAGAATGAGTCCCACCACCACCCAACATGACACGGTCATGTCGCCTCATTCCTTCCACCACACTGAGTGTGATCTGTGATAACATTCTTGTTATGTCTTAACTGATACATAAAACATTAAAAAATACCAAGAATTTTGAGAATGAGTCCCACAACCACCACCCGACATAGCACGGCATGTCGCCTCATTCCTTCCACCAAACTGAGTGTGACCTGTGATAACATTCTTGTTATATCTTAACTGATACATAAAACATTAAAAAATAACAAACATTTTGAGAATGAGTCCCATAACCACCACCCGACATAGCACGGCATGTCGCCTCATTCCTTCCACCACACTGAGTGTGACCTGTGATAACATTCTTGTTATGTCTTAACTGATACATAAAACATTACAAAATAACAAACATTTTGAGAATGAGTCCCACAACCACCACCCGACATGACACGGGCATGTCGCCTCATTCCTTCCACCGCACTGAGTGTGACCCGTGACAACATGCTTTTTGTGTCTTCTCTGTCACTTAAAACATTAAAAAACCCAAGAATTTTTAAAATGAGTCCCACCACCACCCGACATGACACGGGCATGTCGCCTCATTCCTTCCACCACACTGAGTGTGACCTGTGATAACATTCTTGTTATGTTGAACTGATACTTAAAACATTAAAAAATTCCATGAATTTTGAGAATGAGTCCCATAACCACCACCCGACATAGCACGGCATGTCGCCTCATTCCTTCCACCACACTGAGTGTGACCTGTGATAACATTCTTGTTATGTCTTAACTGATACATAAAATATTAAAAAATATTAAGAATTTGTAGAATGAGTCCCAAAACCACCACCCGACATCGAACGGTATGTCGCCTCATTCCTTCCACCACACTGTGTGTGACCTGTGATAACATTCTTGTTATGTCTTAACTGATACATAAAATATTAAAAAATACGAAGAGTTTGTAGAATGAGTCCCACCACCACCCGACATGACACGGTCATGTCGCCTCATTCCTTCCACCACACAGAGTGTGATCTGTGATAACATTCTTGTTATGTCTTAACTGATACATAAATCATTAAAAAATACCAAGAATTTTGAGAATGAGTCCCACAACCACCACCCGACATGACACGGGCATGTCGCCTCATTCCTTCCATCACACTGAGTGTGATACGTGACAACGTGACAACATGCTTTTTATGTCTTCACTGATACTTAAAACATTAAAAAAACAATTATTTTAAGAATGAGTCCCACCCCCACCCGACATGAAACGGACATTTCGCCTCATTCCTTCCACCACACTGAGAGTGACCTGTGATAACATTCATGTTATGTCTTAACTGATACATAAAACATTAAAAAATACCAAGAATTTTGAGAATGAGTCCCACCACCACCCGATATGACACGTGCATGTCGCCTCATTCCTTCTACCGCACTGAGTGTGACCCGTGATAACATGCTTTTTATGTCTTCTCTGTCACCTAAAACATTAAAAAACCCAGGAATTTTAAGAATGAGTCCCACCACCACCACCCGACATGACACGGGCATGTCGCCTCATTCCTTCCACCACACTGAGTGCGACCCGTGACAACATGATTTTTATGTCTTCACTGATACTTAAAACATTAAAAAAACAATAATTTTGAGAAAGAGTCCCTTCATCTGCCTACATAGCGCAAGTATGACGCCTCATTCCTTCCACCTAATGGTTTGGGTCGCGTGACATCATTGTTTTGATATGTCATCACTCATACTAAAAACATTAAAAACTAAAAAATAATAATTTTTAAATGAGTCCCACCACCACCCGACATGACACGGGCATGTCGCCTCATTCCTTCCTCCACACTGACTGTGACCCGTGATAACATCCTTGTTATGTCTTAACTGATACAAAAAACATTAAAAAATACCAAGAATTTTGAGAATGAGACCCACAACCAACACCCGACATGACACGGGCATATCGCCTCATTCCTTTCACCCCACTGAGTGTGACACGTGACAACATGCTTTTTATGTCTACTCTGTCACTTAAAACATTAAAAAACCCAAGAATTTTGAGAATGAGTCCCACCACCCGACATGACACGGGCATGTCGCCTCATTCCTTCCACCACACTGAGTGTGACCTGTGATAACATTCTTGTTATGTCTTAACTGATACTTAAAATATTAAAAATAAAAAACAATAATTTTAAGAATGAGTCCCATCACTACCCGACATGACACGGGTATGTCGCCTCATTCCTTCCACCACACTGAGTGTGACCTGTGATAACATTCTTGTTATGTCTTAACTGATACTTAAAACATTGAAAAAAAAAACAATAATTTTGAGAATGAGTCCCACCACCACCCGACATGACACGGACATGTCGCCTCATTCCTTCCTCCACACTGACTGTGACCCGTGATAACATCCTTGTTATGTCTTAACTGATACATAAAACATTAAAAAATACCAAGAATTTTGAGAATGAGACCCACAACCAACACCCGACATGACACGGGCATGTCGCCTCATTCCTTCCACCCCACTGAGTGTGACACGTGACAACATGCTTTTTATGTCTTCTCTGTCACTTAAAACATTAAAAAACTCAAGAATTTTGAGAATGAGTCCCACCACCCGACATGACACGGACATGTCGCCTCATTCCTTCCTCCACACTGACTGTGACCCGTGAAAACATCCTTGTTATGTCTTAACTGATACATAAAACATTAAAAAATACCAAGAATTTTGAGAATGAGACCCACAACCAACACCCGACATGACACGGGCATGTCGCCTCATTCCTTCTACCCCACTGAGTGTGACACGTGACAACATGCTTTTTATGTCTTCTCTGTCACTTAAAACATTAAAAAACCCAAGAATTTTGAGAATGAGTCCCACCACCCGACATAGAACGGCATGTCGCCTCATTCCTTCCACCACACTGAGTGTGACCTGTGATAACATTCTTGTTATGTCTTAACTGATACTTAAAATATTAAAAATAAAAAACAATAATTTTAAGAATGAGTCCCATCACTACCCGACATGACACGGGTATGTCGCCTCATTCCTTCCACCACACTGAGTGTGATCTGTGATAACATTCTTCTTATGTCTTAACTGATACATAAAATATTGAAAATATTAAGAATTTGTAGAATGAGTGCCAAAACCACCACCCGACATGGAACGGCATGTCGCCTCATTCCTTCCACCACACTGTGTGTGACCAGTGATAACATTCTTGTTATGTCTTAACGGATACATAAAGTATTAAAAAATACGAAGAGTTTGTAGAATGAGTCCAAACACCACCCGATATGACACGGGCATGTCTCCTCATTCCTTCCAACACACTGAGTGGGACCCGTGACATCATTATTCATATATGTCATCTCACTGATACTTAAAACATTAAAAAAAAAACAATAATTTTGAGAAAGAGTCCCTTAAAATGCCTACATAGCACAAGTATGTCGCCCATTACTTCCACCTAACTGAATGTGTTCCGTTACATCATTATTGATATGTCATCACTGATACATAAAGCATTAAATATAAGAAACATATTTTTAAGAATGAGTCCCACCACCACCCGACATAGCACGTGCATGTCGCCTCATTCCTTTAACCACACTGATTGTGATCCGTGACATCATTATTGATATGTCTCATCACTTATACTTAAAACATTAAAAAGAAAAAACAATAATTTTAAGAATGAGTCCCACCACCACCCGACATGACACGGACATGTCGCCTCATTTCGTCCTCCACAATGACTGTGAACCGTGACAACATGCTTTTAACGTCTTCACTGATACTTAAAACATTAAAAAAACACTATAATATTGAGAATGAGTCCCATCATCTGCCTACATATCACGGGTATGTCGCCTAATTCCCTCGACCTAACTGATTTTGTTCCGTGACATCATTATTGATATGTCATCACTGATACTTGAAGCATTAAAAATAAAATTCATAATTTTAAGAATGAGTCCCACCACCACCACCACCCGACATGACACTTGCATGTCGCCTCATTCCTTCCACCGCAGTGAGTGTGACCCGTGACAACATGCTTTTTATGTCTTCTTTGTCAATTAAAACATTAAAAAATACAAAGAATTTTGAGAATGAGTCCCACCACCACCCGACATGACACGGTCATGTCGCCTCATTCCTTCCACCACACTGAGTGTGATCTGTGATAACATTCTTGTTATGTCTTAACTGATACATAAAACATTAAAAAATACCAAGAATTTTGAGAATGAGTCCCACAACCACCACCCGACATAGCACGGCATGTCGCCTCATTCCTTCCACCAAACTGAGTGTGACCTGTGATAACATTCTTGTTATATCTTAACTGATACATAAAACATTAAAAAATAACAAACATTTTGAGAATGAGTCCCACCACCACCCGACATGACACGGGCATGTCGCCTCATTCCTTCCACCACACTGAGTGTGACCTGTGATAACATTCTTGTTATGTCTTAACTGATACATAAAATATTAAAAAATATTAAGAATTTGTAGAATGAGTACCAAAACCACCACCCGACATCGAACGGCATGTCGCCTCATTCCTTCCACCACACTGTGTGTGACCTGTGATAACATTCTTGTTATGTCTTAACTGATACATAAAATATTAAAAAATACGAATAGTTTGTAGAATGAGTCCCACCACCACCCGACATGACACGGACATGTCGCCTCATTCCTTCCACCACACTGATTTTGACCCGTGACAACATGCTTTTTATGTCTTCACTGTTACTTAAAACATTAAAAAACAATTATTTTAATAATGGGTCCCAACACCACCCGACATAGCACGGCATGTCGCCTCATACCTTCCACCACACTGAGTGTGACCCGTGACATCATTATTCATATGCATCACTGATACTTAAAACATTAAAAAAAACAATAATTTTGAGAAAGAGTCCATTAAAATGCGTACATAGCACAAGTATGTCGCCCATTCCTTCCACCTAACTGGGCCGCGGTGGCACGGTTGGAAGAGTAACGGACTTGCAACCGAAGGGTTGCGAGTTCGAATCCAGCCAAACACCGTCGTGTACAAAGGGGGCTGGTGCACGTTAAATCTGTCGTGGCCTCAAATGTCCTCACGTTGGCGTGGTGTGGTAGTTTGGAGAGTGGGGTGCCAGCTCAGGTGTTGCCTCGTCATCTGACCGTGGTTCAAAATTACATGGTGTTGTCCTCGGACCTTTCCCTTTGGGATTGATCCCGGACCGTCACCAATAGCCCATTGTGTTGCTCCAGTGTGACGTTAATAGAAATTCCCCCCCCTTCCACCTAACTGAATGTGTTACGTGACATCATTATTGATATGTCATCACTGATACATAAAGCATTAAATATAAGAAACATATTTTTAAGAATGAGTCCCACCACCACCCGACATAGCACGTGCATGTCGCCTCATTCCTTTAACCATACTGATTGTGATCCGCGACATCATTATTGATATGTCTCATCACTGATACATGAAGCATTAAAAATAAAATTCATAATTTTAAGAATGAGTCCCACCACCACCACCCGACATGAAACATGCATGTCGCCTCATTCCTTCCACCGCAGTGAGTGTGACCCGTGACAACATGCTTTTTATGTCTTCTTTGTCAATTAAAACATTAAAAAATGCCAAGAATTTTGAGAATGAGTCCCACCACCACCCGACATGACACGGTCATGTCGCCTCATTCCTTCCTCCACACAGAGTGTGATCTGTGATAACATTCTTGTTATGTCTTAACTGATACATAAATCATTAAAAAATACCAAGAATTTTGAGAATGAGTCCCACAACCACCACCCGACATGACACGGGCATGTCGCCTCATTCCTTCCCCCGCACTGAGTGTGACCCGTGACAACATGCTTTTTATGTCTTCACTGATACTTAAAACATTAAAAAAACAATAATTTTGAGAATGAGTCCCACCACCACCCGACATGACACGGTCATGTCGCCTCATTCCTTCCACCACACAGAGTGTGATCTGTGATAACATTCTTGTTATGTCTTAACTGATACATAAATCATTAAAAAATACCAAGAATTTTGAGAATGAGTCCCACAACCACCACCCGACATGACACGGGCATGTCGCCTCATTCCTTCCATCACACTGAGTGTGATACGTGACAACGTGACAACATGCTTTTTATGTCTTCAATGATACTTAAAACATTAAAAAAACAATTATTTTAAGAATGAGTCCCACCCCCACCCGACATGACACGGACATTTCGCCTCATTCCTTCCACCACACTGAGAGTGACCTGTGATAACATTCATGTTATGTCTTAACTGATACATAAAACATTAAAAAATACCAAGAATTTTGAGAATGAGTCCCACCACCACCCGATATGACACGTGCATGTCGCCTCATTCCTTCTACCGCACTGAGTGTGACCCGTGATAACATGCTTTTTATGTCTTCTCTGTCATCTAAAACATTAAAAAACCCAGGAATTTTAAGAATGAGTCCCACCACCACCACCCGACATGACACGGGCATGTCGCCTCATTCCTTCCACCACACTGAGTGCGACCCGTGACAACATGCTTTTTATGTCTTCACTGATACTTAAAACATTAAAAAAACAATAATTTTGAGAAAGAGTCCCTTCATCTGCCTACATAGCACAAGTATGACGCCTCATTCCTTCCACCTAATGGTTTGGGTCGCGTGACATCATTGTTTTGATATGTCATCACTCATACTTAAAACATTAAAAACTAAAAAATAATAATTTTTAAATGAGTCCCACCACCACCCGACATGACACGGATATGTCGCCTCATTCCTTCCACCACACTGAGTGTGATCTGTGATAACATACTTGTTATGACTTAACTGATACATAAAACATTGAAAAGAAAAAACAATAATTTTGAGAATGAGTCCCACCACCACCCGATATGACACGGACATGTCGCCTCATTCCTTCCTCCACACTGACTGTGACCCGTGATAACATCCTTGTTATGTCTTAACTGATACATAAAACATTAAAAAATACCAAGAATTTTGAGAATGAGACCCACAACCAACACCCGACATGACACGGGCATGTCGCCTCATTCCTTCCACCCCACTGAGTGTGACACGTAACAACATGCTTTTTATGTCTTCTCTGTCACTTAAAACATTAAAAACCCAAGAATTTTGAGAATGAGTCCCACCACCCGACATAGAATGGCATGTCGCCTCATTCCTTCCACCACACTGAGTGTGACCTGTGATAACATTCTTGTTATGTCTTAACTGATAATTAAAATATTAAAAATAAAAAACAATAATTTTAAGAATGAGTCCCATCACTACCCGACATGACACGGGTATGTCGCCTCATTCCTTCCACCACACTGAGTGTGATCTGTGATAACATTCTTCTTATGTCTTAACTGATACATAAAATATTGAAAATATTAAGAATTTGTAGAATGAGTCCCAAAACCACCACCCGACATGGAACGGCATGTCGCCTCATTCCTTCCACCACACTGTGTGTGACCTGTGATAAAATTCTTGTTATGTCTTAACTGATACATAAAATATTAAAAAATACGAAGAGTTTGTAGAATGAGTCCAACCACCACCCGACATGACACGGGCATGTCTCCTCATTCCTTCCAACAAACTGAGTGGGACCCGTGACATCATTATTCATATGTCATCACTGATACTTAAAACATTAAAAAAAAATAATTTTGATAAAGAGTCCCTTAAAATGCCTACATAGCACAAGTATGTCGCCCATTACTTCCACCTAACTGAATGTGTTCCGTTACATCATTATTGATATGTCATCACTGATACATAAAGCATTAAATATAAGAAACATATTTTTAAGAATGAGTCCCACCACCACCCGACATAGCACGTGCATGTCGCCTCATTCCTTTAACCATACTGATTGTGATCCGTGACATCATTATTGATATGTCTCATCACTGATACTTAAAACATTAAAAAGAAAAAACAATAATTTTAAGAATGAGTCCCACCACCACCCGACATGACACGGACATATCGCCTCATTTCGTCCTCCACACTGACTGTGAACCGTGAACACATGCTTTTAACGTCTTCACTGATACTTAAAACATTAAAAAAACACTATAATATTGAGAATGAGTCCCATCATCTGCCTATATCGGACGGGTATGTCGCCTAATTCCCTCGACCTAACTGATTTTGTTCCGTGACATCATTATTGATATGTCATCACTGATACATGAAGCATTAAAAATAAAATTCATAATTTTAAGAATGAGTCCCACCACCACCACCCGACATGAAACATGCATGTCGCCTCATTCCTTCCACCGTAGTGAGTGTGACCCGTGACAACATGCTTTTTATGTCTTCTTTGTCAATTAAAACATTAAAAAATGCCAAGAATTTTGAGAATGAGTCCCACCACCACCCGACATGACACGGTCATGTCGCCTCATTCCTTCCACCACACAGAGTGTGATCTGTGATAACATTCTTGTTATGTCTTAACTGATACATAAATCATTAAAAAATACCAAGAATTTTGAGAATGAGTCCCACAACCACCACCCGACATGACACGGGCATGTCGCCTCATTCCTTCCCCCGCACTGAGTGTGACCCGTGACAACATGCTTTTTATGTCTTCACTGATACTTAAAACATTAAAAAAACAATAATTTTGAGAATGAGTCCCACCACCACCCGACATGACACGGTCATGTCGCCTCATTCCTTCCACCACACAGAGTGTGATCTGTGATAACATTCTTGTTATGTCTTAACTGATACATAAATCATTAAAAAATACCAAGAATTTTGAGAATGAGTCCGACAACCACCACCCGACATGACACGGGCATGTCGCCTCATTCCTTCCATCACACTGAGTGTGATACGTGACAACGTGACAACATGCTTTTTATGTCTTCACTGATACTTAAAACATTAAAAAAACAATTATTTTAAGAATGAGTCCCACCCCCACCCGACATGACACGGACATTTCGCCTCATTCCTTCCACCACACTGAGAGTGACCTGTGATAACATTCATGTTATGTCTTAACTGATACATAAAACATTAAAAAATACCAAGAATTTTGAGAATGAGTCCCACCACCACCCGATATGACACGTGCATGTCGTCTCATTCCTTCTACCGCACTGAGTGTGACCCGTGACAACATGCTTTTTATGTCTTCACTGATACTTAAAACATTAAAAAAACAATAATTTTGAGAAAGAGTCCCTTCATCTGCCTACATAGCACAAGTATGACGCCTCATTCCTTCCACCTAATGGTTTGGGTCGCGTGACATCATTGTTTTGATATGTCATCACTCATACTTAAAACATTAAAAGCTAAAAAATAATAATTTTTAAATGAGTCCCACCACCACCCGACATGACACGGATATGTCGCCTCATTCCTTCCACCACACTGAGTGTGATCTGTGATAACATTCTTGTTATGTCTTAACTGATATATAAAACATTTAAAAAACCAAGAATTTTGAGAATGAGTCCCACCACCACACGACATGACACGGGCATGTCGCATCATTCCTTCCACCACACTGAGAGTGACCTGTGATAATATTCATGTTATGTCTTAACTGATATAAAAAAGATTAAAAAATACCAATAATTTTGAGAATGAGTCCCACCACCACCCGATATGACACGTGCAGGTCGCCTCATTCCTTCTACCGCACTGAGTGTGACCCGTGACAACATGCTTTTTATGTCTTATCTGTCACTTAAAACATTAAAAAACTCAAGAATTTTGAGAATGAGTCCCACCACCACCCGACTTGTAACGGACATGTCGCCTCATTCCTTCCACCACACTGAGTGTGACATGTGACAAAATGCTTTTTATGTCTTCACTGATACTTAAAACATTAAAAAAACAATTATTTTAAGAACGAGTCCCACCACCACCCGACATAACACGGACATGTCGCCTCATTCCTTCCACCACACTGAGTGTGATCCGTGACATCATTATTCATAAGTCATCACTGATACTTAAAACATTAAAAAGAAAAAGTAATAATTTTTAGAATGAGTCCCACCACCACCCGACATGACAACGACATGTCGCCTCATTCTTCCACCACACTGATTGTGACCCGTGAAAACATGCTTTTTATGTTTTCTCTGTTACTCAAAACATTAAAAAAACAATTTTTTAAGAATGAGTCCCACCACCACCCGACATAACACGGACATGTCGCTTCATTCCTTCCACCACACTGATTTTGACCCGTGACAACATGCTTTTTATGTCTTCACTGACACTTAAAACATTAAAAAAACAATAATTTTGAGAAAGAGTCCTTTCATCTGCCTACATAGCACAAGTATGTTGCCTCATTCTTTCCACCTAACGGATTGGGTCGCGTGACATCAATGTTGATATGTCATCACTCATACTTAAAAGTTTAAAAACAAAAAATATAATAAATTTAAGAATAAGTCCCAACACCACCCGACATAACACGGACATGTCGCCTCATTCCTTCCACCACACTGTGTGTCACCCGTGACAACATGCTTTTTATGTCTTCTCTGCCACATAAAATAAAAAAAACCAATAATTTAGTGAATGAGTCCCACCAAGACCACCCGACATGACACGGGTATGTCAACTCATTCCTTCCGCAGCACTGATTATGACCCTTGGCAACATTGTTATGTTTATGTCTTAACTGATACATAAAACATTAATAAATACCAAGAATTTCGAGAATGAATCCCACCCCCACCACCCGATATAGCACGTGCATGTCGCCTCATTCCTTCCACCGCACTGAGTGTGACCTGTGACAACATGATTTTTGTATCTTCACTGATACTTAAAACATTAAAAAAACAATTATTTCTAGAATGAGTCCCACCACAACCACCACCCGATATGACACGGGCATGTCACCTCATTCCTTCCACCACACTAATTATGAACTGTGACAACATGCTTTTTGTGTCTTCACTGATACTTAAAACAATAAAAAAACACAATAATTTTGAGAATGAGTCCCATCATCTGCCTACATAGAACGGGCATGTCGCCTCATTCCTTCCACCAAACTGAGTGTGACTTGTGATAACATTCTTGTTATGTCTTCTCTGTCAATTAAAACATTAAAAAATACCAAGAGTTTTGAGAATGAGTCCCACAACCACCACCCGACATGACACGGGCATGTCGCCTCATTCCTTCCACCACACTGAGTGTGTTCTGTGATAACATTCTTGTTATGTCTTAACTGATACATAAAACATTAAAAAATACCAAGAATTTTGAGAATGAGTCCCACAACCACCACCCGACATAGCACGGCATGTCGCCTCATTCCTTCTACCACACTGAGTGTGACCTGTGATAACATTCTTCTTATGTCTTAACTGATACATAAAACATTAAAAAAGACCAAAAATTTTGAGAATAATTCCCACAAGCACCACCCGACATAACACGGACTTGTCGCCTGATTCCTTCCACCACACTGATTGTTACCCGTGACAACATGCTTTTTATGTCTTCACTGATACTTGAAACATGAAAAAAACAATAATTTTGAGAAAGAGTTCCTTAATCTGCCTACATAGCACAGGTATATCGCCTCATGCTTTCCACCTAACGGATAGGGTCGCGTGACATCAATGTTGATATGTCATCACTCATACTTAAAAGATTAAAAACAAAAAATATAATAAATTTAAGAATAAGTCCCACCACCACCCGACATAGCACGTGCATGTCGCCTCATTCCTTCCACCACTCTGAGTGTCACCGGTGACAACATGCTTTTTATGTCTTCTCTGCCACATAAAATATAAAAAAACCATAATTTGTTGAATGAGTCCCACCAAGACCACCCGACATGAAACGGGTATGTCAACTCATTCCTTCCGCCTCACTGATTATGACCCTTGACAACATTATTATGTTTATGTCTTAACTGATATATAAAACATTAAAAAATTCCAAGAATTTTGAGAATGAGTCCTACAACCACCACCCGACATAGCACGGCATGTCGCCTCATTCATTCCACCACACTGAGTGTGACCTGTGATAACATTCTTGTTATGTCTTAACTGATACATTAAACATTAAAAAATACCAAGAATATTTAGAATGAGTTCCACAACCATTACTCGACAAAGCACGGCATGTCGCCTCATTCCTTCCACCACACGGAGTGTGACCTGTGTTAACATTCTTGTTATGCCTTAACTGATACATTAAACATTAAAAAATACCATGAATTTTGAAAATGAGTCCCACAGCCACCACCCGACATGACACGGTCATGTCACCTCATTCCTTCCACCCCACTGAGTGTGACACGTGACAACATGCTTTTTATGTCTTAACTGATACATAAAACATTAAAAAACCCAAGATTTTTGAGAATGATTCCCACCACCACCCGACATGATACGGGCATGTCGCCTCATTCCTTCCACCACACTGAGTGTGACCTCAGTAGTAAGCAGTGGTGTATACGGGGCGGAAGTGACGTCACACCACGTGACCGGAAGTGGGCGGGGCCAAGTGACGTCACACCACGTGACCGGAAGTGACGTATCGACATGCTGTTGAGTTGTTTCAAGATGGCGTCGTTTTGTTGGAGTGGTGATGAATCACTCGTAGTGCCATCTGGTGGAGAAATTCGAAACCCTATTATTTTTAATTAAAAAGGAATTTCTTGGATTCGAACCGAGGACCATGGGATCCGAAGTCAAGTGCGCTATCCGTTAGGCTGTAAGAGAGTTAACTTAAGGTGGTGAATTAATGTAGTGTTGGATTTTTTTTTCTCTTTTGGACTTGTATTTTTTCTTAGTATTAGGAATGGGTTATTTTTAGAAAATGGTTTGAATAATTGCATAGGGGTTTTAATAAATGCTTTTTCAAAATGACTTATGGCGCCATCTGGTGATTTTAAAAGTAATTAATCTAAGGAACGAATTGATTTTCTTAATGTTTTTACTTTTATTCATGACCGGTGACGTCAGTGTGTTTACGTTTGGGACTTGGATTTTTTTTCCTTCTGAGATTTCGATGTGACGTCACGATTATGTCCATCGAGCAAGTCTGAACTTGAAAAAGTCTACTCACAATTCTTTATGTTATGAGTATGGTAAATTGTTTACAGATCGTGAAGACTGGACATACTTCCGTCGATTGGAAAACGAATTAACGTATTAAAAAAAGACGAAATTTAGAAATTTTAGGTCAAAAATATACTGTGCCTTGTCAACTTGTAGCATACGAAGACGAAGGAATAAACTATACTTTTAGCGGGTCTTCTATTGCAGCCAAGCCTTGATCTCCTTTAGTATTGGAAATAAAGGGAGAAATGGAGCGAATAATTGGTGCAAGATTTAATTTTGAATTGGTGAAGCGTTATAAAGATGGTAAGGACTGCATAGTTGCCCATAAAAACAACGAGAAGGACTTGGAACTTTATGCACCCATAGCGTCTGTTTCATTTGGACAGAAAAGGCAATTTGTGTTTTCTAGAAAGAACTACAATTCTTTAAAAATTGTTCTGGAAAATGGAAGCTTGCTTGAGATGAAGTATCCAACAAACCAATTTTGGTTTCACAGCTTGCCCCGTGGGAATGCATTATGCCCTAGAATAAACTTAACGTTTCGTAAAATTCTTGTATAAAGCAGCGATAAACCACTTATGTGCCCCCGAACTAGAACTCAGTGTCGTACACTAGACGATATTTGGACAACGTTGCAATTGATCTTTGCCTTTCAGAATAGTATTTTTATAAATGCTTACATCTCGTTTTTAAATAAATTTTTAGCGTGTCTTACCACATATACTGTATTTTGGATTATTTGGTTTTTTTATTACATGGTTTCATAAATTTTCTTTTAAAATGCAAGATCTGAAATGAAATTTTTCTTTGCTATATAGATTTATGTTTTTTTTTTTTAAGTTAGATGTTTTTACTCAAAAATTAATTATACATTAGATGCTATAACACCTATTTTATAGCAGAAATTTTGTTTTAAATAATATACACTTAAGTAAGAGTAAAATTTTTGAAACTTTACAAGACAAATACTATGAATATGTTTTCTTGTACATTTGAAGAAGTTATAATAGTATAAAAAAACCATTTATTCTATAAATCTAAATTAAATGTTATTTTTTAATTAATCTTTCCTTGCATATTATTTTTACTTTGAATAAATCTTCATAAATTTTAGTGATTTAATTTATATTATATAGATTTACAAACCTGTTTTTGGATGAAATATAAGGATTTAACATTTTAAAAATTAATGTTTTTACTTAAAATTAATTATATATTAAATACTATTACACATATTTTTAATGTTGAAGATTTTTAGAAAACATTTTACAATTGAAACATATACATTAAATATTATGACAAACACTTAAATGCAGATCCATAAGGGAATATTGGAAATCTTTTTAATGCTTACACCTTTTCTATTCTAAATAAACTTTTGCTTGTCTTACCACATACACTGTATTTTGGATTATTTGGTTTTTTTTTTATTACATGGTCTTATAAATTTTCTTTTTAAAATGCAAGATCTGAAATGAAATTTTCCTTGATTTTAAGATTTATGTTTTACTCAAAAATTAATTATACATTAGATGCTATAGCACATATTTTATTGCAGAATTTTTTAATATTATACACATAAGTGAGCGTAAAATTTTTGAAACTTTACAAGACCCATATTATGAACATGTTTCCTTACACATTTGAAGTAGTGAAAAATAGTATTAAAACCCTTTATCCTGTAAAATATAAATTAAATATTATTTTTAATTAATTTTTCCTTCCATATTATTGTTTACTTTAAATAAATTTTCATTCATTTTAGTGATTTTATTTATATTATAAAGATTTACAAACTGTTTTTAACGAAATTTTCTTTGATATAGGGATTTATATTTTAAAAGTTAGATGTTTTTTACACAAAAATTAATTATATATCAAATACTATTGCACGTATTATAACATTGAAGATTTTTAGAAAGCGTTTAACAATTGAAATATATACTTTAAATATTATTACAAACATTTAAATGCAATTTGCTTTTTATTTTTTAATTTTACAATTGAGACATTTTTAAAAGTTTGGTTCTCAAAGTGCGTTTTATGCATAGTAAAAAAATTATTATAAAAACCTGTAAGAGTAAAAAGAATTTTATGCATTAATTTGAAACTTTACAAAACCCATACCATGTTTCCTTGCACATTTGAAGTAGTGAAATATAGAATTAAAAACCACTTGTCCTTGAAGATCTAAATTAAAAGTTCTTTTTCTTTAATGCTTTTGCAAACCACACATTTTACTAAATATGAACTTCCTTTTATTTATTTGAAATCCTTATGCACATCGTACAATTTACATTGCACAGCAAAATACCAATACTGTACGAAGCTATGAAGTATTTTACAAGATACTTTGTACTGTTTTCTTAATTTTAAGTGTTCTACATTGCTATATTAAATGGATAGTAAGTGGGTTTTCTGTTTTTGAAAATAATGTGTGCACATCTGTGCTGCTAAGCAAATTAACTTTTGCCCTTTTCTTGATATTTAATGCATAATCTAAATATTTACTCACACCGCTGATAGTTTTACCCATGAGTAAAATTAAATAATAACTGAAAATTTTAAGTATTAATGTGAATTTTAAAATGAACAAAAATTATTGAAATAATGGATTAAATCTGAATTCTATGTATTCTTAAAACAATCTCTGCAAATCCAGCAGACAATTCTTAAACAGATTGAAGGAAGCCACATGGAAACAAAGTAAATTAGAACACTTTTTAATAGTAAAAACATTATGATTAATATTTTTACAAAAATAATACATTGTAGTAAAAAAAGAACTTATTTTTACATACTTACATATTTTTAAGAGACTTATTTCCGACAAGCCAATTATTCAATGCCATCACCTCAGCTATGGGGCAATGCAAATTATTTTTGTGATGACCACATTATAGTTTTTGGATATCTTTGTTGCTACTTAGAGCACAAAATGCATCGAATTTGGGAAACCCATATTGTTCTAAGTTGATATTCGGAATATTCAATGCATCTAAGCGTTTCTTTTCCACACAACCACCTTTGTAAGCAATTAGGTACTGAGTGACCCTCTTGGTCTGCTCGTAATATTCTAAAAACTTAGAGTCTAGATTTTCTAAGGGAGCACAATTTGCTATGTCATGGGACAGAAATAAAGTGCACATACGTAATTTTTAACATATCACACAGTTGTACGATCTTTGGCACTCAGTTTATGTTTAGACGATAAGTTAAAACGAATACTTGAAACTACTTGCGATTTTTACAGCGATGTATGCGTATTTACGTACTAAGAAACTTTATTGAATCTGAAATCCATCAAAATCCACAATTGCACAAATATTAATCATTGCTATTGAAAAAGCGTTAGCTGTTCTTGGAAAAATAATTATAAACTGGAGGCCACGAAGAACTGGACTATATAACACCATACACTTACTAATCAGTAAAGTTAAAATTTATCTTTTGCGTTCCATAGTTACTCACAAAAGATAAGACTAAGTAAAGAATGTACATACTCACACACAGAAAACATGTGTTTGTGATAATGCGCGAAATAAAATTTTGTGTTGTAATACAAGATTTTAACGAAAGGATATACTTAAATGTGCGTGTGATTTTTTTTTACTCTACCACGTTTATGCGCTGAATGCAATTCAATTCTACGACTAAACTTGAGCAAGAAAAAAAATATAACCAAATATAATTTATAAGAGAAACGTATTTTGACTCTTTAAAATGAGAACTTTAAAGTATACTGAATTCTCTTGATTCTGCAGTTTTATTTTTTCTAAAATTACATCAACAAATTGAATTATTTTATTTGTGTGCACACACAAGTCTTTGCCTCTGTTGAAAGGAAACTAGTATCTTTGACAAGTATCAGATTTTTAAAAATTGATTCAGAGAAGAACCTTTTTTCATGGGATTTTTAACTCAATCTGCACCATAATTTTATTCTTAAGAGTAATAGAGCATATTATAGTTTTAAGGAAAATGAATAACCATTATGCAAATTTGAAGCCAAAAGTTCCAAGCATGTCTATGCGCCTATCTACGTTTAGAGATTGACCAACGCACAGACGTTGACATTAGGGACCTAGCCGTAAACGGATCGTATTATACCGGTGTCTTGGACGTGATCAGGTGCTATTGGTGTGGCGAAGGGCTTGAAAATTGGTAAAAAGATGTAGTGAGACACAAACACAAAGTTTTATCCAAAATGTTTGGTAGCCCATAGATGAAATTGTACAGGTGCTGGATGAAATCAACAATACCAATGGTTTTATAAAAAAAAACGATGTATAGCTTTACCCCTTAGACAACGACAAGGACGAACGACCTAAAACTCTTTATTAAGGAAAAAAATCGTGTAGGAAAGACTTATACACCCTTATAAATATATTGACTATTTTAATTATTAGTCGTTTGTTCATTATATGTTAAACCTATTTACTAAAGAATTTTAAAGGGTGCCTTAAACAGGAGTTACTAAATGCTTTAGGAAAGATGTTTATTATTTAAAAGAATTATTTATATTTATTTTTTATTAATTTTTTACAAAGTCGTTCGTCATTGTCGTTGTCTAAGGGGTAAAGCTATACATCGTTTTTTTTTATAAAACCATTGGTATTGTTGATTTCATCCAGCACCTGTACAATTTCATCTATGGGCTACCAAACATTTTGGATAAAACTTTGTGTTTGTGTCTCACTACATCTTTTTACCAATTTTCAAGCCCTTCGCCACACCAATAGCACCTGATCACGTCCAAGACACCGGTATAATACGATCCGTTTACGGCTAGGTCCCTAATGTCAACGTCTGTGCGTTTGGTCAATCTCTAAACGTAGATAGGTGCATAGACATGCTTGGAACTTTTGGCTTCAAATTTGCATAATGGTTATTCATTTTCCTTAAAACTATAATATGCTCTATTACTCTTAAGAATAAAATTATGGTGCAGATTGGGTTAAAAATCCCATGAAAAAAGGTTCTTCTCTGAATCAATTTTTAAAAATCTGATACTTGTCAAAGATACTAGTTTCCTTTCAACAGAGGCAAAGACTTGTGTGTGCACACAAATAAAATAATTCAATTTGTTGATGTAATTTTAGAAAAAATAAAACTGCAGAATCAAGAGAATTCAGTATACTTTAAAGTTCTCATTTTAAAGAGTCAAAATACGTTTCTCTTATAAATTATATTTGGTTATATTTTTTTTCTTGCTCAAGTTTAGTCGTAGAATTGAATTGCATTCAGCGCATAAACGTGGTAGAGTAAAAAAAAATCACACGCACATTTAAGTATATCCTTTCGTTAAAATCTTGTATTACAACACAAAATTTTATTTCGCGCATTATCACAAACACATGTTTTCTGTGTGTGAGTATGTACATTCTTTACTTAGTCTTATCTTTTGTGAGTAACTATGGAACGCAAAAGATAAATTTTAACTTTACTGATTAGTAAGTGTATGGTGTTATATAGTCCAGTTCTTCGTGGCCTCCAGTTTATAATTATTTTTCCAAGAACAGCTAACGCTTTTTCAATAGCAATGATTAATATTTGTGCAATTGTGGATTTTGATGGATTTCAGATTCAATAAAGTTTCTTAGTACGTAAATACGCATACATCGCTGTAAAAATCGCAAGTAGTTTCAAGTATTCGTTTTAACTTATCGTCTAAACATAAACTGAGTGCCAAAGATCGTACAACTGTGTGATATGTTAAAAATTACGTATGTGCACTTTATTTCTGTCCCATGACATAGCAAATTGTGCTCCCTTAGAAAATCTAGACTCTAAGTTTTTAGAATATTACGAGCAGACCAAGAGGGTCACTCAGTACCTAATTGCTTACAAAGGTGGTTGTGTGGAAAAGAAACGCTTAGATGCATTGAATATTCCGAATATCAACTTAGAACAATATGGGTTTCCCAAATTCGATGCATTTTGTGCTCTAAGTAGCAACAAAGATATCCAAAAACTATAATGTGGTCATCACAAAAATAATTTGCATTGCCCCATAGCTGAGGTGATGGCATTGAATAATTGGCTTGTCGGAAATAAGTCTCTTAAAAATATGTAAGTATGTAAAAATAAGTTCTTTTTTTACTACAATGTATTATTTTTGTAAAAATATTAATCATAATGTTTTTACTATTAAAAAGTGTTCTAATTTACTTTGTTTCCATGTGGCTTCCTTCAATCTGTTTAAGAATTGTCTGCTGGATTTGCAGAGATTGTTTTAAGAATACATAGAATTCAGATTTAATCCATTATTTCAATAATTTTTGTTCATTTTAAAATTCACATTAATACTTAAAATTTTCAGTTATTATTTAATTTTACTCATGGGTAAAACTATCAGCGGTGTGAGTAAATATTTAGATTATGCATTAAATATCAAGAAAAGGGCAAAAGTTAATTTGCTTAGCAGCACAGATGTGCACACATTATTTTCAAAAACAGAAAACCCACTTACTATCCATTTAATATAGCAATGTAGAACACTTAAAATTAAGAAAACAGTACAAAGTATCTTGTAAAATACTTCATAGCTTCGTACAGTATTGGTATTTTGCTGTGCAATGTAAATTGTACGATGTGCATAAGGATTTCAAATAAATAAAAGGAAGTTCATATTTAGTAAAATGTGTGGTTTGCAAAAGCATTAAAGAAAAAGAACTTTTAATTTAGATCTTCAAGGACAAGTGGTTTTTAATTCTATATTTCACTACTTCAAATGTGCAAGGAAACATGGTATGGGTTTTGTAAAGTTTCAAATTAATGCATAAAATTCTTTTTACTCTTACAGGTTTTTATAATAATTTTTTTACTATGCATAAAACGCACTTTGAGAACCAAACTTTTAAAAATGTCTCAATTGTAAAATTAAAAAATAAAAAGCAAATTGCATTTAAATGTTTGTAATAATATTTAAAGTATATATTTCAATTGTTAAACGCTTTCTAAAAATCTTCAATGTTATAATACGTGCAATAGTATTTGATATATAATTAATTTTTGTGTAAAAAACATCTAACTTTTAAAATATAAATCCCTATATCAAAGAAAATTTCGTTAAAAACAGTTTGTAAATCTTTATAATATAAATAAAATCACTAAAATGAATGAAAATTTATTTAAAGTAAACAATAATATGGAAGGAAAAATTAATTAAAAATAATATTTAATTTATATTTTACAGGATAAAGGGTTTTAATACTATTTTTCACTACTTCAAATGTGTAAGGAAACATGTTCATAATATGGGTCTTGTAAAGTTTCAAAAATTTTACGCTCACTTATGTGTATAATATTAAAAAATTCTGCAATAAAATATGTGCTATAGCATCTAATGTATAATTAATTTTTGAGTAAAACATAAATCTTAAAATCAAGGAAAATTTCATTTCAGATCTTGCATTTTAAAAAGAAAATTTATAAGACCATGTAATAAAAAAAAACCCAAATAATCCAAAATACAGTGTATGTGGTAAGACAAGCAAAAGTTTATTTAGAATAGAAAAGGTGTAAGCATTAAAAAGATTTCCAATATTCCCTTATGGATCTGCATTTAAGTGTTTGTCATAATATTTAATGTATATGTTTCAATTGTAAAATGTTTTCTAAAAATCTTCAACATTAAAAATATGTGTAATAGTATTTAATATATAATTAATTTTAAGTAAAAACATTAATTTTTAAAATGTTAAATCCTTATATTTCATCCAAAAACAGGTTTGTAAATCTATATAATATAAATTAAATCACTAAAATTTATGAAGATTTATTCAAAGTAAAAATAATATGCAAGGAAAGATTAATTAAAAAATAACATTTAATTTAGATTTATAGAATAAATGGTTTTTTTATACTATTATAACTTCTTCAAATGTACAAGAAAACATATTCATAGTATTTGTCTTGTAAAGTTTCAAAAATTTTACTCTTACTTAAGTGTATATTATTTAAAACAAAATTTCTGCTATAAAATAGGTGTTATAGCATCTAATGTATAATTAATTTTTGAGTAAAAACATCTAACTTAAAAAAAAAAACATAAATCTATATAGCAAAGAAAAATTTCATTTCAGATCTTGCATTTTAAAAGAAAATTTATGAAACCATGTAATAAAAAAACCAAATAATCCAAAATACAGTATATGTGGTAAGACACGCTAAAAATTTATTTAAAAACGAGATGTAAGCATTTATAAAAATACTATTCTGAAAGGCAAAGATCAATTGCAACGTTGTCCAAATATCGTCTAGTGTACGACACTGAGTTCTAGTTCGGGGGCACATAAGTGGTTTATCGCTGCTTTATACAAGAATTTTACGAAACGTTAAGTTTATTCTAGGGCATAATGCATTCCCACGGGGCAAGCTGTGAAACCAAAATTGGTTTGTTGGATACTTCATCTCAAGCAAGCTTCCATTTTCCAGAACAATTTTTAAAGAATTGTAGTTCTTTCTAGAAAACACAAATTGCCTTTTCTGTCCAAATGAAACAGACGCTATGGGTGCATAAAGTTCCAAGTCCTTCTCGTTGTTTTTATGGGCAACTATGCAGTCCTTACCATCTTTATAACGCTTCACCAATTCAAAATTAAATCTTGCACCAATTATTCGCTCCATTTCTCCCTTTATTTCCAATACTAAAGGAGATCAAGGCTTGGCTGCAATAGAAGACCCGCTAAAAGTATAGCTTATTCCTTCGTCTTCGTATGCTACAAGTTGACAAGGCACAGTATATTTTTGACCTAAAATTTCTAAATTTCGTCTTTTTTTAATACGTTAATTCGTTTTCCAATCGACGGAAGTATGTCCAGTCTTCACGATCTGTAAACAATTTACCATACTCATAACATAAAGAATTGTGAGTAGACTTTTTCAAGTTCAGACTTGCTCGATGGACATAATCGTGACGTCACATCGAAATCTCAGAAGGAAAAAAAATCCAAGTCCCAAACGTAAACACACTGACGTCACCGGTCATGAATAAAAGTAAAAACATTAAGAAAATCAATTCGTTCCTTAGATTAATTACTTTTAAAATCACCAGATGGCGCCATAAGTCATTTTGAAAAAGCATTTATTAAAACCCCTATGCAATTATTCAAACCATTTTCTAAAAATATAACCCATTCCTAATACTAAGAAAAAATACAAGTCCAAAAGAGAAAAAAAATCCAACACTACATTAATTCACCACCTTAAGTTAACTCTCTTACAACCTAACGGATAGCGCACTTGACTTCGGATCCCATGGTCCTCGGTTCGAATCCAAGAAATTCCTTTTTAATTAAAAATAATAGGGTTTCGAATTTCTCCACCAGATGGCACTACGAGTGATTCATCACCACTCCAACAAAACGACGCCATCTTGAAACAACTCAACAGCATGTCGATACGTCACTTCCGGTCACGTGGTGTGACGTCACTTGGCCCCGCCCACTTCCGGTCACGTGGTGTGACGTCACTTCCGCCCCGTATACACCACTGCTTACTACTGACCTGTGATAACATTCTTGTTATGTCTTAACTGATACCCGTGACATCATTATTCATATGCATCACTGATACTTAAAACATTAAAAAACAATAATTTTGAGAAAGAGTCCCTTAAAATGCCTACATAGCACAAGTATGTCGCCCATTCCTTCCACCTAACTGAATGTGTTACGTGATATCATTATTGATATGTCATCACTGATACATAAAGCATTAAATATAAGAAACATATTTTTAAGAATGAGTCCCACCACCACCCGACATGACACGGACATGTCGCCTCATTTCGTCTTCCACACTGACTGTGAACCGTGACAACATGCTTTTAACGTCTTCACTGATACTTAAAACATTAAAAAAACACTATAATATTGAGAATGAATCCCATCATCTGCCTACATAGCACGGGTATGTCGCCTAATTCCCTCCACCTAACTGATTTTGTTCCGTGACATCATTATTGATATGTCATCACTGATACTTGAAGCATTAAAAATAAAATTCATAATTTTAAGAATGAGTCCCACCACCACCACCCGACATGACACTTGCATGTCGCCTCATTCCTTCCACCGCAGTGAGTGTGACCCGTGACAACATGCTTTTTATGTCTTCTTTGTCAATTAAAACATTAAAAAATACCAAGAATTTTTAGATTGAGTCCCACAACCACCACCCGACATAGCACGGCATGTTGCCTCATTCCTTCCACCAAACTGAGTGTGACCTGTGATAACATTCTTGTTATGTCTTAACTGATACATAAAACATTAAAAAATAACAAAAATTTTGAGAATGAGTCCCACCACCACCCGACATGACACGGTCATGTCGCCTCATTCCTTCCACCGCACTGAGTGTGACCCGTGACAATATGCTTTTTGTGTCTTCACTGATACTTAAAACATTAAAAACACAATAATTTTGAGAATGAGTCCCATCATCTGCCTACATAGCACGGGTATGTCGCCTCATTCCTTCCACCGCAGTGAGTGTGACCCGTGACAACATGCTTTTTATGTCTTCTTTGTCAATTAAAGCATTAAAAAATACCAAGAATTTTGAGAATGAGTCCCACCACCACCCGACATGTCACAGTCATGTCGCCTCATTCCTTCCACCACACTGAGTGTGATCTGTGATAACATTCTTGTTATGTCTTAACTGATACATAAAACATTAAAAAATACCAAGAATTTTGAGAATGAGTCCCACAACCACCACCCGACATAGCACGGCATGTCGCCTCATTCCTTCCACCAAACTGAGTGTGACCTGTGATAACATTCTTGTTATGTCTTAACTGATACATAAAACATTAAAAAATAACAAAAATTTTGAGAATGAGTCCCACCACCACCCGACATGACACGGGCATGTCGCCTCATTCCTTCCACCGCACTGAGTGTGACCCGTGACAATATGCTTTTTATGTCTTCACTGATACTTAAAACATTAAAAAAACAATTATTTTTAGAATGAGTCTCACCTCAACCACCACCCGATAAGAAACGGCCATGTCACCTCATTCCTTCCACCACAATAATTATGACCCGTGACAAGATGCTTTTTATGTCTTCACTGATACTTAAAACATTAAAAACACAATAATTTTGAGAATGAGTCCCATCATCTGCCTACATAGCCCGGGTATGTCGCCTCATTCCTTCCACCTAACTGAGTGTGACCTGTGATAACATTCTTGTTATGTCTTAACTGATACATAAATTATTAAAAAATTCCAAGAATTTTGAGAATGAGTCCCAAAACCACCACCCGACATAGAACGGCATGTCGCCTCATTCCTTCCACCACACTGAGTGTGACCTGTGATAACATTCTTGTTATGTCTTAACTGATACATAAAACATTAAAAAACCCAAGATTTTTGAGAATGAGTCCCACCACCACCCGACATGACACGGGCATGTCGCCTCATTCCTTCCACCACACTAAGTGTGACCTGTGATAACATTCTTGTTATGACTTAACTGATACATAAAACATTAAAAAATACCAAGGATTTTGAGAATGAGTCCCACAACCACCACCCGACATAGCACTCCATGTCGCCTCATTCCTTCCACCACACTGAGTGTGACCTGTGATAACATACTTCTTATGTCTTAACTGATACATAAAACATTAAAAAATACTAAGAATTTGTAGAATGAGTCCCAAAACCACCACCCGACATAGAACGGCATGTCGCCTTATTCCTTCCACATAACTGATTGTGTCCCGTGACATCATTATTGATATGTCACTGATACTTAAAATACTAAGAAGAAAAAACAATAATTTTGAGATTGAGTCCCACCACCATTCGACATGACACGGGCACGTCGCCCTATTGATTCCATCTCACTGATCCTTGCTTAGAGAGCTTCATGATATTCTGAGCTTCATGAGCTTCTGTTCAATGTTCTACTTTTGGACCTAGAATGTAAAGATTCTCGGCTTTTCCAACTCTTTAACAACTCACATACAGTTGATCGTGGGAGAAACATTGTTTAATGAGATCAATTGCTACAACTTTCAGGGATTGTCCTTGTGAATTGTTGAAACTTAAACAAACAGGAAATTGAACTTGTTTTAATTCCAATGGGAGATCCGAAGGGATGATTGGGATCCTTGGAATGTATAAGTTTTCGCCTGCGGTATGTCCAGTCATGATGGTGGCTTCAATAAAATTCGGTATGAGTTTCTTGATAGAGATTCTTTTTCCATTACAGAGTGAAGGTGGATGCAGATTTCTGAGATGCATAATCGGTGCCCTAATCTTTAATTCTTATATGCTCGAGGGTACTCCAAATGGCTCCAATGTGTTCAAAATTATGTTGTGTAGTTCACAGCCTTATCTGTGTCACATGTAGTGTAGATGGATTTGTAAATTTGAACACTACCGGGCAATTCTTGTAAATTTGCTTATTGATGACATTGACTTCTTCGTTTCTTGGGGCAAGAATTGTTCTTTGGCACAGCCATGCGGGATCAGTAAAGTGCTGCGCCCCATTTGGAAACACCACCTTTTTCATCTCTCGTCGAGTTCTCACAATCCTTCCAATGCTTTGCATTGCTATACATCCATCTTGATTATCCGAAGTAACGGCACCATTTCCTAGTTGAAGTAGGTTATCTGCAAATTGCTGGGCAGAGGGATCACCGTTGACATGAACTCGCATGTTTGTTAATAGTCCAAGTCTATGAATGCCATTCCAAATGTAAAATGACTTTAAGCAGGCTTGCATTTCATCCGCCCTGGTTCCATGGGGAGTAACCGGAAGTGTCTGTCGAAAGTCGCCAGCCAACACCATCGTGACGCCTCCCATTCTCTCATTGTTACGTCTGATGTCTTTCAAAGTGACATCAAATGCTTCGAATGCGGTTTTGTGGAACATAGTACATTCATCCCAGACAATGAACTTGAAATTCTGTAGAACCTTTGCCTTTCCTGAATTTCTTGAAATGTAGGAGTCTCCGCGTTTGCCATATTTAAGGGTAACCTGAAAACCGAGTGAGATGTCCTCCCTCCTGTCAATAGAGTTGCGGCAAGGCCTGATGAAGCAACATCTAGGGCAATCTCGCTTCTCTGTAGCACTTTAGCCAAAAGAAGATTGATGAGAAAAGTCTTCCCTGTACAGCCTGGAGCATCCAAAAAGAATGTCACTGCGGCTATCAAAAACTGCTCTTGTAATCTTGTCAAATGCTTCCTTTTGATCTTGGACCATTTTTGGCTCATTGTCCTCTATGGATTTTGCGAGTACATTCGCGTCATAGTTTCTTTCCATAGGTTCTTCACTGTAGGACTGAATCGCAGTTTCGATTGTTTTGCGGTAGTATAAAGCTTTTTAGATCAGATCCACCCATAAATATAATCTTATCCTCAATTTACACTAGAGCTATGTTGAAGATGTCATCACTGTAGTCCATATTCATATTCTGCTGCTGTACGCGTGCTTGGTGCAGTATGTCTTCATACAGGTTCTCCTTGTGATTCATCCATAACTGATCGGGAGAAGACATCGAGCATGTTTGTAGCATAACAGCAAACAGATTACATAATATCTTTGACGATCGAGATGCAGCTGCTTCTTCCAATCTTTGTTCCAATGTTCATCGTTGTCCAGAAGTCCTCTTAGCTGGCAAGCCTCTTTGTAAGTTCCGAAGACCCTTCCTTCAAATGTTCTCAAATCAATAAACGATATCGGGCCTCGTATTTCATGTAGCAAGAGTCGCAGATGAAAGCATTCCGAGTTAGTCGGATGGACGGTGTACACACGGCCTAGTGCATCGCTGGACCTTATTCCTGCTTGTTCTGGTACAACTTGTCCTTGTTTTCGACGTTTCCATGTCTTGTTTCCTTTGTTCCAAGTGTAGTACTTTTTTACTTGGTTGTACAATAGGATGTATGCAAACTCATCTTGGGTGAAGTCTGAAGAAAGACGTCAGTGTTGTTTCCTGAGGTGCTTGGACATGTTGAGAGGCATTTTCTGTCGTGAAACAGACTCACTGACCATTCTCAAGGTGGACGCTTAAATTAATCACTGTGGGGTGGCGATCGTGAATTGGGAAGTTGAGTATTCTCCATACTGCTTCGTTGCTGCTGATATATCTTCCCATTCGATACTGACGAATTTCATTAAAGTCATTCTCTCCACTGGTCAATTCAAACACAGACATGTCGGATCCTTTGTTAACATACTTACAGACGTACTTTATAGACTTTAAAGACTTTAAAGACTTGCAATACTCTACGTTGATATGCGCATTGAAAACTTGTTAGAGGGCAATACGGAACATTCCACATATTGTCCAGACACTTCTGATCCTCTTGAATTGATGTTTGCAGTAAATCCCCAGTCTTGTGATGATCTACGACGATAAAGTGGATATCCGTCTTGTCCTGTTTGCGTCTCTATCAAAATACGGCGTGGGAATCGCTTTGCAAATTCCATCCTTCATGCATGGAGAAAGTGGATTTATGCATCCGCAGGTGCCGTGCACCATCTGCTTCGTCACAATGCAAAAAAGTTCTGGGTCTTGTTGATTAGGGATTTCTGCACTGATAAAGTCATTCACTTTGTGAACGTGTAATGAGTCTTTCAGCCAAATCAGAATGTGGGCATGAGGAAGTCCTCGCTTCTGCCACTCTATCGTGTACATATGACACTTAACTTCTCCAAAAATCTTTGCCTTTGTGATGAAACTCATGAGTGTTTTTTGCTTTTGATGAGACTCTTGCCAACAAATCATGACGATCCTAGTTTTTTTCCCTGCATATAGTTCCTGCTGCATCTCTGTCCAGTTTGGATTGCATGTAAAAGTGATGAAGAAGTCCTGTCAACCATAATTTCTCACGTAGGTCATGGCATCTTGAGTACGCTCGTGCGTGTACCTGGGACCCCAGTAAAGCTGGAAGGCAAGATGATCAACTGGCCAATGTCTGCAACATTTCCATCGTTCATGACCGCATCCCTCAAATGTGCATACTGTTCCACTCTCAGCGTCCTCTGATTTAGTTGTATGTACAACAGCCTTTCCGATTCAACCTTGGCATACATGTCAACGATAAATTAATGAAACAGGTCTTTGCTTCTCAGTAAAATGTTGAAATTTGAAGAGCGTATCATCATCCTGTGAGTGTAGAACTGCATAGCAGAAATCTTCTTAGTTTGCGGCATTCCTGTAGTTGGGTTTGTTTGTCGAAGTTGAAAATTATATCCATCCTCCCCCTGGCAAAACATGAGTGGATACTGTAGCGTATCGTAGGATCTGTGCGTATCGGGAATTCTCTTGATGGTGTCACTTCTTTCTTCTAAGACTATTTCTCTTGCTCCTGTTGTTCTTCCACCATGATTAAAGCCACTTCTGTTGTCGGTGCATTGAACCGCCTCTCATGTTCACTATGTGGGGTTTCGTCCGCTAAGATTACCACTTTGAATTCAGGGCTGATCTTATCCATTTCCGATTTGAAGTTGTGGATCTAAGAGTTGTGATGATCGAACATATATTGTAACTGAAGTACTATGTCTTGTCTTGTCTGCGGAACGTGTTTGCAAAGCTGCTCTGCTTGTTCTTTCGCTGTCTTGTATCTCTTTCTGGGATGGATTCAGCTTCTCTTCTTTGATTTCTTTCTCTGTTATCGCGCTGCTTTGTTTGAAGACGTTTCTTTTTCTGGGAGGCTGGGGCATCTTTAAATTTTAACGTTAAACCAAAATGATGTAGTTATTTTCTTGAAATAAAATGAGATTAAAATTACAGAAATTATACAAATTCAAAAGTAGGTTATGAGATAACCACTACTGAAATAAAAATGTGATTGAATCTTTAAATATAACGCTATACTTTTAAAAAGTCTTGTTATGTCACCTCACTGATTCCGACAAACAACCTAAATGAATCACAATGTCAGCGAAATCAAAACCAAATTAAACAGTAATAAACACTGTTACTTCATTTCATGTAATTTATTAACACAAACATTATACTATTTGCGAAAAATGCCCTAACGAAAACAGAAAGCAATACAAAATAATTAAAAAACAAAGTTTAATGTAATTAGAGGAGGTTGAAAGTGCTAATTTAAAAACGAAAGTGGCCTTATTTCCCTAATTTTGAAGATTGGAATGAGGTGTACATTAATTAATACTTCTGCTACTTCTACTGTTATTTCATTTCATGTAATTATTAACACAAACTATATATTATTTGCGAAAAATACCCAAACAAAAGTTTAATGTAATTAGGGTTAATAGTTTGTACTCACGATTGATGATCGTCCACCTCTTTGCTTGAAATAAAAATGAGATTAAACAAATTGAAAATTAAGTTATGAAATAACCACTACTAAAGTAAAAATCGAGTTAGTTATGAAATAACCACAACTGAAATAAAAATCGTGATCCCAGAGCGCTTTGAATACTTTCGATGGCGTACATTTTCAAAACAGTCTTGGCTTATTGCCAAGAGCAGAAGTTGTGGGATCCCTTTCACACAATTGCCATTCTTAGGAAACCAAATAATACAAAAATATGCCAATAAATTAATTATAAAATTTTCTAGATTAAATTTTAAAATTCGGGCTTCGAGGGATATTCAGTCACCTTTATTACTACCTGTGTGCCAAATTTCATGGCTGTAAATGCTATAGATTCGTCTGGACATCGCACACACATACACACCTCCTTTTATAAAAATATATATTACAATGCTCTCTAATTTCGTAAAGAAAAGAGCTATTGGTTCATTTTCATCCACCTTGCAATTGAAAAATTGTCGTTGAAGTAAATGTATACTACTTTTGATGTCCTCTCATAAATGGCAAGTAACTTGGACCATATTTCTGCTGAGGGTTCACAACCCAATACATGCATCATTGGTACTTCATTTAGTCTAGTCACAAGTACCTCCTGTGCTTTTACATCACTAGTATTCCATTTACTTGCTTCAGCTCCCTCTTCAGGTCTACTTAATTCTCTAGAAACAATATGATACAGATTCTTTGACTTCGGAAAATCTTCACTTGAAATTTCCACTACTCCCAATTTTCTTCACCTTTCAGTTTCAATACTTGTTCAGCCATTTTTGAGTATTTTCATTTTCAAATTAAATACACTAACCTCAAATTCTCTTTCTTTAAATAACTACTGGACCCATAACCCGTAGAAGAAAAAAAGAAACAGGAAAGAAGTGGAGAAAATCAATTAACTAAGGAGGTTTATTTTTAAGGATGTCACAAACACAGATACCAGGTACTTAATCTAAAAAAAAGAAAGCTTTTCATTAGAATTTTGTTTCACTGTTGCCACACATCAAGTACTAATATTTTATTGCTTTCAACAAGTTTTCGTCACATCATCTTGGGCACATTAAAAGGTTACCATAGCTCACTCTACTTTTATATCTCCTCAACAGAGTGGGGTGCCAGCTCAGGTGTTGAACTCGTCATCTGACCGTGGTTGAAAATTACGAGGTGTTGTCCTCGGTCTTTCCTTTAGGGATTAATCCCGGACCATCTGCAATAGTCCCTTGTGTTGCTCCAGTGCGATATAAATTCAACTGCCCACCTATTACCGCCATTATATTGAATGTTGAATGACAATTGTTGCATATTAGGGGTGCTGCGGTAGCCCAGTTGGGGGTATTTCAATTAACGTCACACTGGAGCAACACAACGGGCTATTGGTGACGGTCCGGGATCAATCCCAAAGGGAAAGGTCCGAGGACAACACCACTTAATTTTGAACCACGGTCAGATGACGAGGCAACACCTGAGCTGGCACTCCACTCTCCAAACTTCCACACCACGCCAACGTGTACCCCAGTTGGAAGAGCAACGGATTAGCAACCGAAGGGTTGTGATGTCGAAACTGGGTCCAACTAAAGACCGAAAGGGGTTGGTGCACGAGAAATCTGTCGTGGCCTCGAATGTCCTCATGTTGGCGTGGTGTGGAAGTTTGGAGCGTGGGGTGCTAGCTCAGGCGTTGATCTCGTCACCTAACAGAAGTTGAAAATGACGATGCGATGTCCTCGCTCTTTCCCTTCGGGATTGATCCGGGACCATGGCCAATAGCCCATTATGTTAAACCGGTGTGATGTTAATTAATTACCTACCAGCCATGATGACTATTTTTATATATTTATTTGCAGAAATTGGCAGTACTCAATTTTTGAGTTATTTAAAAACAAAACATGTTTTTGTTTATATTTAAAAATATTTCGCGGCATTGAACTTGAAAACGAAAGTAAACGAAGTTTCTTTTTCAATTCTTCGACTAAATTACCTTTGGATAAAATATAAACTTAATTTTTCGAGGCAACATAACGATATTTCTCTTTTCATTGAAAATGACCTCTACAGCAGTTAAATTAGGTCCTTATTTGAGGGAAATTCGAATTCATTTATGCCAAAAATCTAATGAAAGTTCAGGAATCAGGTATGTTGAGTTTCTGAAAGTAAGTTTGTATTCTGAGTTCAATAAAACATTTCTCATATTCCACTTATCCATCCGACGAATAGAATGAAATGATTTTCATTGCATACACTAACGAGGACCACAATTAATAAGATTTCAAATTATGCTGCACTTTCTGATTTCGTGAAAGACAGAAATTAATGCCCCTTAAATTCTTGATTATTTGTGGTTGAATGATTAACTAAGTTATTGTTAAGTATAAATCGGATTGGATACACAAGTGTTATATAGTATATGTAATTAATGACTTTAGGAGAATATAATTATAGAACTTATGTTGTTTGGGTACTTCAGATTGCAGTTAATTTTTACTTTTCAGGATGCTCATCAATTTCCTAAGGTCCGTAACAAAATTCTGGCAACAAGGCCCAGTACCAGCTTTGATGACACAGTCCTGAGCTGGTTTAGATGATGGAGCCCAGTACTAGTTAAATCCCAGTGTTAGTTTAGGTAACAGTAATAGTTTTAGTGACAATTCCCAGTACCAGTTTAGGGGTCTAATACCAGTTAAGATGACGAGGTGCTGTACCAGTTTCAGTGATTGGGCCCAGTACCAGGTTACGATAGGGCCCAGTAAACAGTTTAGTTAAAAAAACCTAGTACCAGTTTAGGTGAAGGGCCCCAGTACCAGTTTATGTGACAAGGTCCTGTACCAGTTTAGGTGAAAGGCCCTGTACCAGTTTAGAATGGGGCCCAGTACCAGGTAAGGATGTGGCCCAGTAAACAGCTCAGCCAACAAACGTTACCAGTTTATGATGCGTTCCAGTTTGCTTGAAGGGCCCCAGTACCAGTTTTGGTTAAGGACCTAATACCAGTTTATGTGACAAGGCCCTGTACCAGTTTAGATGAAGGGCCCCAGTTCCAGAAAATAAGTAGTACTTAAAGGAAATAAACTAGAGGTAATTTTACTTACATTAAAATGTGAAGGTTGATTTTGATATCCCTTAACATAACAGACGTTAATTTAAGTCTCACACCAGAAACACTATCCAATCTGTTCCTATGCATGTTTTGAAGAATCCATTTTTGCACTATTATGTAACAAAATTGGATTATCACTTAAGAGTACTAAAATAGCTTGGATAAACTCGCATTGTAAAGTGTAGAAACGAAAAAAGTTAAAAACAGTTTTAACTGAATTCTTTAAAGGAGAGTAAAGAGTGGAATAAATTTTTAGACTATTCATTTATTAATTCAAGAATGTAAGTTATTTTCATACATATTTTAAATTTGCTATTTTGTTCACTCATTTTAAATCACCTATCCCTTATAATTGTTATGTTACTTTTATTTTTTAAATTTTTCTTAGAATATACTCATAAGAACCTAACTCTTATACATCAGACAAATTCTTCTCTCCAGACATTGCACATGATGATAAGACATTCCCTGTCAACAAACACCCTCAGGGGCACATCTTTAGGTGTGTACGGGCATCACAACCCTAAATTACCTGTGTGATCTGTCCTCTCTTTGCCTACCCTTCTGCTTTTTCCCTTTTTTCCTCCCTCGTTGTTGTCTTGTGTCTGACACAGCTTGGCCAAGTACTTATTAAATGGCTTCTTATTTTAAAATGTCTAAAGTATAAAATGCGTAGAATGCCCTAGTTTTATTTTTTGAATAAAATTTTATGTATTAAATTAATTAACAGTTTATAAAAGTAATCAAACCCTGTAAAATATAATCGTCATCTAACCGTGGTCCCAAATTACAAAGTATTGTCCTTGGATCTTTCCCTTCGGGATTGATTGATCCTGGACCGTCACTAATATCCTGTCATGTTGCTCCAGTGCAATGTAAATTCAGCTACTTAACAAACAAAATTTGAAGACTGAATATTTTGTTTCTTTACTGAAACAAATATGTCTCATATTTGTACACCATCATATTGTAATGGTGACAAAAATAAAATATGAATTTCAAAAAACAATATTTTAATATTTGCTTAGAGTTACAGTGGAGCACCTTTTATGTTTCTCATTTATGTTTATCATTTATGCGTTGAATTAGGTTAGTCTGGAAAGAAAAGACGTTCTACTTAAAATAGAATATTTCGTTTATATGGGGCAATTTTCTATGACATTTCATTTATATGGCGCTTCGTCGAGAATCCTGAGAACAATGTTCACAATGTCAAGTAATGGATTTATGCAACAGGAAAATTTTACTAACACACAAAAGGAAAATATACCCAGAATAAGTTACAGGAATCAAACCTGCACTGCCTACAACTCACAAGTAGTTAGCGCAGTGGGCAAACCCATTGAGCCATGGCTCTGGCTCCTAGGAGTTGGTGCCTGTGGTGCTTAATATTTTTGTTACACAGCAATCTAAATAAATTTGTATTCTGTCTTAAAAACATAAACTGGAATATATTTCAGTTTTTACTTGATTTGTATAGTTTATTGTTGAATGATGTAGCTTACAGTAAAGATGGGTTGCTTTTTATCTTACAGTACTAAGTGAATACTGGTAAAAGATCAACTTAAACAACATTTTAAAATTTTTTTCAGCTCACTTATAATTTCTAGTAACTTAGGAATTTTTAATGTGTTTTATATCTTTCTAATAGTTGCACCCCAACGTTCAGTTTTTGCTGTACCTATACTTTATCTCCTTTGACAGATGTATTTTAAACAATTTGTACAAGGTGTTTCAAGACTTTCTGTACAAACTTTAAGGGGAGTTAGGAACTCAAAATTGAACCATATTCGCATGGGAATGTATCCGCAAGCACCACTCACACAAAAGTGAGGAAATGAAGGATATTGTAAGTATGTGAACAACATTCCTTAATTTTACAGTTTGACAGTATTTGCACTATTACAGTTTTATAGTAGATGCTCAAAGTTGCGACTACCACCAACAGTGCAGCCTGATTGCATTGAAGCATGGATTGCTGTATGTGTTCAAAACTTTTTGGCTTTCCATGGACACTTGGAGCTGTGACGACTCTTGTGGTGAGGTCAACTTCATAGTCAATGAGGTCTCGCAATTGATGCCTTTGAGGTATCCCAGTGGAAGAAATCAGTGCATGATTAATAGTGATCATGGTGGCTAAGCAACAAGTCCACCCCTGCTAATCCATCAAGCTCCAAAAGAACATCCCTTTGCATACATGTATCCCTATGTGATGCAGTTTATTTACTTATATCTTATCTCCCTTCAAGGTTTGTACTGGACATTATGGAACACTTTGGGTGTATTAATATGTTGAAATTTTGATTTTAAATGAAACAATACAATATAAAATAGTTATATTTAACATGTCTCTCATAATTGAAGTAAGCAAGAATTATAATAAAAGTATCATTATTTTACTATCAAAACCCTGTAAGTTTTGAAATCACTATATTTCAGTAATGATAAAAAACTAGATACACTAAATCATGACCAGTTATAAGATATGCAGTGTAAAAATTGTTGACAGAGGGCTTTATATCTGATGTAGACTGAGGAGCTTTTGATATGAGTTTAGTAAGAATATTTCAAACCAAACATGTTAAAACCTCATAAACCCCAAAAATTGAACTTGCAAGGATTTAATAGTAAAGGGGCAATTTTTATTTCGTGGCCTCTGCCTCTTCTACTGAGCTATTGTTTTTCTCATGAGTGCTATTGCACAACTCGTATCTTTTTGCAAAATGCCTGTTGTGTATCAATGCCACAGTGCAGTGGTTTCTAAAGTGTGGTCTACAAAACCCCAGGGTCCTGGACAAGTTTTGAGGGGTCTTCGCAAAGCACAATATTTCACTAATTGAAACAGAACTTCTAAGAAAAAAATACATTATTTACTCTGATTATTCTAATCTAAATCTCTGAAAATTCTAAAATCTAAATTGGAATCTAAAACAATTCGTAGGATATTCCAGTATTTAATGATTTGAAATAGACGTGAAGTTGAGAATGACTTACTATTGAAATTATCAGATATTAAAACAAACATTGCCGAGCTAGTTGCTAAAAAGCAGCTCCTTCGTTGTTCACATTAAGGTTAATGTATATATTGTGACTTTCTTAATATAATTTTACATGCCTTTTGATTTGAATACATTTTAATTAATAAATAAGAGTCAGTTTGTTTTATTTTAAAACTTTGAATTGTCACTAATCATTGATGTGAAGTTTTAACATAGATCTAAATATTTTACTCCCAATATTGATCACAATAGTCCTAAATAGGTCCTCATGTGCCTCATTTACTTTTATAACCTCAAGGGGTCCCCGAAAATTTGAAATTTTCAACGGGGTCCTTGGAATGAAAAATTTGGGAACCATTGCCCTAGTGCTGCAGGAAAGCACTGCTGGTACTTGAGAGTTCAGTATATTTTAATGTCAAATGTTTAGGTGACATTTTGACTTTCTACTCCTAATTTGTAGCCTTGTCCTGTAGATATTGTAAACACCAACATAATCAGGAGTAGCAGGTTTCTTTTAACCTTTATTAATGCCCTTTAATTTTAGAACAATTTTTGTAAGAATGGTATTTTTCCATTCAAACGTTTTTACTAAACAATTTTAGATATATTAATATCAGCTTCCACACAGGTAATGTAAAAAATGTATGTTTTGAGCTTGTTTTACTTCTATATATTTTAGTTTCAATGCATTATTTACCTGTAGATAGTTTATCTAACTTGACACTCCCATTTGTTACATAGCAAAATAAAATCTAAATTATTGTGAAAAATGGAGGAAATGTTTAAGAGATAGTTTTTCATATCAGTGAAGGTGTCAGTTCATATTATCAGTATATTTCTTGCTATACTTAAGTTTTGCAGAGTTTAAGCACCATTTTTTGGTTTCATATTTGACCAAATAGTTTTTATTTAAATTTTGCTGTTTTGAAAAAAATAGGAAAAACCAGATACAATTTTGGGTACTTCCTTTTTATAGCAACCCCTGAGGACGAATCGCAAAGCAATCGAGATGTATCGCCAAGGTAGGTTGTAAAATCTCGCCAAACGTTTGCAGTCCTAAAGAAACAGCATGTCTTGCTTATATTATCATATTGCTTTTTCGTTAATGTTCCCAATTTCATATTGGTTTTTAAAATTGCTTGTTTTTTCTAAATATGTTGTTAACAATCTAATTTACCAAACAATGAGATGAATGCCATATTAATTTTTCAAGAACGAGGTCTTTTACCTAACAAACGAGTATGCAAAAATGAGCGAAAACGAGTTCACGCTTCACGACATCGTAATTGTGGGGACCGCTATAATAAAGAAGTACCAATTCTGTATTAAATGTGATGAAATTTTGTCATTGATACTAAATTTTGAGATGCAAAAGATGACTGACCTATAATTTGAATATTGCTCACCATACATGCTAAATTATTCAATCTAAAACTCCATGCAGCATAAAGTTGTTTCTATAACAAATGTAGAGGCTCAGCTTATCACTTTGTTTCTGGCTTCCCAATACAGCTTGAAGAGGTACCAGGCTTTTTGCAGCATAAATCATGAACCTTTAAAATATAATTATAAATTACTAGTTATACTACATATAGGTGAATTATTATATGAGCTTAATTAGAAAAGCTATTCACAAGCTCATGTAAGTCATTCTCATCTCATCTTTTTCTCCATTTTCATGAAAAGAATTTGTTCATGTCATTTTATAATGATGAACCTTTGTTTATGTAAGTTGCTTTTGCTCTTTCATAGGTTATACTGTGTGTCAACCTCAGAAACTGCAACCACCACAAAGTTTGCATGTCTGTTTCCATAGAAATGGACCTTTTCCATAGCAGATGCTTGAAAAAATGCATTCAAGCTTGTCACATAGCTTCACTCAATGACAGATTGGAAATATGTTTGTTATAATTTTTACTCATTGCCAAGATGATTTATTCTAGTAAACCATCACTTTACCACCAACATATGCCAAACAAAATAAAATTAAAACATCCATCAGTCATCCCTACTTAAAACGAATGAGCCATGTTCTTATGGCAACCACCACCATCCAGACTTCGTGACAGGAGCAGTTTCTGTGGTAGATAGTATATACAGTTTCTGCAGTTCCTTGTTAGAAATCTGGTCAAGAGTTTTAAAGAAATTTGTCTGCTTTCATTCCTCCAATTACATATAGAAAAACTTTCTTTTGGAGCAACATGATCTTATGGACCTGGTTTAGGCTTATCCTGAACCTTGGGGATAAGAAACAACATCGAAAAATGTTTTTTTGCAAATAAATTATTAATGATCCTTATAGTAGAACACAAGTAAAATAACCCCATACATTTAAAATTTACAGTGCTAATGTTTAAGGATAAAAAAATAACCAAGTTAAAAATATATATATGGATGCTTGTTTATTTACCTAATAAATATACTTAAAGAATTCAGAATATAATATTTACACCTAAATCTGTAAAGTTATTCTGCATAAAAAAGAAATTTATAGATTTTTGGAGTAAATATTCTAGTATCTTTCTATCATTTTTAAAGTGATTAGTCATGGATTGCACATCAACAAAGTAAAAAAAAATGGTACAGCTTTAACAGTTCTAGTGATTAAAGACTTTATTATATAATTTGTGAGACCTTTTACTGCTTTTTTATTTAATTTGCCAAAGGTGTGGTTTTGCTTATTTTAACAAAATTTTAAATCTATACAGTAATAGTATCTAATAACACTAGTAATGTGCTAAATTCATGCAGCAATATATTTTCCTGTTATATGATAACTGAGAGAATTTAATTTTTAGCATTTTAGTACATCTGAATTTGTAATCTTTGGAATTGTTATAATTTAATTTTGTTATTGTTTTCTCTATGTGGAATATGTTTTAAAATTTTAGAAAAAATTCAATATTCTTATTTTACATTACTTTCAGAGATTTCATTCGAAAGCATTATGTGCCTATTAAGAAACAGAATCCAACTTTTCCTATTTTAATTCGAGAATGTGAGGGCATTGAACCAAAGATGTTTGCCAGATATGGTAAGAAATTTTTTTATAAATCTTAATACTTTGGTTTTGGGTATTCATATATGACTGCTTTAAAATGCACGTTTCCACCAAAATCCATTCTATTGTCTAAAATAGGGTCAGGTGGGGTAAAGTGGGTATAAAAAACAGTGTTTTCAATTTCAAAATAGAATTTAGCAATGGCAAGTTTAAAAAAATGGTGTTTCTTTACATTATATATACATTGCATTATTCAAGAACATACATATACATGTTTTTTCTTCATATTTAAACCTATATTTTTAGTTAAGTGGCTATTTTTATACCCTTGTTTTTATACCCACTTTACCCCATGGTATGGGGTAAAGTGGGTAATTCATAGAAGTAAGTCAAAATCATATTAAATGGGGAAAAAATATTAACACAATATAACAATTGATAAGTGTATTAACCCCTTCCGGTAAAATGGCGAGTCTAGCTCGTCATTGGTTTCTCATGCCATACCGCACAATGACGAGCTACACTCGTCATGCGACTAAAGTTACTGTTGAATATGATCCAAATCAATAATATAATTTTAATTAAATCGTACCGGAAGGGATTAAAAGAACAATTTTTGTTGAATGAACTACTATTAAATAAACTCTGTTGAATGAGATACTATTTTAGTGGTCTTCTAAATGCCAAACTTATAATACATAACAATATTTATGAATGTTGTAACTCAAGATGCACTTGAACTATGTTTGAGTGTTCATTTCACTGTAAATAACAGTAAAAAATTCTACACAAAAATACAAAATATGAATTATTGTTCAAAATTCATGGAAACATTATGTTAACATGAATTTTGAGAAAGATATAGAGGTTACATATCAAAACTGTCCATGACTATCAAATGTAGGTTTTGTGGTAATGTATGTATAATAAATACTTCCAATATCTATTATGCCCACAACCTCCTTTTCTAGAAAATATACCATCAATTAACTCTAGATATTTTAAGAAAGAATTAATCTTTTCCGACTTCTGTTACTTGCTCAAAGAATTGTTGAACTGATTTCTTTGAACCTACTTATTGCCCAAGAACCTTGCTTAATATTGCCACTGTCAATTTTGCTCTTCATCTGGTTCCATAACTTTATTTTCAGTAAGAGCCTGAGCTTGTGTTCTCTTTACTAAGTTTTTCTTCTTTACTAAACCTATCTTATGTTTCTTGAAATAAATGCTTTATGATACTAGAGCCTCTGTTAATACCTCACGTATTTTCTTGAACCCTTTTCCTTTTTCTCAATGAATTCTGAGCATCATTTCTAAGATAAGTAGACATAGGAGTTGACAGGGTTGTTAATATGGCTAATTTCAGGTCTTTTAACAGTGAAAACAGTAACTTTATCTGGCATGAAAGTTGCTTGAAAATTATGTTATTATTTCCTGTGAAGCTTGATTCCCTTCATTTTGTGACAAGCTTGAACTTTGAACTTTATTCTGGAAAATTAATGCCTTTTCTATCCTTAAAATTCTGTGTCCCACAGCCTGCCCATCTATGGTATATAACCACTTTCCTTAAATTCTTTCACATCGTCAATTTTAATGATTCACATAACTGTTTCAATAGACATAGAAATGTGACCTTAAAACATTTTGCAAGTCATTCCTCCCTGTACCATGATATTGAAATTCATTTCCATGTTATTTTCAGTGGCATGGAAACCTCAACAATCTAAGGCCTGTAAGGCACAACTTGTAATTGGGGTAGCCATAATATTATACCTATCTATACATATATATTATGGAATACTTATATACCTATTCATTTTTGCTGATTAAAAATTATCTTTAGCATAAAAGTACCCCCAAAAGTTTCTTCAATGTTGCCTAAAGCTATACCCACTTTAGCCCACTTCATTTAAAAACATCTAGCAAGTCCTTTATCTAGCTTAGGAGAACAAAAAATATATATAATAGTTTTAGAAAGACATACACAAATAGCAAGTTTCTCATACAATTACAACCCACATAACTGGTTCAAAACATACAAGAGGCCATGAGGATCTTCTAGATGTTACCAGTAAAATGTTTTCGATTGGAAAACTTTTTAAAGAACTTAAATAATTAGTTGTGAGTGTTATTTCCCATCAAAACAGGGTTTATAATTAATGAGGTAGCTTTTGCATGGACTACCCACTTTACTCTACCAGACTCTAATATTCCTATGACATGGCTGTAAAACATCCTACTAATGAGATCGACAATTAAACATTTTATATATGGGCTGTTAATTGCTGATAGACTATAAATGTGCAAGTTTCAAAAATTTTATACTGAAAGTAAAGAAAAAAGTGGTAATTGTGATGCTCATGAAAAAGTAATGTTTTGCATATTTTTAATGATCTTTCCATTGTGATGTTTTCTATTTCTTAACATAAAACTGCAATGCAATACAAAAATGTGCAATACTTATGAAATAGATGTTAAAAAGAACAGTAAATGTAACCATATTCATTTGAACCTTGCTCAACATGAATACTCTTAATGGGAATTACTTTCAAAATTAATTGCTTTTCATTCTTTCGTCAAAATGTACTTCAAGTGTAAAGCTTTTTGAACTTTCAACATGAATATGCTGAATATGATATACTTATATAGATGAATTTGGATTCAATTTTTTGCTGTTACATTCTGTTGTAGGGAACAAAAAAATTCTAGTATTGCTTCTTCCTATCTAAAGTTACTTTACATGAATCTATCCTTCAATAATTTTGTGTTTATGGACAACAATGTTTTGAAATCAGGCCACCAGTGATTCTGGAATAGTTGAACAAATTAAGTATAGGATGAAAAGCCCAACAGATCTTGAGGGAAATTATTTAGAAACAGCTGAAGGAAATAACATTGACTCTTCAGAAGAAAGCAATATTAGTTCAATAGAAACTCTAGATGCATTAAATCTACTTGCTGATTTATCAAGCAAGTTGTGGATACTTGAACAATTTAGTAGAGGACTAGGGCATATTATACATACCACAATCAAAAACGGATGAATATCAGCGAACTTTTACTCAACAATTTATCTTAATTCTTAAAAGTAAAATTTACTGCTTCTAACATGGAAATTTCTTTTACAAATATAGAAGATTCACTAAACATTTAAGCTGATACACATAAATTTCTAAAGGCACAAACAATTTTTTATTTTCATATCATTGTGATAGAGTGAATTTGCCATAAAACTTTGACTTTCTGATAAGATAAACCACTTTTAACTAGAAATTTTTTTTATCCCCATGAGTGTTCACATGAACAGGGTTCAACTGCATGCAAAAATGCATCTGGAGTGTTTCATACTTTAACAAAAGAGTATCTAAAGGTTCTAGAATTGGGATAAAACTATAGGAACATCGTGAACTGAGTTGTAATATATAGATTATATATTTAAAGTAAGCTGCTCTTTATCAGGAAACGATAAGTTCACAAGTATAAGAATTTAATATGCAAGGGTACTGTGTATCCTTGTTTAATATGTTAAATGATCATTGGTTACATGAAACAATGTATTGTACCAAACACATTATTTATAATGCAATATCATGTAACCCATAATATAGTAAAATTTAACTGATAAGTTATGCATAGTGAAGATATTCATTAGATACAGAAATAATATATATACTGCCAGGGGAATGTGGAAATCTTGTTACCAATTGACACAAGTAGCCTTAAAAATGGGGCTGATTTGAGTTTCCCAGCTTGATCGATATTTAGAATGGCATGGGTGTGTCTTGGCATTATCTGCAATGTGATTTATCAAGATTGAATTGAGATCTTCAACCAATGCTTCTGGAACTTGTCAAATGAAAATATTTCATTGTCTTATATTTTCATTTTGAACAATTTTCATCATTTGTATCTGAGACAGTTGTAACTTAGTCAAAGTGTAAATATTGAATATACTTGTTCAAACAATGCATGCTGTTTTAATTGTTCAATTGAGCAATCAAATTTCTCAGTTTCTATGTGATGTGGGAAGTTCTACTTTTCATTCACCACACCTGCGACTACATTGAAAAAAGTTCATCATCCCTGTATATACTGTATCATATATTTCTGTGTATTTTCTTTGCACAGTGAAAGCAAGGGAAACAGTTTTGGCATAATCCCCCAAACAATCCAGCTACGAAAAAATGCAGTACTTCTGATCAGTGTTATTTACAATTTCAAGGAATAACAGCTATGAAAATCATAATTTTCCATCAAACTTGACAAGAGCTCTGAAAAACTCATTTTTTGCTATCTATTTTATAATGAATATTATACACTCATATGACTTGTATATTCTGAATGCATTATGTATTTTCTGTTTACTGGAAAATAGTATCATCCATTAGAAGAGAATATGTAGTGGATTGAAACACTTTAGATTTTTTTATCCTCTAAATTATAAAATGAAAAATATTATCAGTCGAAAGTAAAGTTCTCTTGAATCTGGAAACTAAAAAGATAAAGGAAGAAAAATTTCCCTGTAGAAAGCTTTTGCCTTATTAACCGTAACTGTGATTGTCTTCGAGTAAAACTATTTGGAGACTCATGAGTTTAGAAATCTGTTGTTGACACAGCAAATTTTTATTTATTTTGGTTGAATGTTAATATATTCAATTTAAATTTTTTTTAAACCGGGGTTAGACTAAGAAAATTGGACTGTTTAAAGCTTTGCTTGATCTTTGCATGGCTTAGGTTTTCATTAGTACGTACTAACCTCACCCACTTGTATTTTCTTAGTTTATGCATTGTAAGTGTGACAATAAAGTGGTGAGTTAAGTGATTATGTGAAGATGACTGGAATAACAATGAACTAAGGAAAGAAAAGTAAGTTGTAAAAGAAAAGCAGTGATGTTTTGCCAATGTTCTATTGGAAACTGCTTCAAAAGACCATTCATGCTTGAAGAAATGTGGAATTTTATCTCTTCTCAAAAGAATGTTCCAGACAATGTATTTTCTCTTATTCAACCTTCCTATTATCATCAGATACAAAATCCTTTATACAAACAAGTCACAGATTTTCCATAGTATAAATCAGGTTAGTCTAATTTTATAATACATGTTTCTCTGAACCAAATATATTGAGGGTTAGAAATTCTTTTCTTGCTTTTAAAGACAAATGTTTTCTGTAATGATAAATCAATAAAATTGTGTAATGAAAACAATCTTGCAATATTTCCATCAGTTATTCAACCCTAATATGTTCACAAACTCAACAGAATCTAATTTCACAAAGCTTTCACTTTTAACCCCCTAAGCTCTAGTTTTTCTAAGACTAGTTTCATCCTCATTAAAGCATATCTAAACTTGTTTGGACACGTCAATCGATCCCGTTCTGTGCTTTGTGAGTTAACAGAATAGAACTCAGAATTAACAAATAACAGATTTATTAACAAGTAACAACGGAGAGCGAAGCTGCGAGGTTGGTTCTCGGCAGGCAGTCCCCTCGCAAGTGTCAAATAAAAGAAAACAGGGGGTGGTTAAGCAGCCCCTTTGAACATAAACATGCAGGCGCGGTGACATCCCCGGGAGGTCGGGTTGTCCGTGCGCCATCTCGTAGGAAAATACTCAACAAAACTATATAAGCTATTGAAGGCCAAGTTGAGAACTCATAAATACATCAATACAAAAGGTTAAAAAGCAGCCCTTAGATAAAACAAGAGAACTTGTTCCCTCAGATTTCTTCATATTGTGTTTAAGCATATTCAACTTTATATTTTGTAATTTTTATCTAAATTAAGAATATATCCATTTTAGCAAAATATATGTACACCCTTCATGTTTTAATTTATCAGTTTAAATTTTAAAACGATTTAGAATGAAACTATTTTATTCTTTAACATGAACAATTCTTATTTTCTATGTAATATTTATGAATTGATCAGAATATCTTGATACCCTGGGGAATATGATGTCTATGCCTATCATAGACATCAAGTTCAAAGAGCCAATAAGTTGTGGATAAAACACAATTTGACTATTCTGTAGAATTCAAGTTTACTACAAAATTTGAATTTTTTTTCACTCTTTTGCTTGTAAAATATTTCAAATTGCTGTTCGAGTTGAATCCTTTGTAATTATATCTTAGAATATAATGAAATTTAATTTTACTATTTAAAATAAAGTTCACATTTTTATAATTTTCTAAAGTAATTGTTTGAAAACCAAAAATTTTGGCGAGGTTGAGATTTAAAAAATTCAGAATTTCAACAATACAATAGAAATCAAAATCTTATTTCAAACAGCAGGGAGCTTCACACCCTGACCACTGTTGGATAAAAATTATATTGGTATATTGATATTATAATTATTGATAATTAAAATTACTTTAATATATTGATTCAAGTATACTACTTGATATACTTGTATTATGTTTGATTTTAAAATTTATATATTCAGTATAATATAATTATTTGTATTAAAAGTTACATGCATAATTTTATCTGCTTTTTTTATTAGTTCCTTAAGTAATTTTAAAAATTAATATGTTCATTATTTACCTTGTGTAATTATTCCATTCAAACTTTGCATAGATAATAATTATTTTTTAATCGATTGTGATTATGAATCCGAATTATTTTAATTTAAATTTTTAATACAATGAATGTCAAATTAGCCCTTAGCCTATTTATACATAATTTGTAGTGTATATGTATGTGTATTATTCTAATAACTTTTATGTTTCAGATTTTGGAAAGGAAACTAGTGTGCCTTTAAGCAATAAAAAAAGTCAGCAAGTATTAGATGTTCTAAAGAAATTAGCTAGTACATTATAAGCTTTACATATTATATACACATTGTTGAATTAAATTGAATATTACACTGCTTTCCAAAATGCACATTTTGTTTATTCAGCTTACAAAAAAATTTGAATGTATAAAATGTGTTGTGCATATACAAATCATTAAAAATATAGCTAAATGTATTTTGTTTACTATTACTTTTTAGTCATGAATCTATAAAATTGCCTATCTTCATGTGAAATTTCGACTCAATTAATGTATAACTTTTTCTGTTATGTTAAATTTACTGTCGCGTGTGCATAACTTGGAAAGCAGTACTTTGTTTTGGAAACGATACATCATTTATGGATGGAATATGAAGTTTCCTTAACAAGTTTACTTTTCTCTTCTGATTTTCAAACATGAAATGTATACATTGTTCTTATGAAAGATGAACATGTTATTTATATTCACTCTGTCTGCAAATTAATACAGTATTTAAAAAAGCAGCTGTATTTGTGGAATCATTTAATTGCCATGACATTTTTTGGGGAAAACATCTTATTGTTTTGACATCTAAGTGAATGAAATGGATTATTTTTGAAATTGACAAAGGTATTTAGTCAAACCTATTAGAGTTGCAAGATCTTGCCAAACAGTTTAGTAGAAAATATGCTAAATTCATTCTAAAATAAACTTTAGACTCTTAATCGTTTTGTATCACATAAGCAAATATAATGATTAAGTCTCAAATTGAATAAACACTACTCAGATAAGTGACACAATTAAATTGATTTCATAAACCATATCTTTAAACATCTCTACTTCACGATATATACACAGGCTACTCAAGAAATTTTTTAAATATGGTTTAATGAAAATTCTGAAGTTTTATATTTTTGAAATAGTGTCCATAATTTGAGAGATGTGAAATCATACTAAATTATAATGTTAGATTGTGCTACAATTTGATAAATGAATAATACTGCTATTTCAGTCTAAAACTCAATCGAGTGGAAAATAAAATGTGGAATACAACTGATGTTAGGGGGTCAATTTGTTTACTATTCAGACTTTGATTTATAAGCATGAGAAACAATCTGAAACAGTAAGTAACTTGTGACATTCTGTTGATAAGAGTAAAAATGATTCCAAAATACTTTACAAAATGAACCTTTTCAAAATGTAAGGTATACTGACTTTTGAAGGGATTGTTTAAATAACAGGGAGATAAATAGTCCACAATGTAGTGTTAAAGTGTAAATACTAGTATATTCATATAGTTCCGATGATGAAAAAATTCACTATATCAGAATATTTAAATTACTATACATTCTAAACTCATTAAAGTTGTCAGCATTATGAATACTTCAAATAACATGGCTTAAAATTACTGAATATTGTAGTAGAGGATTAATTGGCATGTGCTTCAATGGATGGTTATATTATTGTAAAACTAAGAAACAAATTTTAATCCAAATTTCTAAATATGACAAATTGTCAACAACTCATTTCATGTCATTGTGCAACAGAACTCCAATTTGCCTTTATATCACTTGTAATCAGTTTGCAGCTTTTTCACTATCTTTATCTGCCACAAAGCAATTAATACCAAATAAATACAAATGTATATGGAAATTAATTTTATAATTAAAATTCGTTTTTTTTATTTAATTCAGGATTTGAACTCAGGTTATGCATGAATTTTCTGAACAATAAGGAATGAGGTTGACCCCTTTAATCATTGAGTAAACCTATTGCTGATCATATTAGGTCATCAGAAATAATGAGAACATTTGGAATGTGGTTACAAAAGTTAAATGTAGTTTTCAAAGTTCATTATGGGCCTTACAAAGGCCTGATTTTTCATTTCAGTTTTTAAGAGCCCTAATAAAGCCTTGACATTTGCTGAAAGTCTTTAAAAATAAAAATGCATTACTTTTCATACAAACACTGCATATTTTATTTCACCTGCATTCAAAAACCTAGGTCAATGATACTTGCCATAGGTCAAGTGTCATCAAAAATCGAGGCCATAATATTTGATGGTTTGCTAAAAATTGATGGTTCACAACTGGGTCTTGGAAACCCAAGCATAGCACTCAAGTCTTCATATGTGTACTCATGAGTTAATCTATTGCATTCTATGTGAAATAGTCAAAAATTAAAAATAGCCTTAAAAAGGCCCTTATTTTTCTTTTGTGTGAAGAGTGGGAATCGTGGTTTAAAATAGCTGAAATTCATTTTAAAAATAGCATTAAGATGTGCATTGACTGTTGAGTTAAGTGAACTTAAGAGCAACAAAGATGTAACACTGTATTAGGAACATTTGGGATGGCATGCAAGTTTGAACAAAAACTGATCTAATTATGCAATTAAGATAATATAATTAAGCCCCATACATTTTAAAATAAGGTTTATTAAATACAGTGCCAAGCTAAGCGTTTTATGATGTAGTTCTTTGTGCCTCTTAACAAAACATAAGCTGTAGTTTTATATTCGAAAACAATTCATATGAAGTATGCATTGTGAGTTATAAAATAATTATTAGTTGCCGTAAAATTTGTAATTGATATATATATTATCACTATCATATAATGATATTGTTTCCATATGCAATTTTGCAATAAAACTAGGACACCCCATGAAACATGCTCACCCTTTTGGTTTTACATAAACTAGAAACTAGTTTTTCTTTTAAAGGTAATGTGTTGGGTATAAAAAGAATTTCAGTTGACACAGTACAGCAAATTAACATTTTTTCATTTGTTTTATAGGTGCATTTCTTTTGTATTTTATTTTGATTATAATTTCAACTTTTGAGTTTCGTATATTATAGGACAATTATTCTAAGATATTTTGAATTAGTTAAAATTTAGAATAACCGCTTACTGGACTGCGAAAAATTTACTGTTTATCGTCACATATATCGACTCTGCTTATGAGATGCATTTCTTCCGTGTATCTCTAAATGCCAGGCCAAAAAACATGTAAAGAATAAAACAAATATAAAGTAAAGATAAAGAAGTGAAAATGACTGATAATGATGATAAAATAGCCATTGCTTTGGTTAGGATTTTGCAATGTTGAGCGAATCTTGCACATATTTGCAAAAAATAATTTGTTTGATTTGGGTAATTTAAACAGAATATCAAAAAAATTTAACATTATCTAAAAAAACTTTCGATCGGAATGTTTGTTGCATACGAAGAGATAATGAAGGGATCACAGTATCAAAGACTTTATTGTGGAATTAATTACATCAGAATATCTTGTTCCCTAATAATTTTTATGGAGACCGCCTCCAAATAATGGGCAAATTTTAAAATATCAAAGAAGCAAGTTCTTTCAAGGAAACATTCGCACCAGCCAAGTTCTAGGGGCTCGACAGCCTTGTCCCCCATTAAATTTATGGAGGGGACCACCCCTCAGAAACGGTAGGAGAAAATTTAAAAATATTACCAACGAGCAGTCAGAAGTTGGTTCAAGAAAACATCCGGCACTAGAGGCTCCAACTCCTAGGGACCCGAACCCGCTGTCCCCCCAATAGTTTTATGGAGGGGACCATTTTCCACAAATCAGGGAAAATATTAAATCAACCATCGAGTAGCTTTACAAGTTGTTTCAAGAACACATGCGCATTACGAGCGCCTAATCTTAGTGACCAGAAAACCGTGGGTCCCCTCTTATAATTCTATGGAGGGGATCAGTCCCCACAAATGGTTGGGGAAATATTAAAGCAACCATATTGAGTAGCTTTACAAGTTATTTCAAGAACACATGCACATTACGAGCGCCAAATTCTAATGACCCGAAAACACCGCGGGTCTCCCATTAAATTTATGGAGGTGATCAGTCCCCACAAATGGTAAGGGAAATATTGGGTCATCCGGAAAGTTCTGCGGTTTTTCAAATCGAAGCGCGCTTTCTTATTACCAGTGGACTCCCTCTTAACCGGCCGCCACTGACCAATTATGTACTGTAAATACATTAGCCACACAACAGTAACACGTGTTTAGTTATTTCCAACAAAGAAAGTTCTTCCAGATTGAGTTTTCTTAATTATACATATATTACAATAAAGTAGGCTATATACTTAGTTTTATTCTAATAAAACGATTTCGGGAGTGTATTTTAATGCTATTAAGGTAACGACGGTTTAACCGGCCAAATCGTTATCCGGTCCCGAAGTGGCCGGTTAAGAGGGAGTCCACTGTACTATTTTGCTACCGCTGATAAGGAGTGACCTTGATTGAAGCAGATGTGTAAATTCGGTCTTTTCTGCTTTCACTGCATAAATCTAGCTTGTGGTGTGGCACAATTTTTGTTTCATTGCAGTGCTAAGAATGGAGAACCAAACAGTTCATTTTCGTCATATGCTCTTTTATTTTAAGAAAGGAAAAGATGCTAGTCAGACTGCTTGTAAAATTTGTGCTGTATATGGACAAAATGCTGTTTCTGATGTCTGATGACACAATTCGAAGGTGGTTTGATAAATTTAAGCCTGGAAGATGATGCCCGCTCTGGACGACCATCCTCTGTAAACGAGGACCTATTAAAAGATGCCATGGCTGAAAATCCACGTTACACAGTTCATTAACTATCACACAGACTAAATATTCCAAAAAGTACAGTTCATGATCATCTGAAGAAGATTGGGTATGTAAGCCGCTACGATGTATGGGTAGCCCATACTTTAACACAACATAATATGCTTGCTCGAATTTCGGCATGTGATTCTTTGCTGAAACGAAATGAAGAAGCTCTTTTGAAACGGTTCATTACTGGAGATGAGAAGTGGATACTATACAATAATGTTACAAGAAAAAGATCATGGGGTAAGCCAAATGAACCTCCCCACTAACATCGAGAGGGGGCTGCATCCCAAAAAAGTAATGCTTTGTGTATGGTGGGACTACAAAGGAATTGTTCATTATGAATTGTTGCCACAAAATCAGACACTAAGTTCGGAAAAATATTGTTCTGAAATAGCAGTATTAAAAGCAAAAATCGAAGCAAAGCGGTCAGAACTGACCAATCGTGGAGATGTTGTTTTCCAGCATGACAATGAATGTCAAAGACTTATTGTGTATGGCTGGGATGTTTTTTGTCACCCCCTTATATACCAGACCTTGCCCCCTCCGATTTTCACCTCTTCAGGTCACTTCAAAATTCTCTGAACGGCCTGGAATTCAATTCTTTGGAGACTGTCAAACAGCATCTCAATAACTTTACAAATAAGCCTAATGACTTTTTTAAAAAGGAATTTTCCAGCTGCCGGAAGGATAGCAAAACGTCATAAAACAAAATGGTGCTTATGTGATTCAATAACATTTTCTTAAGTTTTTGTACTGCTTCGTTGGTATTTATCATAAAAAAACCGCAGATCTTTCCGGATGACCCAATATTAAAGCATAACCATATTGAATAGCTTTACAAGTTTAAAAAAAGCATCCACACTAGGAGTACCACAGCGGACTATGAGTTTCACTTGGGCTCCAGTAATTTCTGCTAGTTGGTGCCACTGAGGTTAAGTTACCTTTCGGGGTTAAGGATAAACCCGATCCTAGCTGAGAAGGGTACAGTACACTTATGAGCCGAAAACTTCAACCCAACCTTCGACGAATCTTAAACTTTAGTTACACAAACTGTTTTCGCTCAACGCCCCTTTCAAAGACAATTTTTTCGACACCCTCTCTGTAAGACTATCTCAAATCATATTAAATTGCTCACAAGCGTAGCTGTGCCTATCATTTTTGAATTTGAACCCAATATACGGGTAGCTGTGTAATTTTAAAACTTCAGAAAGCTAGTTTAAAATTAAAACTTGGTACTGGAATTATATAAAGGCTATTTATAAAAATGAAATAACAAAAATAAATCGCACATAAACACACTAGATTGCTCACTATTACTGTTAATTAATACCATCAAATCATTAAAATTAAAAATACTTATTAATAAGAAGGATGAGCCTGGTGTTGTTCTACCATCTTATTTACGGTCCGCGGTAGCCCAGTTGGAAGAGTAACGGATTAGCAACGGGAGGGTTCCGAGTTCGAAACTCGGTTCAGTCAAAGACCGTCGTGTACACGGGGGATGGTGCACGTTAATCTGTCTAGACGACAAATGTCCTCACGTTGGCGTGTTGTGGAAGTTTGGAGAGTTAATCTGTCGTGCCCTCATGTTGGTGTGGAAGTTTGGAGATTGGGGTGCCAGCTCAGGTGTTACCTCGTCGTCTGACCGTGGTTTAAATTTACGAGGTGTTGTCCTCAGATTTTTCCCTTCGGCACGATCGCGGACCCCGTCACCAATAGCCCGATGTGTTCTTCCAGTGCGACGTTAACTACCTAACCAATTTATCTACATAAATGAGGCTCTATTTTCGTTAATTATGGCTTAAATGAGGCTCTATTTTCTAACTACGCCGCTGGAGCAATACAACGGGTTATTGACGACGGTCCGGGATCAATCCTGAAAGGAAAGATTCGAGGACGCCTCGACATTTTGAACCATGGTCAGACGACGAGGTAACACCTGAGCTGGCACCCCAAACTTCCACACCAACATGGGGGCACGGCAGATTTAACGTGCACCAGCCCCCACGTACACGACGAGCTTCGAATTCGTAACCCTGAGATTGCAAATCCGCTACTCTTCCGACCGGGATGCCGGGGCCGTTTCAAAAGGAAGTTAATTGTTTGAAAAATGACGATATAGTTTTACACTTGTCACAAGAATAATAAATTTTGTAAAAAATAGACTAGTAAAAGTCAGGCTTTGTAAAATTGTGTTATAGGAGAGAAATAGAGCGCTACCGTATCACATCTTTGGCTAACCTTCTCGTGTATCGGGTGATAAGTGTTGGATGAATGTTAATGAAAACCGAGTAACTTTAAATACGTCAATGTAAATCCTCAAATTCATACTATTTATACAGAAAAATAAAGCTGTATTTTACCCTCCAAGTAGTTTCGATGGACCGAGTCCATCAAGATCCGACACATTTTGCTAATGACGAGATATATCGTCATGAAGATATTGCCGACTTTTTAATGATGACAATATCAAGATCTGGTCAGTTTTTCTAATGACGAGATATCTCGTCCATCAAGACCTACTAATGGTTTTTCTAATGACGGGATACTTCATCAAGACAACCACCAGGAGAGTTAATTAGTTAAATTAAATGAGTAATTGATTTTGATAGCTCAGTAAAAGTCGGGCTCTAAGTAAAATTGTGGTGGTTTGGTTTTTTTTGTTGGGGTTTTATGGCGCAAGGACTATGCTGCGCCAGATACAAGACACAATATCAAGTAATAGACACACAATGAAAGTTTTACTGACGCAGAAGAGGAGAAATACACAGAGGGAGGAATGCACTTGAGAGAAATCGAACTTGCGCCGCCTACAACTCGAAGGTTGCTAGCGCAATGGGCATACCCACTGAGCCACGACGACCCAGTAAAGTTGTGAGATGGGTAACACAGAGCACTTCCATATAATTCCTCGTTGTGTTGCTCCATAGCGACATTAATGCATCTACCTACTATATAATTTCTCTGACTGGCCTTTTCGTGTATGCGGATGAGTATTGAGTGAATGTTTAAATAAACGATAATTGTGTAAATAAATCAATGTGCAAGCCCGGAAAATTATGCTTTTATATAGAAAAATAAAGTTGTATTTTAATCATTAATTAAATTAAATGAGTAATTAATTCAACAACCCAGCTTGTCGCATGTCGAGGTCAATTTAAAATGTATATTATCTCTGTTTTTGGCGACACTAAGTGTTTAATCTAATTGGCGCTGACCAATGAACTATCAAATATCAATTCGGAATTGTTTCTTTAGAATTTTTGTTGGCGATGCGTCGCCAATAAAAATTCGAGACATGCTGTAATTGTAGGTATGTAGGAAGATAGGTAGTTAATTAACGCCACACTGGAGCAACACAACGGGCTATTGGCGATAGTCCGGAATCCATCCCGAAGAGAAAGATCGAGGACAATACCACGTAATTTTGAGCCAGTCAGATGACGACTGAAATTGTGGTCGAAAAACAAGACAAGTGACGTCAAATTCGGAATACGTACAGGAAGTATCGTCCCGCCGTAAAATCAGTACGGACAACTACCGTTTAGCTTAACAGAAAAAGCCTCTCATTGGAAATTATGAAGTTTTGGCCATTTCTATGAAGACGGTCTCTTATGAAAATTTTATCGAGGTAAGTTAAAATGTAGTTTATCACCGTATTGGTGACGCTTAGTGCTTAATTTAATTGATGTTGACCAAATTCGGAATTCAGTCCTTTGAAATTTTTATCAACAATTTTCTATCGAATGATACCTTAGTTTAAGAGAAAAAGGCACTCATTGGAAATTGTGAAGTTTGTGCCACACTTTATATGGAGATAGCCCCTTATGAAAATATATGCATATATGACTTTTGATGTTATTTCCTATCGAATGGTACCTTTGATTAGGATTTTCAATGCAAATAAACGAATCAGACGGAAAGCGGAGATTTTTGTTCCTGTTACCCAAATGAAATCGTGATACACATCGAAGTTAACTTAAAAACGTAGTTTATCGCCGTTTTGGTGACGTTTAGTGTTTAATCTAATTGACGTTGACCAAATTCGGAATTCATTCCTTGAAACTTTTTATTAGCGATTTCCTATCGAATAGCCTTACCTTCCTATAGAATGGTACCTTAGCTTGACAGAAAAAGTAGTTCATTGAAAATTATGAAGTTTCGCCATTTTATATAAAAACGGCCCCTTATGAAAATTTTATGCCATGACTTTTCGTTGCTACTTCCTATCGAATGGTACCAGATATCGAAACGGAGATATAGCTTCCTCTTACCCAAATGGTATCGCACGATACATATCAAGGTTAACTTAAAACCTAATTTATCGCCGTTTTGGTGACGTTTAGTGTTAAATCTATTGACGTTGACCAAATTCGGAATTCATTCTTTGACATTTTATTTACTATTTCCTATCGAATGGACCTCAGCTTGACAGATAAAGCGGCTCAATGGAAATTATGAAGTTTTGCGCCATTTTATATCAAGACGGCCCCTGTGAGAGCGTGAAAGAGCTCCGTGAATTTGATTTTTATTGCGCACGTGCAACTGTTATTAAGTAACTGCTACTTGAAAACGCTATTGTGTCTTGATATTGTATATTTTAAGCACGTGCAAACTATAATATTAGTAAATGTATTTTTAATTATCTGCAACCATAATACAGAACGCGATGAAACATTAATTTGGAGTTTAGAAGAATTGGATGCTAAGTGGAAAAGAGAGTTGATCCGCGTTCTTTGTAGTTTTGTATCGTCCTTAGTTTATTAATAATTGTTTTATATTTTTTTCGAGGGGGGAGGGCTGTCGTGGCTCAGTGGGTATGCCCACTGCCCTAGCTACCTTCGAGTTGTAGGCGGTGCAGGTTCGATTCCTGTCAGGTGCATTCTTCCCTGGGTGTACAGAGGCTGTTCGGACATTTTTTGAACAATTTTAATGGACTGAAGCTCAATTTTTTACATGTAATTTTTGTGTTTTAAATGTTCCATTTGATAGCCCTTATTGTTAACTATCTTTCTACACTTTAATTTCCATGATAATAATGACTTTTGTAGTATCGACAGTGGTATTTTGTCCCATTCTTGTTCCACAGTTTTCCAGTCCTTGAATGGTTTTCGGTCGACGTTTCGATAATGCCCTTTTTAAAAGTCCAAAAGCACAAAAATCCATCGGTGAAACATCTGGAGATTTAGCAGGAATATCAGTAAAGGGACTTGATACCAGTTTCTTCCATTTTTTCCAAGAATTTAAAAGTCGATTTAGATGTGTGGCTGCTTGCTTTATCCTGATGCAGTTCTACTGATTGTTGGCACTGTGGGTAAAGATATGGTATTTCTTTTTTGAATATTGGGGATAAAATATGATCTTGATAATATGTGGGAGTTGATTTTTTTTACATTTTCCCCCTCTTTTTACTTTTAATTTTCCATTATATGCAAAACCGGCAACAATCATAAATCTCTTGGAGAAAGTTCTCACGTTCACTTTGCTATAGTCCTTTGACTTGGCGGATTCTCTTTTAAAATTAAAGATCTTACCTTACAAATATTCTCAGAATGTTTTTTTTTGGATACTTTTTTAGAAGTATTTTTCCACTTTTACGTTTTTTTCCTTTCTCATTAATATTACTTATCGTACCTTTAGATATCGAAAAACCATGATTTTTACAGCGTTATTGAATAATTGAATAAGCATAATTCTCTTCGGAAAGAGAGGAAACATAACCTTCCATTCATTGCTTCTTTAAAAGCGCCATTTTGAAAGTAAACAAAACTCTGAATTAGCAGACGATAAGTTATACTTTAACTATTGTATTTAACTGCGGTGAAAATAAAATTCTTTCGTAGCATACAATTTTTTTACAGTTCATCAAAATCGTTCAAAAAATGTCCGAACAGCCTCTGTATTTGTCTTCTGTGTCAGTAAAACTTTCATTGTGTCCATTACTTGATATCGTATGTCGTGTCTGGCGCAGCATGGCCAAATATGGCCCTTGCGCCATAAAACCCCAAAACCAACCAATCTAAAATTTTCTAGCAAGCCATGTGTGTAACCGGAAAGCTAATCTACAATTTTTTAACCCTCCGAGAATTTCAACGAGATGTCTCGTCCAAGATCAGTCCAATTTTGCTACGGACGACATATATCGTCAAGACAAAACTTCCCTATTAATTCAAAGGGAATGAAGATCTAAGTGGAAAAAACAAATCGTCCCTTGCCCAGAACTGGTATAGGTATTTAGGTAGGTATATTTTAATTAACGTCGCACTGGAACAACACAACACGCTATTGGCGACGGTCCGGGATCAAACCCGAAAGGAAAGTTCCAAGGACAACACCACGTAATTTTGAACCACGGTCAGATGACGAGGTCACACCTGAGCTGGTACTCCACTCTCCAAACTTCCACGCCAACGTGAGGACATTTGAGGCCACGACAGATTTAACCTGCACCAGCCCCATTTGCACACGACGGTCTTTGGTTGCGAGTTCGAATCCAATCAAAGGCCGTCGTGTACAAAGAGGGCTGGTGCACGTTAAACCTGTCATGGCCTCAAATGTCCTCGCGTTGGCGAGAGTGGCGTGCCAGCTCCGGTATGACCTCGTCATCTGACCGTGGTTCAAAATTACGCGGTGTTGTCCTTGAAACTTTCCTTTCGGGTTTGATCCCGGACAGTCGCCAATAGCGTGTTGTGTTGCTCCAGTGCGACGTTAATTAAAATATCTGCCTACCCAGAACTGGTGACAGTTTGGAAAAAGTTTTTGCACGAGACTGGCCGCTACAAGGCAGTTTCTGCCCGGAAGATTACCACCTGGAGGGTTAATGCAATCGTACTGATACTCTAATCGCTCGAAAAGTGACTAGAGAATCTTTATCTCCAAGGTGAATTTGGAGCTGATTCAGATCACTACTTATCTCCCTATCTATCTAGAAAATTTTGTGCATATGACGGTGTTTTTTCGTTATAGCCATATCAATAAACTTCGGCGCCAATTTGGCGAATTTTTGCTTATTTCTTGGCGCTATATGTTTCTATACCAGCTTTTTGTGTGTTTTGTGGCGCCTTTTCCGCTTATTCCTTTTTTAATTTTTTCCTACGTCAGGAAAAGTCCAGGGACCATAATTTCCTACGGGCAAGCCCAATACAAATTAGCCCGGCTAAAACGGTCAACTAAGATGTGATCGTCAGATAAAAAGGTGCAAGATAAAAGATGACTAAAATCCATAAAGCTCCCCGTCGAACAAAAGGGGCAGTCAGGAGAAGCTTTCACACCAATGCGGTGTGTTCTCTTAAAAAGTGTCCAGTTAAAATTCGAAAATTTGCCATAGCAATATATCGTGGCAAATTAGGTGGGACAGGGTCAGACAAGTTTTGTCCGTGGCCTTAAGCTTTTAATGGTCGCAGACGGACTTATTTATCTTTTGCTCTACCAAACTGCAAGCACGGAGGTAAGGGAGAGGGCTGGACGACTGGGGTAGAAGACAACCATTTTCAGCTAGCTTGTCTGCGCGCTCATTGCCTGGTACATCACAATGGCTTGGTATTCTTTGGAAGGTAATGATCCAACCAGAGTTCAAGATTCCTTTGTTAGTGCAATGAATTTCACGATTTGGGATTCGCCAAGAGATGAACAAGCGGCCAATACTATTTCTTCAAGAAAGAAATATTCTTCACAAATAAAGATTGTCTTCGAATAACCACCTAATGAAATTAAAATGCGACTCGAAACCGAAACCGTTGAGCGTTTGTGAGGTAGTGCAAAATGGCGCTAAAGCCAGAGGCACTTTCCGCCAACATTTAGACTCTTATCTAATTGAATTTATGTAGCGTCGGCTACATTCTAAAGGGGAAATGTTCTCTGTTATGCTAAATGCAATTTCTAATTTCATGCCTGTGCTTTTTAGTCTTATATAATTCACTTTTTGACGTGAATACGTCTTTAAAATCGGTCCGGGGTCTAAGGCGCATGCATGGGGTCATCGGTAGAAACTTGCTCGTTACAAAACGTTGAAATCTCAAAGCCCCATAACTCCAGGGGAATCAGCCTATGGGGATAAATGATCTACCATCGTGTAGAGGGCCGCGTTGACTAGGTTGGTCACTAATCCAGTCTGACCTTTGAACCGCGTGGTGGGGGAAATGAGTTACATTTCGGGCACATGCGCTGGCCTGTTTAACCTCTATAACTTCAGTTCTAATCGACGGGTCGTAGCGAGTGCGTGCTTAAATTGATGAGAACGAGTTTTACAATTCCATTTGACTAGTTGACAGTTTAAACCATTTGTGTGAAAATTTTGTGCAGTGGAAAGTGACGATTTGTCGAAAATTTCACTATGAAGCCAAAATATCACACTAAAGTTCAATTGCGGCATAGGAAACGTAAACAGGTTGAAAGAGCAGTTCAAGACGAACAAAACCATACCACGAGACCCACTTACCAGGTATTCTGCGCAAAAGTATGCATGAACCAAACCTTATGGTACAGTGGGGAATTGTGCCTACCTTTTTTATCGCAATGTTTATTAATTTTTTTGTGTAGGTTATATAATCATTTATATAAGATGCAATAGCTAGAACGACCTTTTTCTGTATTTGTTTATTGTTAGTTGGGCCGGAAAGAACGGAAATGAGTGGTATGGCTTTAACGGATGAGTACCCATATGACTATAAAAGATGTTATTCCTATTTTTTATTTCTACGCAGTACTTGGTACAAAGGTCATTCACTAGTGGCAAGAACACACCGCACTATCACCATAGTAGAGACAATACAGAAAATACATTAAAACTAGGAATATATATAGCATTTTTAAAAACAAAGTAAAAAAAGTAAAAATCAAACTGCAGTTCTAAAAGGTCAACCAGACTGTAAGCCCATATCATCTCCCTAGCGCGCTAATATATTTCATAAATATTTCCCAACAAAATCGGGGGATCTGCAAATCATCAATAAATTGCATTCCATCAAATCATTTATTCATTCATGGCCATCTGCCCCAATGCGAGGGACTGATGTCAAATTGACTCGCCTTCGCATTGGGCTCACTCATCGTCATCTATTACTAGGAGAGCGCCCCCAATTGTAATTCATGCTCTATTCCTTTTTCTGTTTGTCATATTTTAATTCTGTCCTTTTTTTAATCATCAACGTATCAAATATTTAAAACCACAATTTTAAATTTGCGAGATTTGATTGGGGAAAATCCCCATTCAAACCTTTTCGCATTTTTACGTTCAGTTGGTTTTTAAACCTCATCAAATTTTTTTCCATCTTTTAAATTTCACACTCAAAATTTTATGCATATGTAAATTAAATTCTTCAGTTTCATTATACATGGTGGAGACGATTATCTTGTTTTATTATCTGACTATTTGAATATTTTTATTCTCATCTACGTTTTACATATTTTAAATCTACCTTTTATCTTTGTCTTAGACCATTAATTTTTAAATATTTTATACTTTTAGTGGGTCATATTCTGTCTTGTGTTTGGCGCAGCTTGTCCGCATTTGGACCTGGCGCCATAACACCCGAACATCCAATCCAATCCCAACAAAATTGGACAGTTCTCAAGATGGGTTGCATCCATAACAACTCCAGAACCATATACCGCACAGTTGGGACTAGGAATGAAGTTAAATCTAAACAAATATTTAGCCATGTTCCGTCTCCAGCCGAAGAACTGCGACAGCACAGCGTCTTGGAAAACTGGGAATTTTACCGAACGAATTCCTCCAATCCATCTATTATTTCCTATTGAATGGTACCTTTTGAATGTGCTCATGTATTAACCCTCGTGTTGTTGTCCGGACGAGATATCTCGTCACTAGAAGAAAATTGACAAGATATTTATGGACGAGATTTTTCGCCATTAGAAGAAAACTGACCAGATCTTGATTTCGTCATCATAGAAAATCCGGCAATATCTTGATGACGAGATATCTCGTCATTAGCAAAATTGGTTTGATTGTGATGAACGAGATATCTCCTCGAAACCACTTAGAAGGTTAACTATGGAAAAATAAACCCGATATTGATGAATGAAATATTTCTTCATTGGAAGAAAACTGACCAGACCTTCATCTCGTCATCATAGAAAAAAAATCGACATATCTTGATGACGAGATATCTCGTCATTAGCAAAATTGGTTTGATCTTTATGGACGATATATCTCTTCGAAACCACTTGGAGGGTTAACGAGGGAAAAATAAAGAGGCGATATTCGATTTTTCCAACAGCAGTTTGGAAACCACTGCCCTACGGGGCAAAAGGACAAGTTTGACCCTGTCTGAGAAGGGTGTACGGTAGTCCAAGGGTTGCTGCTTCAGAACTCCTTTCCTCTTAAAAAGTTCACGCTCCACTTTTATATTCCTGCAGCTTAGCCATCAGCCATCGCGCGACAAACTCTGCTTGTCCCTGTGGTGGTTTAATCTTGTCTGACTGATCTCAAAACACACTAATTTTAATTTTCATCGTACAGCTGGCAAAGGAAGACCCATTCGTCCAAAGGGGATTTCTTCTTTCATCGAGTTCATAACACTTCCCCTGAGACGAACTTATCAGAAATCCTTTACCGTAATGGTCTGTAATAAATGTCTATAATTACACGGCAATCTCTCTGCGAACCAGATCACAGGTTCCTTCCCCTTTCCTCGGGGAGATGCTCTTTGCATTTCAACTCTGCTCTCCGTCAGCTACGGAAATGATAATAAGAAAATCCATCAAGGAATGATGCTCGAATGTGGAGCATGCAGATCGGTGGAGTAGCCGGGATTTAATTTCACAGTGACGCGCCCAAGGTCCAAAAACCTTTGTGGTTGAAGACCAATCACCTTATATGAATGGTAAGTGAGGGAAAGATGACGCACTTTCGAGAAAATCTAGTTTTTATCTCGTCTGTGTTGGATCTCAAAACATGGTAATTTTGATTTTCATTCAAAGCTCCTCGTACATCTGGCGCAAGAAGACTCATTCATCCAAAGGAGATTTCTTGCATCGAGTTCTTAACCCTCCTGGTGGTTGTCCAGAAGCGGTGTCTTGTCATAAGGAAAACTGACCAGATCTTGATCATCAAAAAATCGGCAATATCTTGATGACGAGGTATCTCGTCATCAGCGAAATTGGTCAGATCTTGATGGACGAGATATCTCGTCGAAACCACTTGGAAGGTTAGCGATTCACCTGAGACGAACTTGGAAATAGTTCATTTTGTGTTCCAAGTGAAGGTTTGGGTATTCATGAAGCGTGTGTGTTGAAGTTTTCTGAAGAAAAAACAAACTTTATGGTTGAAGACCAATCACCTTATATGAATATATAAGTAAGAGGAGAGAAAGATGGCGCACTTTCAAGAAAATCTGGTTAATCTCGTCTGTTGATTGATCTCAATACACAAACTTTAATTTTCATCCAAAGGTTTTCATACAGTTGGCAATGGAAGACTTTCGTTTTATGGGTATTTCTTCTTGCATCGAGTTCCATAACACTTCGCCTGAGACAAACTTAATTAGAAATCCTTTAGCGTAATGATCTGTAATAAATGTCTATATTTATACGGCAATCTCCTCTCTGTGAAATAGATAAAATATTCACCACCGTTTCCTCAGGGAGATATTCTTTGTATTTCAACTGTGTTCCCCATAAGCTACAAAAGCGATAATAAGTAAATTAATGAATGAATGGTATTCGTACGTGGAGCATACAGATAGGTGGAGCAGCAAGGGTTTTATTTCGCAGGAGGCCTAAGATTTGAAATTTTTAAGGAATTGGTCTAAGGTCATTTTGTGTTCCAATCCTGAGACAAACTTATCAGAAATCCTTTACCGTAATGGTCTGTAATAAATGTCTATATTTATACGGCAATCTCCTCTCTGTGAAATAGATAAAATATTCACCACCGTTTCCTCAGGGAGATATTCTTTACATTTCAACTGTGTTCCCCATAAGCTACTAAAGTGATAAGTAAATCAATGAATGAATGGTACTCGTACGTGGAGCATACAGATAGGTGGAGCAGCAAGGATTTAATTTCACAGAAGGCCTAAGGTTGGAAATTGTTAAGGAATTGACCTAAGTTCATTTAGTGTTCTAAGTGGAGATTTAGGTATTCACGAAGGGTATCATGCTAAAGTTTTGACGCGTGAATACGTCTTTAAAATCAGATCAGTACTACGTGGCCAGTATGGAAAGTTGAGTGTTTCGAAGAAATGGGCATTGAGTTCGGTCTAATAATTTCCATACTATCAACACGAACCAAACCAACCATGCGCCATTTGATAGCTGAGGGAACATAGACTTGTTAGTGACATTCTTGTCGGGTGTTTCGTTGGGTGGAGAACCTGAGCGAGAGCTCTCTATCTCCGATTCGATGTTTTGCTTTGCTGAATCCATGGGCTTACAGAAGCTTTTTGTTGTGGAACAGGCCTTGGTAGTAGTGGCCAATCAGAATTGAAGGTAGTGTCACGTGTCGATACTACTTATCAAATAAGCCAAGGGAGTTGGATGTAAACAGAAATAGGAGTATAAGCTTAGGGGATGTTTGGGGGTTTTATGGCGCAAGAGCCATGTTTGGCCATGCTGCGCCAGACACAAGATATACAACATCAGGTAATAGACAGACGCACACAATGAAAGTTTTACTGACACATAAGAGTGGGCCGCGGTAGCCCGGTTGGAAGAGTAACGGATTAGCAACCGGAGGATTGCGAGTTCGAATCCGACCAAAGACCGTCGTGTACAAAGTGTCCTCACGGTGGCGTGGTGTGGAAGTTTGGAGAGTAGGGTGCCGGCTCAGGTGTTGCCTCGTCAACTGACCGTGGTTCAAAAGTACGTGTTGTCCTCGGAGCTTAGGGGATGTTAACAGATGAACTATTTGGGCGGAGTTTACGTTTAAAAAACAAGATTACAGGGTGTTAGAAGGTAGGTTATTTAATTAACGTCCCACTGGAGGGGTGTTAGAAGGTAATGGGTTAGAAAAGAGGTAAATTTAATGATTAAGTATGGCTCTTGGCCGTTTGCTATCTTCGACGAAAGTCATATCTGGGGATTTGTTTTATCGTGGTGTTATCAATTGCATCCATATTGCAGAAGATTTTTACGGCTATATTGGTGAAGAATTTACTTAGTTCTATCACATCCAGGTCTACGAATTTAGAGGTTCCTACAGAACCTCTAAATTCGAGAACAGTGGTTCTTAACCTGGGGTTTGCGCCCCCTGGGGGTGAGAGAAAGCATTTCCAGGGGTGCGAGAGAAGTTTCGACGGACGACAGCGATTTAATAAAAGACGATCGTGTTGAAATATGAGTCAATGCACGTATTCAAATGGAATTTGAAAAATTGGACAGAATAATTCTTTGAACAAACTGGATAGTCCGTTGTGTTGCTCCAGTGTGACGTTAATTAAATACCTACCTGCCCTAGAACAAACTGGACACAACAATTAGTACACAGAACCTTATATACAGCTGGTAAAAGCGGCATTGCTCGGATCTTTCCCTTTGGGATTGATCCCGGACCGTCACCAATAGCCCATTGTGTTGCTCCAGTGTGACGTTAATTGAAATACCCAAATACCCAAAAGCGGCATTGCAGACACTTTTACCATCACCTACCTGTGTGAAATGGGATTTTCATCACTTTTGCACATAAAAACAAAAGCCAGAAATCGCTTAAATGCAAGTGATGACTTACGAGGGGCTCTTTCGAAAAAGGAGCCTCGCTTCAAGTGGTTATGGGGTGGTAATTAATTAACGTCGCACTTGAGCAACACAACGGGCTATTGACGACTGTCCGGGATCAATCCCGAAGGGAAAGATCGAGGACAACACCACGTAATTTTGGACTACGGTCAGATGACGAGGCAACAACTGAGCTGGCACCCCACTATCCAAACTTCCACACCACGCCAACATGAGGACATCTGAGGTACGGCAGATTTAACGTGCACCAGCACACGGTCTTTTGGGTGGATTCGAACTCGCAAACCTCCGGTTGCTAGTCCGTTACTCTTCCAATCGGGCCATCGCGGCAGGAGCCTCGCTTCAAAAGTATTATGAATAACCAACAAAGCGGATGGTTGGTTGGTTCGAGGGTTTTATGGCGCAAGGGCCATATACGGCCATGCTGCGCCATACACGAGACATACATCAAATAATAGACATACACGATGAAAGTTTTACTGACACAGAAGAGAAATACACCCAGGGAGGAATGCACCTGGCAGGAATCGAACCTGTGCCGCCTACAACTCGAAGGTTGCTAGCGCAGTGGGCATACCCACTGAGCCACGACGGCCCCTAGTCTACGAGGAAGAGCAACTCGCCAGCTTTAGATAAACACTGAACTGACTACTGAATTTCTTTCATTTGCTACAGCTAAATAAATACTATGCTCGGACGAGACGTATTCACGTGAAACTGCGTCCGTGCTCCGACACAACCTACCCGAATTTTTTAAAGAAAATAATTTTATGGACGAAGGCCAATCACCTTATATGAATGTATATTCATATAAGGTGATTGGCCTTCATCCATAAAATTTTTTTCTTTAAAAAATGTGAGTGCAAAAGGGAAGTGAGGGAAAGAGACGGTGCACTTTCAAGAAATTTGGCTCCAGTTAATTCAAAAAATAAAACATCCAAAAACTTTCTTTTCCAATTCAAAAACATTATTTTATATCGAAGTATGCAAGTGATGTTTGTTAAAAATTAGAATAAGTCTTAGTAAGCATTTGAAAAAGCCATTTCATTGCGCAATCTTCACCTTAAAGACGATGGTAAGACGGCGCACTTTTGAAAACTCATACTATGAATGAATAATACATATTTGAATGGTGATGAATCTATATTAAAACTTTAGTCCTTTAATGTCCTTTACTCACATTTCCTCCCTCAAACATTTAAATTATATCCAAAAAGGTGCAACATTCATGGAGTTATAATTTACAATTTACACATTCAATACAATCCAGCGGTTTTTAATAGTACTTTCCCATCAGACGAAAGACAGCAAGTTTGTGAATAGTATTTTGATTAGATATAATTTTGCAGTTTGACATAGTTTGTACACATACGACCGAATTCATAAGTCCGAGTTAAGCCGCGGATCAACGATGATCGCCCGATTATCGAAGAAACCGTATTCACAATACCTGATCCGAGATTTAAATTGCCGTCTCGGTGTTAAAAATTTTGATCCTCCGAAATCTTTAGAGGTTTAACACTCGGTTGAGGGTTAACGCATGCGCAGTACTAACTTTTTGCGAAGGAAGCGAAGCCGTCCGTCAACAAAACAAAATGGACGACACATTTCATTCTGTGCTAAACTACAGAATTATGACTAAGGATTCTCAAATATTACGTTCGGTAGCTGAGATTGGCGCCGAATTTATAAAATTTATTCCTCTGATAAAATTTTGATGTTATCAGCTTTCGGAATCGCAAGGAATAGTTCGGAATAGTTGATTTGTAAACATGCAGCTGCGTTGGACCACGGCAGATGCAAATTCGTTGCAGAACAAAAATGCTTTTCTTGATTTATTACGTATAAAAGAAAAATGACGGGATATCTTGTCCATCAAGGTCTGACCAATCCTTCTAATAACGAGATGTCTCGTCAAGATATTGCCTGTGTTTTGATGACCAGATCAAGATCTGGTCAGTTTTCTTCTAATGACGTAAGACGAAGAGACCTTTGATGAACGAGAAAAAGTTTTAACTCTCTGAGCGTCACACTTAAATACTAAATAACGACATTTTTCGAGTGAAAGTATCGTCATGGTTTCTTTCAACCTTTAGAAAGATTTTCTTTACAATCTTAGAATAATTTTAAAAACTAATTGAGGTTTTCTTATCTGGACAATCGTGGTTCAAAATTACGTGGTGTTGTCCTCGGATCTTTCCCCTTGGGATTGATCCCGGACCGTCACCAATAGCCCGTTGTGTTGCTCCAGTGTGACGTTAATTGAAATACCCCCCCCCCCCTTATCTGGACATGGAGTTTTGTGCTGCGATTGGAGTGTATTTTTTCAAAAGTAAATAATGCCTTGACAATTTCTGTCAAAGTATTTATTCAATGGCCAATTTTGAAAATTTTGGTAGGTAGGTGGTTAATTTACGTCATATGGAGCAGGACAACGGGCTATTGTCGACGATCCGGCATCAATCCCAAAGGGAAAGATCGAGGACAACACAACGTAATTTTGAATCACGATCAGATACGAGGCAACACCTGTGAGCTGGCACCCCACTCTCCAAAATTCCACATCACGCCAACGTGAGGACATTTGAGGCCACGACAGATTTAAAGTGTACCAGCCCTCGTACATGACGGTCTTTGGCTGGACCGAATTTCGAACTCGCAACCTTCCAATTACTAATCTGTTACAGCGACCCTTGAGAGCTTTTCAAATAAATCGAGAAACAGTTGAGTTCTATCGCATCGCATTAGAACGTGCATTGCTACAGTGGACGAATCCCCAAGCGAAAGGGAGAGTTTGATCTACTTCGAAATTTAGCTTCAACCCATTTCTTAAAGAGAGCAATTCAATTGTTTAATTAAGAAAACCCGATTTCTTAAATGCTAAACCAAGAATGGATATTAGGTCTCTTTAATGTGCAAAACATTATCGACGTATCTACGTTTTTGTTTGATTACTAAACCATCCGTAAATTGCAAACATCCTATCTTAGCTTCGTTATCCTAATTTTGCTACTGAATTCATTTAGTTGGAGCATCACATTACTCTAGAGGGATTTTCAACGTAAACAAACCAGACGGACAGCGAAGATTTTATTTTCGCTATCCAAATACTCTCGCATGTTACAGAACGGGTTACCTTAAAATTATTTTATCGCCGATTTGGCCACTTTGGAGTTTAACCCTCCTGGTGGTCGTCTTGACGAGATTTCTCGTCATTAGTAAACCATTAGCAGATCTTGATGGACGAAATATCTCGTCATTAGGAGAAAACTGACCAGATGTTGATCTTGTCATCAAAAATGGGAAATATCTTGATATATATCGTCATAAGCAAATTTGTCAGATCTTTATGGACGAGATATCTCGTCATTAGGTGAAAACTGACCAGATGTTGATCTTGTCATCATCGAAAATGGGAAATATCTTGATGTATCTCGTCATAAGCAAAAATTTGTCAGATCTTGATGGACGAAATATCTCATCGAAATCACTTGGAGGGTTAAGTGAAATTCTCTTTTTATTTCGCTAAAATAACTGCTTTGAGGGGATTCTTTACAGACGAAACTGCAATCAAATCAATCCAAACTTTGCAAGTCTATTATATATATACAGGGTGTCCCAAAAAGGTTGTTCCGCGATTTATCTTTTTACCATTTGGAGATAGGTAGGCAATGCAAATTGCAAAAGTACACCAAATAAGGTAAGTAATTAAGATATGCGAATAAAATTATCACGTGATAACAATTTAAGTGGATACAGTTTTTAATTTTTATACAACCCCTCTAGATAAAAAATGCTCACTGCTCTAGCAATCTGCGAGTTGTAGGAGGCGCAGGTTCGATTCCTGTAACTAACACTGGTTGAATTTTCTTTTCTGTATCGGTAAAAGTTGTCTTGTAAGCATATGTCCATTACTTGACGTTGTCTGTCTTGTGTGTTACTGGGGCCGCGGTAGCCCGGTTGGAAGAGTAACGGATTAACAACCGGAGGGTTGCGAGTTCGAATCCAGCCAAAGACCGTCGTGTACAAAGGGGCTGGTGCACTTTAAATCTGTCGGAGCCTCAAATGTCCTCACATTGGCGTGGTGTGCAAGTTTGAAGAGTGGGTGCCAGATCAGGTGTGATCTCGTCATCTGACCGTGATTCAAAATTACGTGGTGTTATCCCCGGATCTTTCCCTTTGGATTTACCTACCTTGTGTGTAACTGAGCCTTATTTAAAAAAACCTGTCAGCTGCACTCACATTCGGCTGCCAAAACCAACACAGGATTGTAGTTTATGATGTCAATCTTCCATTGCTTGACCACGCATACGGAACACAGACGTAAAATATAAATAGACTGAGTATCGCTATTGAGAGGAGCTTCAAAAACTGTGACCAACTTGCCGACTAGTAGTCACGTGACTGTTCTGTGAAGAATTGACTTGGTTGGCCGATTTTATATCTTATCACCTCGTTTGGCGATATAATATCTTACGATAGGGTAGGTATATGAATGCGCATTGCTATAAGTGGTGAACTCGCAAAGTCTACTACTGTCAGATAATCAATCAATGGACCAATCAGATGATGAATCAACGGATGGGCGTCTTCTCCCGTCCAATAGAGCAATCAGATGATGAATGTTAGGTTCCGCACAGCAGACGAAAGTAGTCTAAGTGTCACGTTACCACTAGTTTTGATCACATGATCCTGGGCCATAAAAATATTACTATTACTCACTCTATTTTTATATGTCCTCAGTAGGGTTTCTCACCACTAGCAACTTGTGAGTTGTAGGTGGCGCATGTTCTATTCCTGTCTTTCTCTGGGCGTAATTCTGTCTTGTATCAGTAAGACTTTCCTTGTATATGTTGTGAATGTTCTTGTGTATGAGTCGAGGAGTCGGTAGAGTCGAGGATTAGTTACTAAACCCGATACCCAAACTATTATTTCGTATTACAACTTTTTCATACGCACATGAGGCCACAGTGCCTCAGTCATAGTCGAAAAATATAAGGCTGAACATTACTATTGAGAGGAGCCTTAAAAAGTGAGACTAACATGTGTCGACAAGTAGCCACGTGATTGCTCTGTGAAAAATGGACTTGGTTGGTCGATTTAAAATCTTACCACCTTGTTTGGCGGTATAACATCTTTTGATAGGGTAGATGTGTGTACATGCATTTCCATGGAGTGGCTACAGAATTGGTGAAATCGTCAAAGTCTACTACTATTAGATGATCATTCAATGGACCAATCAGTTGATCAATCAATGGATGGGCGCCCTCTCCCGTTCCGCGGAATAATCATATGATGAATGTTAGGTTCCATCCAGCAGACGAAAGAAGTGTAAGGGTCAAATTACTATTTGTTTTGGTCACATGATCCAGGGCACATAAAAGGTTACTATTGATCACTACTTTTATATTTCCTCTATGATATGGAAGTACACTTGGGATCTTAATACGCTCTCATATCATGCAATTGGTAACCTATAAACTAGTGATAGCATCTATCAACTAAGTCACTGCTAAATTCCAATCCACACCAAATTTGGTACACTTATTCTTTAGAACCCTACGAGTAACATAGGCTACCATATTAACCCTGTTCTATTAATCCTAGGTATGCAGAGGAGGCTAAAAACAATTCGAAATCCCTATAGGAATAACATTGAATATTATTACGATTGTGGTACGCAACCCGATTGTTTATTAGTATTACTAGAAAAAATTCCAAAAATTGTATTTGAAGAATTTAAATTCTAATTGTTTGAGCTTATTTTTTATTTCTTTCCAAAACCTCAATTGTTTATAAATACTTGACTCTAATGATATGAAATGATTAAAAACATTTTATTTTGCATAACTTACGAGGGGTATTCCAAAAGTAAGGGCCGTTTGGTCATTAAATAAAAAAAATGCTTTCTGAATCACCTTGGTTATATTGTGAGTTTTCTTTTATTGAACCTTTGTTTACTTTTCTACATAATCGCCGTTCAATTCCAAGCACTTGGTGTATCTGGGTACGAGTTTTCTTATTCCCTCTGCGTAAAAGTCCGCCGCATGGGAGTTGCCCCATTTCTTCACCGCCGTTTTCAGACTTTCGCTATCGTCGCTTTGTTGTTCACCAAGCCAATTTTTCAAGTGCAGGAACAAGTGATAGTCACTGGGTGCGAGATCAGGACTGTAGGGAGGGTGGTCGAAAAGTTCCCAGCCGTATTCTTAAATGCTTTCAATAGTGCGGGAAGCCGTGTGAGGGCACGCGTTGTCATGAAGGACGTTTCCGGAAGACAGCATCCCACGCCGGTGGTTTTGAATGGCACGTTTGAGCTTCGCGAGTGTTTCACAGTATACAGCTGCTGTGATTGTTGTACCGGGTTTCGTAAAATCACCGAGAACGCCTTTTTGATCCCAAAAGACAATCGCCATAATTTTTCGATTTGAGAACGTTCGCTTAAACTTCTTTGGTTTGGGGGAACCCGAATGAAGCCACTGCATGGATTGTTGTTTTGATTCTTCATTGTCATAATGAACCCACGTTTCATCGCCAGTCACCACAAGTGAAAAGAATCGATCTCCATCTCGTCGATAACGATCCAAGAAGGTTTGTCCATATGCCATCCGCTTGTTTTTGTATTCGTCTGTCAGCATTTTCGGCACCCATCTGGCACAAACTTTGTGATAACCCAACTTTTCCGTAACAACTCTGAACACAGTAGTTCGAGAAACGTTGGGAAATTCTTTGGCAAGACTGCTGATGGTGAAGCGTCGATCAGCTCGGACTTTTTCATCCACTTGTTGGACGAGATCACCCGTCTGGGTTTTCCACTTTGCTGTTCGTCGTGCACTTTTGAATTCTCGACACCACTCTCACTTTCCCTCACTCGTAACACCAGATTCATAGATCTCACTCAATTCACGGTGAATCTGAGCTGCATTAACACCTTTTGCGTTTAGAAAACGAATAACCGAACGCAATTCACAACTGGCGTGATCGCTTATTTTCGACGCCATTGTTACGCTGCGCTAAATATAAACAAATGACGACAGACCGGCCGGCTGGTGCCTGATGAACCAATAGAGGGCGCTGGGAGAGCGAAACTCCAATCAGTGCTGCCAACGGTTTTTGATTTGCGAACGGCCCTTACTTTTGGAATACCCCTCGTACATTTTGTGAAGAAACGAGTCTATTAAATGCGAAAAGAGCAAGCGAAAAAGACGTGAAATGGATTACATGGATGGAAAAATCAAGTATTGTAGAAGCTATAAAAATATCAGAATGGAGTTTAAAAAATTATTTTCCGCTCACTTACTTTTTCTATATTTAAAATTTTCTGATATTTGCATTTTTCTGAGAGAAAAGTGATTTTTCGGATCACTTCCAATCAACGTTTAACCAATTCAAACGCGCCGGATAATTCAGCTAGTAGTTTATATAGTAGTGTAATCTAACTCCACCACGAAATGCTTTTTGGTAGACAAAGCGGAACTGTCTTTCTTGCGTCTTGCTAAACGCTTAACCCCTTTTTCATTTGAGCGGTAATTAACCACTTTTAATTTGCTTAATGTTCTAGGCGGCCAATGTCTAAAGTATTTTTAACGAAAAGTTCTAGTTGTTCAATGAGAGTCCATTACTTGCTGTTATCTGTCTTGTGTTTGGCCCAGCATAGCCAAATATGACCCTTACACCATAAGACCCAACCAACTGAACCAACCGTCATTGGGAAGTGGTGGCCTCAGTAGCCCAGTTGGTAGAGTAGCAGTTTAGCCACCGGAGGGTTGTAAATTCAAAACTTGATCCGACCAAAGACCGTCATGACCGACTGATTAAATCTGTCGTGGCCTCAAATGTCCTCACGTTGGCGTGGTGTGGAAGTTTGGAGAGTGGGGTGCCAGCTGAAATGCTGACCTCGTCATCTAACCGTGATTCAAAATTACAAGGCGTTGTCCTCGGATCCTTTTTTTTCGGGACTGATCCCGGACCTTTGCCAATAGCCCGTTGTGTTGCTCCAGTGCGACGTTAATTCAACTATCTCTTCTGTGGAAGAGATTTCAAATACAATCAAACCAGACGGAATGTGAAGAATTTACGTACAATACCCAATCCTTTCGGGTTACCTTAAAATGTAGTATATCATCGTTTTGGCGACGTCTAGAGCATGGTCTAATTGACGTTTACCTATTAACTCTTAGGGGTTAGGTGGGTTAAAAACTGTCCCACCTTTTGCTTAGCTTTTTATGCATGGTGGGATATTTTTTAACCCACCTCTAAAAATTGAAATTCATACAGTTTAATATTTTATCTAAAGTTTTTCATTGAGTTGGAAATGCTATGAACTAACACTAAATGTGTAAATAACTGAAAACAAAAATTTACATATCAAAACGCATTAGTAAGTTGTTGACACTGTTGTGTTGTTGACACTGCTGTAAGGTTGGCGAATTGTGCGGTGCAGTGAATTTTTGTTTTTCATAACGGTAAAGGTTTTTTTCGTAAAAATTTATTATAAGTGAATAAATCGTTTTATAATAAAAAAGCATGTTACTTGATGTTTATCCTAATTTTGAAGCTGAATAAGTGAATAAACAATTATGTGCAGCATGGGTGTTTTTTCTTTCAAATCGTGTGCCTCAAAGAGTTAACTATAAAAAATCAATATATCAAATTCAGATATTTTGACTTTCTAAATCAAATAACTCTGGATTTTTAGGTTCTGTATTTAGACAGATGACCGGATTGGTCGGTTTTCCTGATTTGTTTGAGTGACGCGTAACATTTCAATTAAAAAATCTTTTCAAGTATGCCGGCTTATTCTACTCTCAAATATAACGGCCATTGAAAGATTTTTGTAGTCAATTAGATGGGACTATAGGTTTGACCCTCTGAGGGTCACGAGATTTTCGAATAGTGTAGTATTTTTTTACCCCACAACACACTTAACGACTATAGAACATTTATTGACTGAAAGAATCCATGTGGATTCTTTCAACCTTTAGAAAGATTCTCTGTTGGTCCTTTCATTAGAACAGAATCCTTTGAACGATTCAATTGGTCCTTTCCTTACAATAGAGTTGTTTGGATAGATTCTATTACTCCTTTCCTTAGAATTGAATCATTTGAAAAGATGCTATTGGTTCATTCCTTAGAATAGAGTCCTTGGTAAAGATTCTCTTGGTCCTCAATTAGAAAAGAATCCTTTGGAAAGATATTATTGGTCCTTTCTATAAATTAGAATCCTTTGAAAAGCTTCTTTTAGTACTTTCCTTAGAAAAGAACCCTTCGGAAAGATTACATTGGTCAAGGTCCAAAATGTTTATTAGTCTTGCAGGGCTGCAGGTTGTAAAGTGGAAATATGTCTGTAAACACCTCAGAGGGTTAAATTATGGTAGGCGCTGTCAAAATGTGACATGAGTAGACGGGGCGTATCTCTGACATAGCAGTCCATTTTTAATGTTTTAATTCTTAAAAAAATATCGCATTGTTAAACAAAGAATTTAATAGAATTCGTTGTTAATTAAGAATATGAAATTTTTATTCTATTTCATTTACTTTTTATATACTGTTAGATTGATTCCATTTTGAGCTGTATTTTTCTCGGGAAAGTACGTATTAGACTACAAAGTGCATTTATTATCATTCATTACTTTATAAGTGCTTTTATTACCATTTACTTGATAAGTGCCTTTATTATCATTTAATCATTTACTTGACAGTGCTTTTATTATCATTTAGATACTGTTGGACTGATTCCAGTCTGAGTTGTGGCACTTATCTGACTCTACAAAGTGCTTCTATTATCATTTACTTTATACAGGGTGAGTCTAAATTGTTTTTACAAAATAAGAGGGGTGATAGTACCCATCCAGACGAGCAATAATTACCATGGAACATAGGGTCGCATTCCACTCTGAGAGGCAGAAAAGAGTAAAATTAGAATTTCAACATGAACTTACAACAGTGCTGGGAAAGCGAATGAACGATAGCAAAAGGTGCACAATCTGATTTATTGATCAGAGAAAAACTCACAGCAAGTGCTCAAAGTGGCTTGGCCTCCTCGCTCACCGGATCTCAACCCACTGGACTTTTTCTTCTGGGGGCACATGAAATCTTTAATGTACCAGACGCCTGTGGACTCGGCTGAAGATCTCGTAACGAGAATCGGTGTTGCAGCAGACAAAATTAACACACCAGGAATCTTCGAGAGGGTGCGCCAGTCATTCCTTCGCCGGTGTGAACTGTGCAACGACACGCGTGGCCGCCACTTTGAGCACTTGCTGTGAGTTTTTCTCTGATCAATAAATCAGATTGTGCAACTTTTGGTATCGTTCATTCGCTTTCCCAACACTGTTGTAAGTTCATGTTGAAATTCTAATTTTACTCTTTTCTGCCTCTCAGAGTGGAATGTGACCCTATGTTCCATGGTAATTATTGCTCGTCTGGATGGGTACTATCACTCCTCTTATTTTGTAAAAACAATTTAGACTCACCCTGTATACTATTAAATTAATTTTATTTTGAGTTGTGGCACTTTCCTCGAAAAGGTGCGTATTATCTGCTATAAAGTGCTAATTTACTTCACATTTTTAATTGATTGCTATATTTAAATGATCACAATATATTTTCTACATACTTGTACTTATAAATGATGGTTGCAGATTTTAATATATTCATTCCCTTAATGAATTTTTTTACTTTCTGCAAAATATCACTAGACATGGGTAACTTCTTGGCGGTATATGTATATTTCGACCAACTTTCCTTAAGTCTTTGGTTGAATACGGTTTGATTTGTAGAATTCCGTTATATAAAAATAAATAAAATATACAAAATAAAACTTTTTTAAGTAAGGTATGTAGTTTCTTTATTTTAAAATGACCGGAAAGTTAAAATAAAATGGTTTCAAAACAAGATAGGTTACGTTGAATTAAAACGGGTAGCCAGCCATACGTTGTATTTCAAAGAAATTTCTAAATCGACTTCTGAAGTAGTCACCTTAGAAAAAACTCTTGTAGTTTGTCTTACAGCAGGAGTGCGATGAATATGAAATGGATTATATGAATGGATATATCATGTATACATATTTGCGTCCGAAGTAAATTGTAGAACCTATGAAAAAGTTAAAACGATGTTAAAATATTATTTTCCGCACATTTAAATGATGTTTTAATTTCTCTATGAAAGAAATGTTATTAGTCTAATCACTTTTTAATCAACATTTGACCAATTCAACCGAGCAACGCCGGGTAATTCTGCTAGTTCTTACTATAGCAGAAATATAAATGCATTGGCAATGTCTCCATGTGGAAGGCCATGTCATAACATACCTACACTACTGTTTGTGAAAATTGCAACACCATGAAGGAATCATGCAAATCAAACGAAACTTGCAGGAAATGCAAAACAGGTTAGGATATGAAAATGAGTAGAATTACAAAGCGATCACGCATGTGTGGGCCGAGAAACACCCTCTAAACTTCCAAGTGAGCCGTGTATAAAAAGCACTGTAAAGGTGTGTTAAAATGTGTTTATCGTCGTTTGACTGCTGTATATGATTGATTAGAAGTCAATATGCCTCGCCAAAAACGCAGAGTGCCATACGAGCAGCTAACGGAGTTCGAACGGGGCCGCATGATCGGCCTCCGTGAGGGTGAACTTTCGTATCGTGAAATCGACACTCGCACGGGGTGTAATGCCCCAACAGTGATGCGTGTGTGGAAGAGATGGACCATGGAGAACCGGACAAGTCGAAACCCCGGCAGTCACCAAGGGAGGACAGACACCTCATTCGCGTGGTGGTGACGGAACGTACAGCGTCCTCTCGTGCGTTGGCAAAACATTGGAACACTTCTACAGGTGTGTCATTGTCTGCCCCCACGGTTCGTCGATGTCTGCTGCGCCATGGGCTACGTGCAAGGATTCCCCTGCGCAGGATTCCCGTGACGCTGCACCACCGACGCCTCCGGCTACAATGGGCTCACCAACACAGCCAATGGCGTGCCGATTGACAACAAGTTGTCTTCTCAGATGAGTACCGCTACAATCTGGACTATAACGATGGACGCGTACTCGTCAGACGCTACAGAGGTGAACGCCTTCTCCCGGAGTGTCTTATTCAGCTTCATACTGGACGAATGCCTGGCGTTATGGTCTGGGGCGCTATTGGATATCATGGGCGATCCCGCCTACTCCAAATTGTGGGGACCCTGAACAGCGGGTGTTACATCAGGGAAGTTGTGGAGCCTGAGGTCCTACCCCTCTTGCAACGCATTCCCGGAGCTGTATTTCAGCAAGACAATGCCCGTCCACATGTTGCTCGGAATGTACAAGCCTTCTTCAGTGCACGACAGGTTCCGCTTCTTCCATGGCCTGCACGTTCCCCGGATATGTCGCCCATTGACCATGTCTGGAATTACATCGGACGGCGACTCGCTCGTACCGCCCTTCGGGCAGAGAGTACGGCTGAACTTTGGCATCACATAGAGGCCATCTGGAATGCCAGTCCTCAGCATGACATTCAGAATCTGTATGATTCGATGCCACGACGTGTACAGGCTTTCATCGCTGTGCGTGGCGGCTGCACAAGATATTGATTTTCGGCATTATTTTTGTTTTATTGGTCTGTAAATTTGATCGTTTATTTAAACCACTACAAGTAATACGTGGAATAAATTTCATTTATTTCTGACGATTCTTTCATAGTGTTGCAATTTTCACAAACAGTAGTGTATTTTGCAGCAAAAAAACAGTAGTATGGAGCAAATAAAACATCAAAATTTGCATTCAGAGAGTCGCCACATATCTTAATCCTAGTTCATCTCAAAGGATTGCGATTTCTTTTTCATTTGAATGTAAGTATCTTATCTCGTCATTCACAATACGTTTGAGAGCCGAATCTAAAGAATAATACATTTTTGCGTGAGTGTAATGTTTGCGTTCAACTAATCAGTCAGGAGAAAGTCAAGAAAATGACAGAATTGCACGTTTACAAACGCCCGCCGACCGCAAAACCCGCAGGGAAATAAGCCGATTGCCCGTCACCCACACAAGTGGTGATTAGTCGAGAAGATGAAAGAATCGTGTTGTCACAAAAGGATTTTGCTTTCTCCCTTGGTAAAGCTTTTGCAAGTATTCGTGGTTCTGCGTTACAGCGCTATAGAATGTGGCGAAAATGTCTTCGTCTTGTACAGAGTTATAGCAAAACAGAAAACAAGGATAGACAATGACTTGCGTATTTCCTGTGTTGTCAGCTATGAAACTGCCTTTCTTGCCCATTGATAAATCCTTCGTAAGTATTCGTAGTTAAGTGTTGCATAGCTTTAATATGTGACAAAAATGGTTTCGTCTTGTTAACAGATACAACAAAACAGAAAACAGAAGACGTTTCTTGCATATTTTCTGTTTTCAGCAATGGGATTTCTTTTCTTTATTGGTAGGACTTTTGCAAGTATTCATGGTTCTGCAGTGCTGTAGAATGAGCTATAGAATGCGACGAAACTGTTTTTCATCTTGTACAGATATAGCAAAACAGAAAACTGAAGGTAACTTGCATATTTCCTGTGTTGTAAGCAATGGAATTGCCTTTCTGAGTTAGTAAATCTTTACGAGATCAAGCTAATGAATCAAAGCTTGTGATGAGATCAAAATCTGGTCAGTTTTCTTCTAGTGACGAGATACGACGAGATCTTGATGGCCGATATATCTCGTGAATTAAGATCTGGTCAAATTTGCTAATGACATGATACCTCTTCGAGACAATCAACAGGAGGGTTAAACTCGTCGGTTAATAAAATAAACATATAAAAATATGAAATGTTTTTTAGTGACCTCTACTAATATAGCAAATGAGAAAAAGGATTAACGTTTGGAGGTGAGGCGCCAGACGTCCTACCTCTTCAAATAATTAACCCTCCAAGTGATTTCGACGAAATATCTCGTCCATCAAGATCTGACCAATTTTGTTAGGGATGAGATATCTCTTCATCTAAATATTGACAATTTTTTTATGACAAGATCAAGATCTGATCAATTTTCTTCTAATGACGAGATAACTCGTCCATCAAGACGATGTGGTTAGTTTTGCCAATGAAGAGATACCTTGTCGACACAACCACCAGGAGGGTTAGGTAAGGTATAAATATATTCTAAAGGTGTGTAAATACTTTCTCATTTAATATTCTGAAATCAAGGGTAGCTCTAAATGGACGATGCGATATATGGGGTCTCACTTTCCCTTAAAAACTAAAACTTTCTGATTAAGGTATTCAGAAAGGTGATAGGTAAGTCTTCAACCATAATTTTTTTCAGGAAACAATTTTGTTAGCATAGTACTTTTTTGAAAGGGATAACGTACTGTACTGTAGGAACACAAAAATTTCACTTCCAAAAGAACGCTAATTTTAAAACAACTAATATAAAAATATTAAGAAATTAAAAAAAGAATAACAATTTTTTCTTTGTTCCTTTCAAGGTATAACTGGCTGTACTGTAGTGGACCAAAAAAATACGAGTCCATTACTTAAAAAATAAGGATTTTTAGCATAGCACCTTTAAAAGGGATAACGAACTGTACTGTAGAGGAAAAAATTTCACGTTCAATATAACGGTTAATTGTAAAACAAGCGATAAAAAATATCAAAATATTGTTTCTAAAAAAACATTCTTCTGCATTGTTCCTTCAAGGAATAACTGTAATGGATAAAAAATTAGCTTCCAAAATATTGTTAATTGTAAAACCAGTAATATAAACAAATTAATTAAAAATTCAAAACTTTTTTTAGTATAGTATACCTTTCTAAGGGATAGCGGAATGTATTGCAGTGGAACAAAAAAATGTCACGTCCAAAATCACGTTAATTTCATAAAATGAGTAATAAAATATATTTAAAATTTTTTAATAATTTTCTTGCGTTGTTCCTTTCAAAAGATAACTGATTATACTGCAGTGAACCAAAAAAAAATTCGCATTCAAAACATTGTTAATTGTAAAACGACTAATGAAAATAAATATAAATTAAAAATAAAAGACATAATTTTTAGCACAGTACCTTTCAAATGGATAACGGACTATGCTGTAATGGACCCAAAAAACATTCGCGTCCAAAATAACGTCAATTGTATATCGAATAACACAAAAATATAAATTTTTAAAAACAGCTTCGACGGAAAAATGTCTAACAATTTTTCCATACCCAACAAGTTTAACTATAAGTAAATTAGATTTAGACCAAAAACTAGATTTTAAGGTCAGACAAAGCAAAACCTGAACAATTTTAATATGCTCTTTAAAGTAACTTGATGCATTGAATTTAATATTCAAGGCCGTTCACTACAAGGTCAGTGGAACCTATTCCCCAAACTCCTCCCTTCCGTGGTCATCGCGGGCCCAAAACCTTGGACCACAAGACCCAACAAACCATAAAAAGGTGATAAGCAGTCTACTAGTTGGGTCTAAGTATATCACTTCCCCCAATGAATATTTTAACCTTAATTATCTCTCCGAAATCAATTACCGGCCTGAGGGACCCTCGAATGTGGGAACTTTTATCGTCTCACATTTGAAAGTGCCGCGGAATTCTGTTCCAAGACCGAATCGTAGGAAATTATGCAAGGTCATCCCGATGAGGAACCAAAAAAAACTCGCGGATAAAAAGATGTCAGGGAAAACAAAAAAGCCCCGATCCACTCAAATCGAAGACATCGTTTAAAAATGTGTCATCGGAGTTAACTTATTTATGCAGCGTGCGATCCGCGGATTAATTGAGGATTGGTTTTCGAACCGAGCGCCCGCTTTTTCCTCGGACGAGATTGTCGCGAGTGACCTTACTCTTGACATTGGCCTCGGAGAGTTTGCTTCTTGTTTGTTTCTGCATAGCATCCGGCTTAACCACTCGAACTCGGAGATCCTCAACTCGGTCAAAGCCTGCGGGGTGGAGGAATCGTGTGATTGAAGCGGCCGCCTGCTTGAGCATAACGGCGGTAAAACTCCGCTGGAGCACGAGCATCCCTTTCTTCTCTCGGATACCTCTCGGATACCGCGCAGGAGGGAGAGCAGCACTTCCCATTGGCACTCATCGCCGGATTCAGTATGAAAAGGTAATCATTCAATCATTATCATCAATCTCGAAATCGGTGCTTCATCTCTCGGTACACATTCGTCGGCTAAACTTTTTGGATTTAATGACGAGCGGATTAATTTGCATTGCTAAAGAACAAATAAAGTATTTAAAGGTATTTTAATTTAAGTTAAGAGAAATGCATCTTTCATAATCATGTTTTTGTTTGTCGGCAGACCATTGTATTCAGGAAAAGGTAATCATTCAATCACAATCATCGATCTCGAAATCGATGCTCAACAGACGTTCATCAGAAAAACTTTTTAGATTTAAAGACGAGCGGATTAGTTTCTGTTGTAGGAAAACCAATGAAGTATTTATAGGTATTATGCATTTAAGTTAAGAAAAAGGCATCTTTCATAATCATGCTTTTGTTCGTGGGCAGACCGTTGTATTCAAAGTGCAAAGGTTTCATTCAATCCTAACTATTAATCTCTAAATTATTGTTTAATATCTCGGTAGGAATTCCTCATCAAAATATTTTGGATTTAATGAAGAGCGGATCAATTTGTATTGTTGTAAATAAATAATTATAAATGAAAATAAAGTATTTAAAGGTATTATACATTTAAGTTAGAGAAAGGCATCTTTCATAAGCATGCTTTTGCTACTAACTTGTTTTCGGCTGACCATTGTATTCAGTGTGAAAAAGTAACAATTCAACCATGAATTATTAATCTCGAAATCAATGCTTAATTTCTCGGTAGACATTGGTCAGTAAAACTTTTTGGATTTAATGACGAGCGGATTAACTTATATTGTTGGAAAGAAAATAAAGTATTTAAAAAGGTAGCAAAACATTGTATTCAGTATGAAAAGGTAATCATTTAATCATAATCATCAATCTCGAAATAATTGCTTAATTTCTGGGTAGACAATCTTCAGCAAAACTTTTGACGAGCGGTTTAATTTGTATTTTTGAAAAACAAATAAAGCACATTTAAGACATCTTTCATAATCATGCTTTACCTACTAACTTGTTTGTCGGCAGATAATTGTGTGTATTCAGTGTGTGTAAAGGTAATAATTCAATCATAATAATCAATATTGAAAACAATACTTAACTTTTCATTAGACATTAGTAATTGAGCTTTTATCAAAACATTTTGGACATAAAGACGAGCTGGTTAGTTTGCATTGTGGAAAGCAAATAAAGTATTTATTAAATAAAGTATAGTAAAGTTAGGAGTCATAATCGTACTTTTACTAATTTGTTTGTCAGCAGACCATTGTATTCCGTATGAAAAGGTAATCATTCAATCATAGTCATCAATCTCGAAATCAATGCTTAATTTCTCGATAGACATCGTCATCAAAACTTTTTGGATTTAACGAGAGGATTAATTTGCATTGTTACAAACAAATAAAGAGTATTTATTAAATAAAGTATTTATTAAATAAAGTATTTATTAAATAAAGTATTTATTAAATAAAGTATTTATTAAATAAAGTATACTAAAATAAGAGAAAGGCATCTTTTACAATCGTGTTTTTAATTCGCTTGTTTATCAACTAAATATTGTATTCAGCATGGAAAAGTAATCATTCAATCAGAATAATCAATATGGAAATCAATGCTTAGTCAATGCTTAATGTCAACTTTTCAGGTAGACATTAGTTATTAAACTTATAGACATAGTTATTGAGCATTTTGAACTTAAGTAACTTTTGAACTTTCAGTAGACATAGTTATTGACCATTTTGAACTTAATGACGAACGGATTAGTTTATTTTGTTGGAAAGGAAATAAAATATTGAAAGGTATACATTAAGCTAAGAAAAGCATGTTTCATAATCGTGGTTTACTACTAACTTGTTTGTCGTATTCAGTATGAAAAGGTAATCATTCAATCATAATCATCAATCTCGAAATAAATGCTCAATTTCTCGGTAGACATTTTCCAGCAAAATGTTTCGGATTCAACGACGAGCGAATTAATGTGTATTCTTGTAAAATAAATTAAGTATTTAAAGGTATTACACATTTAAGTTAAGAGAAAGTCATCTTTCATAATCATGATTTTACTACTAACTTGTTTGTCGTCATACTATTGTATTCAGTATGATAAAGGTAATAATTTAATCATGATAATGAAGCTCGAAATCACAATGCTTAATATTTCAGTAAATATTAGTTATTGAGCTTTCATCGAAACATTTTGAACTTGATGACAAGAGTTAGTTTGTATGTTGTTGGAAAACAAATAAAGTGATTAAAGATATACATTTAAGTTAAGAGAAAGGCATGTTTCATAATAGTGCCTTTACTTAATCTGAATCTTAACTTACTTAATCTGTTTGTCAACAGATCATTGTATTCAGTGTGAAAAGGTAATCATTCTATCATAATCATCAATCTCAAAATCAATGCTTAATTTATCGGTTATATCTATGTACTCTGTCCTGTTATATCCATGTTTCAAGCTTATTTATCGAGAAACATTTGCGTGCATTTTTCATATTTGCATTTTTATGACGAACGGATTAGTTTCTGTTCCTTGGAAATCAAATATAGTATTTTGCTTGCTAAGAGAAAAGCATTTGTCAAAATCATTGCATCTAATGTTAACTTGTTTCTTGAGATATATAGAACATTTATCATCAAACATTTTCCTAAATTTCTGGATTTTATGACGAGCAAGTTAATTTGTATGTGTTAAAAGGGAAATATGGTATTTATCAGTATTAAGCAGTTAAGCATTTAGGTGAATCCATTTAAAATTGATGTTTTTATAACTTTTCTGCATACATTTATTTGAACATTTTCCATGTTTGATTTTTTATGATAAATGGGTTAATTTCTATTTGTTGGAAAGTAAAGTAAATATCTCACTTGTGTTCGTTGTTCCTTTCTTTGGCACTCAACGCCGGATTCCGTATAAAAAGGTAATACAATTTCAATCATCAATCTCGAAATCATTGCTTTCGATACGAGTTTCTCGTTAGATCCTAATCATTACGAATTTTTCATAACTATTTAGATTTAATGACAAAAGGGTTAATTTGTATTTTTGTTGGAAAGCAAATAAGGTATTTTAGGGTATTATACATTTACTGTACACTTGTTATTTTGGGAGCAAATTAAGTATTTAAGTACACTTGTGTGAGAGGGCATCTTTCAAAATCCATACTTTTAATATTAATTTCTTTATCAGCCGACATTTGTCATTGAGCATTTTTAATATTTCTATTTTTATGACGAACAGCTAAATTTATTTGTTAGAAGACAAGAAAATTATCTTATTTTGTGTATGAGACAGCATATTTCAAAATGAATTATTGTAATGCTAACTTGTTTCTCGACAGATTTAGGACCTTTTCATATTTGAATTTTTATAACGAATATATTAATCTCTGTTATGAGGAGAATTAAATACCTTGCCCTGTAAGAGGCTACTAATGTTTTCGATAGTAACTTGCTTCTCGGTAGATACTTACCATTGAGCATTTTTCATATTTCAAATTTTTTGACGAACGGTAAATTTGTATTTGTTGGAAGGCACATAAAGAATTTAACAGTCGTCATAAAATTTTTAAGTGAACTTGTGTAAGAAGTCGACCTTTCAAAATATTGTTTTTAAATACTATCTTCTTTCTTGCTTAAATACTATCTTACATACTTTTTGCTTTGTGTATTATATATCAGTGGATTTGATTTAACTGTTTACCAATCGATGTGGTTATGACGCCGGATTTGTTTACATTTTGTTTTCACTTACATATCAAAGTTGCAACTTTATCATTTATCACAAGATATAATTTTTAATGTTAGGAACAGTTGGATGGATACCTTCATTAAGTGGATGGATACCTTCATGGATACCTTCATTCATGTTTAAAGTAAGATGGGTCTTAGAGTAATATGTAAATGAGCTAATTTAAGTGGTAAATAAAACCCGTCCTTTACTAGATATGAAAAATTGATAAATGAAAGTGTAAAAAATATCATTGGTACTATTTTAGGGCTGCATTATAACGAACGATAATACTGCATATGTTAAGATAGGAGGTATACTTTGAAGATAGGTCTACTTTCCTTTACGATCATAAGCATGTTATTTTAAAATTGGAATACTAGTACATTCGTATGCTTAAAATATGTATATATGTAAGAGAGTAGTCTAGCTGTAAATGTATATAAGAGAGAGAGAGTATAAGGCTATAATGTATTGTATATAAGCTAGTATAAGGCTGTAAATGTATATAAGAAAGTATAAGCTTTAAATGTATATTAAAAATAGTTTAAGCCGTAAATGTATGTGTGTGAGAGAGAGAATAAGGCTGTAAATGTATATAAAATACTGTAAGGCTGTTAATGTATATAAGAAAGTATAAGGTTGAAATGTATATAAAAATAGTATAAGCTATAAATGTATATAAGAGAGAGTATAAGACTGTAAATGTACATTAGACTGAATTCTTGATCACGTGGATGTCCCCAAAACTATACGCAGAGAATTTAGATGTGCGGAAGTGGCGGTCTAGCATCAGAGAATGTAAGTTACAGGAACACCAGAATTTTCTAGAAGTTTACGAATACGTTATTTTTTTTTACTTTAGCCCTTGAACTTTCAAAGCACGTGTTTGAAACGTTCCCCTCTGGGCGTACGGCGATAAGTTTCGAATGCTTATGATGTTTAAGCGTGCGAAACCGGATTATAACTGTAAGTACACTTAAGTGCTCTTTATAGGCTTCTGTTAGGGCAAGGTTAACGAAGTGTAATTTCGAGAAAAGTTTGTATGTAAAAATGTTTTGAAAAGTAAATTTGGTTGTTATAAAGTTTGCTTATGGAAAGGCTGAATTCGGAATTCAAAATATTGCTTATGAATTTGCTTATGCTAAAATAAAAATGAGAACAAATTTGTTAATAACACAAGTTTTCCTTGAAACGGAGTCGTTAATTAAAATGGAAGTACTTACAATGAAGTTGCTTATGTTACAAGTTTTGATCGAAACATAATGTTAATTAATATGAACTTACTCGAAATAAATTTGTTTATGTTACAAGTTTTGATTGAAACAGATACAATAATTTAAATTGAAGTACCTATCACAAATTTGTTCACGTTACAAGTTTTATTTGAAACAGACAGTAATGTTAATTGAAATGGAATGCTTATAGTAAATTTGTTTGTTTTAAACTTAAAGTACTTATCATAAATTTGTTTACGTTACAAGTTTTGTTTCAAATACAGTCATCAATTAAAATGAAAGTAAAGTTATTATGATATATTTATGTTACAAGGTTTGTTTGAAGCAGAGGCGTTAATTTAAATGAAAGTACTTTTCACAAATTTGATCAGGTTACAAGTTTTGTTCGAAACACACAGTCGTTAATGAAAATGAAGAATTATAAGTTCACGTTGCAAGTTTTGTTTGAAACAGCAACGCTAATTAAAATGGAAGTACTTAGAAGAAATATGTTCGTTACAAGTTGTTTTTCTTCAAAAATTGTGTCAATTTCAGTGAAAGTACTTACAACAAATTTGTTGATAAAAATAATTGTAATGAGGGTTAAAAATCAAATGTGAGACAAAGTGACAGAATTTATTTTAAAATTAAAGTGTGGCACACACATTCAGAAAACAATATCCAACCTGTTTTAAAAGTTTCGCATCGAATAGAGATCGTTTTGAATAAGAACCATTTTGTGCATAAACTTTACAATATTATTGAATTATGATCACAGGAAAAATGGCTATATACACAAATGTGATAATTATAGTTATCTATAATCAGAAAAAGGGAATACATTTTATACATGTTAAAATAATGTAATATCAAGTAATAAAAATTGTTTAATTTGAGATGATATTTCATTTCATTTATTTTTATAGACTTTTTCAAATTCTACGATTTCAAGTTTCTTTTTGAAAAACGTATGAAATGCAAATGAATGAATTGTATTAATTTAAAATTTAACTATTTGATTTTTCTCTCTGCTAAAAAATTCGAATGATTAGTTTTTTAATTTTGAATATTTCCCAGGAATATATATCTTAGATTAATGGTTTAGTTCACAGGAATCTAAACCAACTTAACCAATAGAAGTTTGTTCTGCACGTAAAATATACTTAGATACGAAAATATACGAGTAGATACTTTAATCGTACAAGTAAAACATGCATTGATACGTTAATTATACAAGTAAAAAATCTATGTAGATAACTTAATCATACAAATAAAACATACGTAGATACATTAATTATACAAGTGAAGCATACGTAGATAAGTTAATTATACGAGTAAAGCCTATATAGATACGTTAATCATACGAGTAAAACGTACGTAGATACTTTAACCAAAGGAATACGCACATCATGCGAATACGTTAATCATACGAATGCGCAGAAACGTCAGTCATGCGAATACATAGATACGTTAATGATACGAATACGTAGATACCCTAATCAGAATAAAATGCGTAGATGCGTTAATTATACGAATAGGTAGATATATTAATCATGAATTCGTAGATATATGTTAATCATAGGAATACGTAGATACATTAACCATACGAATACGTGTTGGTAAGTTAATCATAAGAATGCATTGATACAGTAATCAAACAAGTAAAGTATACGAAGATACGTTACGTAGATATGTTGATCATATGAACATAGAGATACATTAATCATACGAATGCGTTGATACGTTAATCATACGAATATGTAAATACTTCACTCATACGAATACGTAGATACGTTAATCGTATGACTGTTTAGATACGTTAACCATACAAATACGCGCTGATAAGTTAATCATAAGAATGCATTGATATGTTAATGAGACAAGTAAAGCATATGAAGATACGTTAATCATACGAATACGTAGATATGGTGATCACATGAATGCATAGATACATTAATCATACGAATGCGTTGATACGTTAATCATACGAATACGTAAATACTTCACTCATACGAATACGTAGATACGTTAATCACGGGTTAAACATACGGTGAGAGTTACAGAGAATACTGGGCTACCCCAAATTATTTCCTCTGTGCGTGCCTGGATAAGTGTTAATGTAAGAAGTTTATCGTAGCTCTATAAAATACAAATACTATTTCTTGGTAAAACAATGCACCTCACATAGCCCACCAGCACTATACGGTACTCTTGATTTGTTGGGATTATCCCTTTCAAGACACTGACCTTGCCTTGATTCCTTGATTTGGTTTAGTTTACCGGACGCGTTCACCTTTGGGCTATTCATCTGATCCTTTCTCCAGGTAATCTTACTTTTGCGTTCCGGTTCACATCTTTCTCGACGAGTGCTCTTTCAACCGAAAAAACTTCTCCCGTCCTATCGCTCTAACACGATTACTTACTGAACAAAAGCTTGCGTTGAATAGCTAAGCAGATGATACGCCGAATCGGAAAGTCAAGCGCAGTGTGCATAATCCGAGTTTTCTGCTTCCTGTTGTCATTCAGTTTCGATGCTAAATGGTTTGAGCCGTAAACTAGTCGGAGCTGACTTGGGGATGAGTGTGAAATATGGCTCAAGTTCAGCCGAGTTTCAGAGCTCGTGCGGAGCCTTTTAACTAGAGTGATTCATGATTTTATGGACTAAATATGCATGATTTTCTCTTAACAATTTGAAAATGGATAAAAAGTGCATTCAGATATTGTTTTTAAATTATTAGAAAACGGAGTAAAACTATTGTATGCATTCAAATATTGTTTTTAATTTGCCAGAAAATGGACTATAACTTGTGATGTGTGTATTTAAATATTGTTTTAAATTACCAGAAATGGACTAAAACCGTTGAAGTGTGCATTCAAGTATTGTTTTTAATTTACCAGGAAATGGATTAAAATGCACTCAGATATTGAACGACTAAAAGTGGACTAAAACTATTGTATGCATTCAAATATTGTTTTTAATTTACCAGAAAATGAACTAAAACTTGTGACGTGCGTTTTTAAATATTCGTTTAAATTACCAACAAATGGACAAAAACTATTGCAGTATGCATTCAAATAGTCAAATAGTACCAGAAAATGGACTAAAATATTGTTTTTTAAATTATTAGAAAATGGACTAAAACTAGTGGCAGGTGCAGTGAAATATTAATTTTGAATAATTAAAAGGGACTGAAACTATTGTATGCATTCAAATATTATTTTTAATTTACCAGAAATTGAATAAAACTTGTGACGTGTTTTTAAATGTTGATTTAAATTACCAAAAATATGGATTAAAGCTATTGAAGTATGCAAACGAATATTGTTTTTAAAATTATTAGGAAACGAACTAAAACTAGGGATGTTTGTATTTAAATATTAATTTTAAATTACTCAACGTAGACTGAAACTATCGTATTCATTTAAACATTGTTTTTAAAATAATTAGAAAATGAACTAAAACTAATGACGTTTGCATTGACATATTATTTTTAATAACTAAAAGTGCCAGGTTGTGTTTTTAAGGTGCAAGGGTCACACTTGGCCAAGCTGTGCCAAACATAAGACAGACAACGTCAAGCAATGGACACACAAGAAAAGATTTACTAACACGGAAGAGCGAAATTCTTCAGTATTTATGGTAGTAAAAGATCTAATTAAATAACTCCAATTCTTCAGTAATTATGCTACTAAAAGATCTAAATAACTCCAATTCTTCAGTATTTGTGCTTGTAAAAGATCTAATTTACCCTCCAGGTGGTTGTCTTGACGAGGTATCTCGTCATTTACGAAATCATTAGCAGATCTTGATGAACGAGATACCTCGTAATTAAGAGAAAACTGACCGAATCTCGTTATCCTAAAAAAAATCGGCAATATCTTGATGACGATAAATCTCGTCATTAGCAAAATTGGTCAGATCTTGATGGAAGAGATATCTCGTCGAAACCATTTGGAGGATTAAATAATTCAAATTCTTCAGTATTTTCGTATTAGAATAAACATAAAAGTAAATTTAAAACAGTATTGTTTTATATCCAGAATTGGCACTTTATTTTTAGCATATTGTATATGACAATGCCCTGTATAAATGTATTCACGTTAAAATACAATTCATATCCCACATGACGGCAAAGAAATTATTAAATTTATTAAATTTTATGATCAGTAATGGGTCACTTTACATAAATATCGGATGTTTACAATTCATGAAATAGCGAATTCACAACACCTTTCACTTACCATTATTATAAGAACAATGTCTTTCTCTATTCTTAGAAACTGGTTTTTAGATTCCATCATACTTTTTCATTGTAATCTAGCCGGTAAGTACGAGTTGACGTTGACCTCCGTGACCCATAATCCAATTTCCAATGCAGCACATTATGTCCTTTTACGTTTATGTATTGTATGCCTTCTCAAGTGCAATTTTATTATTGTACTTTCTTCGCTTCTAAATTCTTAATGGTCCATTTCAGATCATATTAGCATGTAGAGCGTAGCTAGAATTTCATTCCGGCGAGGGCCCAAGTGTTAAAATACATTTTTTTGTCAAATGAAGATTTGGACTTGATTAGAACTTTAAAATTTCGCATTCGGTGATGGTCCAGGGTAAGAAATGCAAATTTTGTGCCAAATGAAGATTTGGATTTCATTCGAATTTAAAAGTTTCTAATTTCGGTGAGAACCCAGATTATAAATACAATTTTTATGCCACAAATGAAGATCTCGACTTTATTTTAACTTTAGTTTATCATTTTGTTGAGGGATCCCAAGATTAGAAATACTTCTTTTACGTTAAATGATGATTTGGACCTTTATTTCAAATTAAAAGTTTCTCATTTCGGTGAGGGCCCAAGGTTAGAAACACAACTTTTTTGTCAAATGAAGATCTGTACTTTAATATAATTTTATAAGTTTCTCATTTCGGTGATGGTTCAAGGTTAGAAATACAAATTTTGTGCCAAATGAAGATTTGGATTTCATTCGAATTTAAAAGTTTCCCATTTCGGTGAAGGCTCAAGGTTAGAAACAACTTTTTGCCTAATGAAGATTTTGACTTTCTTTGAAATTTAAAGTTTCTCATTTCGGTGTGAACCCAAGATTATAAATAAAAAATTTTTGCCAAATGAAGATATATGGACTATTAGAATTTTGCAATTTCTCATTTCGGTGAGAGCTCAAGATTAGAAATACAACTTTTATGCCAAATGAAGATCGGAGTTTTATTATAATTTTAGTTTTTCATTACCGTTCATTTCAAATTTCCTACTGAATGATTAATTTTATACATTAATTTTTGTCTAATATCTTATTTATTTTAATACTGATAATTATTTTATTTTTATACCGATAAGAGTTCTTTGTATTTTTATTTGATTAGTTAAAAGATGAAAGCATTAAAACAACGTTTTCGGGGAAACTCCACTGGCTACGTCAGTGCTCGTATATGTATATCAACGTGCTGTGAAATATTTTGTTTTATACATTCTGGTAGAGTAGTATTTACATAAATACATTGTCTTATGTTTTGAATTTGACATTATAGCTTGCTGTCGATTCAGTATTTTCCAAACTGTTGGGGCACGAAATTATTGCAGTGGTTGTGAACCTATTACCAAAACTATTATTTCCTATTACAACTTTCTTATACGCACTTCGTGCTTCAAAATTAAGAGGTGTCCTCAGATCCCTTTGGGACTGATTCCCGACTGTCACCAATAGCCCGTTATGTTACTCAGTGTGACGTTAATTCAACTATCTACCTACCATACGTACATGAGACCATCATGTCTCAGTAGGTTTTCCTTCAATTCGTCGTGGCTTCAAATGCCTCACGTGTGGAAGTTTGGAGCGTAGAGTTTCGGCTCGGGTATTGACCCCGTCATTTGACCATGGCTCAAAACTCCTCGGATGTTTCCTTTCGGGATTGATCCCGGACCGTCACCAATAGCCCATTGTGTTGCTCCAGTGCGACGTCAATTCATTTGCCCAACTGCCTACCAAATTGTTTTGTTAATAATATTGGGGTTCAGGAGATCTGACCACCGTCTGTACGTAGGGATGCACGTTAAATCTGTCGTGGCCTCAAATGTCCTCATGTTGGTATGGTGTGGAAGTTTGGAGAGTGTAGTTCCAGCCCAGGTGTGGTCCTCGTTGTCTGACCGTGGTTCAAATTTACGAGGCGTTCTCCGATCTTATCCTTCGGGACTGATCCCGAACCGTAGGCAACAGCCCTTTGTTGTTCCATTGTAACATTAATTCAACTACCTACCTAGTGCCAAAATATCTACTGTATAAATTCAATGTGTTTCCACATTAGAGATCTGACCGTGGTTCAAATTTACGAGGTGTTCCCCTCCGATCTTTCCTTTCAGGATTGATCCCGGACCGTCACCATTAGTCCGTTGTGCTGCTCCAGTGTCACGTTAATTCACCTACCTACCTCTACCTAGTTCCAAAATATTTACTGTATAAATTCAATGTGTTTCCACATTAAAAGATTTCTCCTCGAAAATTAACATGCAACTCACATATTTCAAGAGGCAATTAAATACTTTCTACGGCATTTTAACGGATTAGAAACTTCAGAACACCATCTCTTGGATAGTTCCTCCCACCCATAGTTTAGCATCAGAAAAACCTCCCGGCTGTGCCCTCAAATTCAAGGACGATAGAGGTCATCTGACGGCTATCGCTAGATTTATCAGTGGACATTTGACACGGATATACAATATGGAGTAGGTCTCCACTGGACACCTTGTTTATCTGGGCCTGTCCAGGGAGGATCTGCATTTGAACCCTCTGAGAGTCACGTGATTTAGGAGAAGTGTAGATTTTCTCTCACTACACCCTTAATGAGTAAATAACTATATCTATTGGATAAAAAAATTTCATGGATTCTTTCAACTCTTAAGGAAATTCTTTCTTTTTGGTCCCTTAGAATAAAATATTTTGGAAATATTCTATATTGCTCCTCTCCTTAGAACAGAATTCTTTCGGAGTACTCTATTGTTCCTTTCCTTAGTATAGAATCCTTTGGAAAGATTCTATTGTTCCTTTTTTTATAGTCAAATTCTTTTGGAAATATTCTATTGCTCCTCTCCTTAGAAAAGAATTCGTTAGGATTATTCTATTGTTTTTTTCCTTAGTATAGAATCCTTTGGTACGATTCTATTGTTGCTTTACTTATAATCAAATTCTTTTGAAAAATTGTATTCATCTTTTTCCTCAGAATAACTTCATTTAAAAAGATTCTATTGATCCTTTCCTTAGAACAATATTTTTTGGAAAGATTATATTGGTCCTTTCTTTAGAATAGAAAACATTTGTTAAAACTGTATTAATTCTTCTTTTAGAATAGTATCCTTTAAAAAGATTCTATTGGTTATTTCCTTAGATTAAAATCCTTTGGAAATATTCCATTGTTTCTTTTTTATAATAGAATGATTTGAAAAAATTGTATTGATCCTTTCCACAGAAAAGTATCCTTTAAAAGATTTTATTGCTCTTTTCCTTAGAATGAATCCTTTGGAAATATTATATTGATCCTTTCTTTAGAACAGAACCATTTGGAAAGATTATATTGGTACTTTCCTTTGATTAGGATCCTTTGTAAAGATTATATTGAACCTTTCCTCAGAATAGAATCCTTTAAAAGGATTCTATTGGTTCTCTCCTTAGAATAAAATCCTTTGGAAACATTATATTGGTCCTCTCCTTAGAATCCTTTGGAAAGATTCTATTGACCAAGAAAGTCAGAACTGGTTAGAAGGCAGACAGGGAAGACAGCAGGTTGCAGGATGGAATTATGCATGGTGAACCCTTCAGAGGGTTAATCCTTTGCTCGTTTTGGACTTATGGAAACGTCTAATATAATTTTTCCAAAGAATTCTACTCTAAGGAAATGAGCAATGGAATCTTTTGAAAGGATTCTATTCTACGGAAAGGAGAGCAATCAAATCATTCTTAATGATTCTATTTTTATAAAATGAGCAATAGAATCTTCCCAAATGATTCTATTCTAAGGAAAGGAACAATAGAACGTTTCCAAAGGATTCTAATCTAGGAAATTGAGAAATAGAATATTTATTAATGATTCTATTCTACAGAATAGACCAATAGAATCGTTCCAAAGAATTATATTCCGCGGAAATGAGCTCTAGAATCTTTCTAAAGGTTTAAACAATCCAGGATTCTTTAGAAGTTGTTATTTAGTGATTAAGTATGTTGTGTGGTAAAAGCAACACTACATTACTCGCAAATCTTGTGACGCAAAGCGGGTAAAATATTAAGTCCATATTAGACAAAATATTGCTTCGAAAGAAACTGAGCCGAACACATTCATCTTAAAATTACCTATATTTCGACTAGTGTCTTTTCCTAGTAACTCACGACCTCCATTGAACAAAACCGACTTCTGCTCTGCTAACCTTTCAAGAAATAATAGAGGGGGTGATAGGCATATTAAAAAGGGGAAATAAGGAAGAAGGAAGCTTAAATAAACGACAGAATCGCAATTAGAGATTTAAATATGGCCCCACTGCTGAGAGGCTCTCTACAGGGAGCAACTTCCCGTAATGTCAAAAGGAAATAGTAACCTTTTACATACACCGCCTGGCTTCCAACAGCACTTCTAAAAATATGGTGATATAATTTTGAAACATTATCATCCTAACCTCTAAAACACGTGGGAAGAAAGTAGAGGAAATTTCGAGCAGGTGTTTGACCTCTCCATAAAACTATCTTTCGCAATACGTTGATGTTCATCACAGTATTTCTAACACAGATGTAAAATATTAGAAGACAGCTGGATTGAGACAATAATTTGATTGCTATAAGCAAGAACACATAAACTACTACGGTATGTTGGAATTCTTTAAAATCACAAAGAACACGAGTTATAGTCAAAAAATTGAGAAATAAATTTAACCATTTGATAGTAAGGAGATTTCTAAGTAGTGTAGTATTGTATAACCTCCACTTAATGACTAAATAACCACACCTATTCGTTGGAAGAATTCATATTCTTTCAAGCTTTGGAAATATAATGGTCCTTTCCTTAGAATAAAATTATTTGGACAGATTTTAATGCTTTTTTCATTAGAATAGAATCATTTGGAAATATTCTATGGGTCCTTTAATTAGAAAAGAATTCTTTGGAAAGATACAATTGGTTCGTTCCTTTGAATAAAATCCTTTGTAAAGATAAATTGGTCCTTTCCTTGGAATAGAATCCTTTGGAAATATTTTAATGCTCATTTCCTTAGAATTGAATATTTTGGAGAATGATTCTGTAGGTCATTTCCTTAGAATTAAATCTTTTAGAATGATTCTGTTGGTCATTTCTTTAGAATGACCAACAGAATATCTCCTATGGAAATATTATACCCTGGTCCTTTTTCCTTAAAAAGAATAATTTCTAAAGTTACTTGTTGATCGGTTTGTCCCTATCAGAAGAACACGATTTTTCAAATACGATTTCAGGACGTCGTTAATAAAAATTTCAAATAATAAATTCCGAATTGATGTTTGATAGTTGATAGGTCAACACTAATCAGATTAAACGCTTACATAACGGCGATAAACTACAGTGTAAGGTACCACCGATATGTATCATGCGTGTACGTTTGGACTGCAGAAGTAAAATCTTCGCAAACAGTTTTATTGGTTTGTTTACACTGAAAATTCTCTCATAGGTAAGTAGATAGGTAGCTGAATTAACGTCGCACTCAAACAACACGAGGGACTATTGGCGACAGCCTCGTAATTTTGAACCACATCAGATGACGAGGTGAGCACCTGAACTGAAACTCCACTCTCCAAACTACCACACTATGCCAACTTGAGGACATTTGAAGCCACGACTGATTTAACGTGCACCAGCCCCCGTGTACACGACTGTCTGTGGCTGGACCTAGTTTCGAACTCGCAACCCTCCGGTTGCAAAGCCGTTTTTCTTCCAACCGGGCCGCCGAGGCCCAATCCTCTCAGAATTAAGGGCCGCGGTAGCCCGGTTGGAAGAGTAACGGACTTGCAAGAGGAGGGTTGCGAGTTCGAATCCGACCAAAGACCGTCGTGTACAAAGGGGAATGGTGCATGTTGAATCTGTCGTGGCTTCAAATGTCCTCACGTTGGCCTGGTGTGGAAGTTTGGAGAGTGGGGTGCCAGCTCAGGTGTGACCTCGTCATCTGACTGTGATTCAAAATTACGTGGTGTTGTCCTCGGATCTTCCCCTCAGGTTTGATTCCGCACCGTCGCCAGCGGCCTGTTGTGTTGCTCCAGCGCGATGTTCATTAAATAACTACCTACCTCTCAGAATTAAAAATAAATTTAATAAGATTTTAGTTTTAGTTTTTGTTCAGCTGAAAACATGCCCGATATATAGGCTTACCATACCTCCCTGTTTGACCAAGATTGTCCCGGTATGGCAGATATATGTCCCAGAGCCAAGCCCGTTCGACGAACACAGTGTTTCGAATACTATTTCAGTACTTCCTTAGTAAAGATCTAAAGAATGAATTCGAATTGATGTAATGATAGTTGATTGGTCAACGCTAATTATGTTAAACACCAAACGTTGATATTAGCTTCGTTTTGTGTTAAAAATGGCAAATGTACTCATAATCTTTGGTATGGTATTTTAATTAACTTCGCACTAGAGCAACACAAAGGGCTATTGGTGACGGTCCGGGATCAATCCATAAGGGAATGATGCAAGGACAACGCCCCTCGTAATTTTGAACCACTAACAGATGACTATTTTCCATAGGAGGGCTTGTAGAATTTTGTCATATTGGCACACTAAACTTCCTGAGGGATTCACACGCTACCTTGCAACCTGCTGTCTTCCTTGCATGACTTTTAACCAATTTAACCTTCTTGACCAATAAAATCTTTCCAAAGGATTCTACTCTAAGAAAAAGGTAACAAAAATATTTCCAAACGGTTTATTGTAAGAAAATGACCAATAGAATCCTTCCAAATGATTCTATTCTAAGGAAATGACCATTGGAATCTTTCTATTTAATACTATTATAATGTTTGTGAAATGACCAATAGAATCCTTCCAGATGATAATATTCTAAGGAAAAGAGAAATAGAATCCTTCCAAATGATAATATTCTAAGGAAAAGAGAAATAGAATCCTTCCAGATGATAACATTCTAAGGAAAAGATAAATAGAATCCTTCCAAATGATAACATTCTAAGGAAAAGATAAATAGAATCCTTCCAAATGATAACATTCTAAGGAAAAGAGAAATAGAATCCTTCCAAATGATAATATTCTAAGGAAAAGAGAAATAGAATCCTTCCAGATGATAACATTCTAAGGAAAAGAGAAATAGAATCCTTCCAAATGATAATATTCTAAGGAAAAGATAAATAGAATCCTTCCAGATGATAACATTCTAAGGAAAAGATAAATAGAATCCTTCCAAATGATAACATTCTAAGGAAAAGATAAATAGAATCCTTCCAAATGATAACATTCTAAGGAAAAGAGAAATAGAATCTTTTTTTTTTCCAAAGGACTATTGTACAGAAAGGATCAAGAAAGTTCTTCCAAAGGATTTCTAAGGAAAGAGCCTATAGAATATTTCCAAATGCCTCTATTTTAAGGAATGAACCAATAGAATCTTTCCCAATGATTCTATTCTAAGAAAATGGCCAATAGAATTTTTCCAAACGATTCTATTATCGGGAAAGGACGAATATAATCTTTCCGAAGGATTCTATTACAAGAAAAGGAACCATGAAATCTTTCTAAAGATTGAAAGAATCCATGGATTCTTTCAATCAATCAATGATTTAGTCATTAAGTGTGTTGGGAGGTAAAAACAATACTACATTACTCGGAAATTTAGTGGCGCTCAGAGGGTTAATGATAATTTTGTAGTATATTTTTCCCTTCAAGAAGATCTATACTACTAAATTATCTCTTTCTACCGCCAATAGTTATAAGTTAGTTTATTGTGAAACACTAAATATAAAATTACGTCATCACCGAGTCACATGAACTCAAAATGAACGAGTCATATTCCAAAAGCGGCCGCCACCATCCAGACTTAGTGTAGGGATAGATTCTAGTGGTAGATAGTTTCCACGCTTGTTAATCTATTAGCGCAGAAGAATTTCCAATTTCTTTTGAGTGTATGAGTGATTATAAAACACCACATGTGTGTATAAACAAAAATATCCTTGCAACTAATATATTAGATTACCTAAATATCCCAAAGGTAATTAGGGCCACGGTAGCCCGGTCCGGGTTAGATAAATTGGTTAGATAGTTAACGTCGCACTGGAAGAACACAACGGGCTATTGGCGACGGTCCGCGATCGTGCCGAAGGGAAAAATCCGAGGACAACACCTCGTAATTTTGAACCACGGTCCGACGACGAGGTCACACCTGAGCTGGCATCCCACTCTCCAAACTTACACACCACGCCATCGTGAGGATATTTGATCCCACGGCAGATTTAACGTGCACCACTCCCCCTCGTACACGACGGTCTTTGGTTGGATTCGAACTCCCAACCCTCCGGTTGTTAATCCGTTCTCTTCCAATTGAACTACCGCGGCAGAGGTGTCCTCGGATCTTTCCCTTCGGGTTTGATCCCGGACCGTCGCCAATAGCCCGTTGTGTTGCTCCAGTGCCACGTTAGTTAAAATACCTACCTACCCAAGGGTAATTAGTTTAATTAACAATATTTTTCTGACATTGAAATACACTGCTGGCCACCGTAAATGCAACACCCTGAAGGAAGCATGCAAATAATATGAAATTTACAACATGCATTAGCGGAAGTGAGATATGCAAATGATTAGAATTTCAGCGCAGACGCACATCACGCGCGCCTGTGGCGCCACTTCAAAGCGCTATTTAAGGCTTGTAGATTTCGACGATTTCAAGTACGGCAATTGTGTTTTTCTTGTGGTTTTTTCAAAAAAACGATCAATTATGCCTCGTAGAAAACAGCGATCATCTTTTGATCAAGTATCCGAGTTCGACAGAGGAAGAATAGTGGCCTACCGAGATTGTGGATTATCTTTCAGGGAAATCGGTAGTCGTGTTGGACGAAATCAAACAACTGTAATGCGGATATGTGATCGTTGGATGCAGGAGGGTACGACGGACCGACGTGTTCGATCGCATCCACCTCAGTGCACCACTTCACGTGATGACAGGCATATTGTGCGTATGGCAGTGACGGATCGCTCAGCCACATCACGAACCATAGCACAGCATATTCAGTCTGTACCGCATCATCCAGTGTCTGCGCGTACCATTCGACGCCGGTTACAGCAGAGTGGTCTATCCGCAAGACGTCCATTGCTTCGTCTACCCTTGACGCAGAACCACAGACGTTTCTGCCGCCAATGGTGCGATGAAAGAAGGATGTGGACGGCAGAATTGAATGAAATTGTCTTTACTGACGAGTCACGCTTCTGTCTGCAACACCACGATGGTCGGATTCGAGTCTGGAGACACCGTGGAGAGAGGATGCTGAACAGCTGCATTATGCACCGCCACACTGGTCCTGCACCGGGTATTATGGTATGGGGCGGTATTGGATATCACTCTCGCACTCCTCTAGTACGCATTGCCGGTACTTTAAACAGCCAGCGCTACATCTCCGAGGTGTTGGAGCCAGTTGTCCTTCCTTACCTCCAGGGCTTGCCCACAGCCATATTTCAACAGGATAATGCGCGACCACACGTGGCACGCATTGTCCAAGGGTTCTTCGTCAATCGCCAGATTGAATTGCTTCCCTGGCCAGCTCGCTCTCCGGATCTTTCGCCGATAGAAAACATGTGGTCCATGGTTGCTCAACGATTGACCCAGAATACATCCCCAGCTGCCACACCAGATCAACTTTGGCAACGTGTGGAAGCTGCTTGGTCTGATGTACCCCAAGAACACATCCAAAGTCTCTTTGAATCAATGCCGAGGCGTGTGGCAGCGGTGATCTCCAACAATGGCGGCTACTCTGGCTACTGATTTTGGCAGGAACCACACTTCACAGAAGTCTATAAATTTAAACATTTGATACTTGGTCAACATGTTATCTACAAAATAAATTTTGTTGTGATATCTCTTGTCTTTCTTGGTGTTGCAATTTGGGTGACCAGCAGTGTACATACTTTAGAGTTTTTCATTTGAATCTCAGAATGGGGTCAGCGTTTTCTCTTGCGATCAGATATAAATTGGCGTGTTTACGAGACATTTGGTGAATTGTGGCGTTTACAATAGTGAATGTTCGTAAACCGAGCGTTGTCGAGGTAGTGATAAATTATGCATCTCATTTGATTAAGCGTAAATCGCAAAAACCATTCTATCGAGGTAGTTTTTAGGCTAAGGAGTCAAAGCAATAATCTTAGTGTATTTGCAAAGAATAATCCATGCTTGTTATTCTATTAGTACCGGAGAATCTCCAAATTCTTTTGGTCTTGGAATCGTAACGAGAACGTGGCATTTATATAATAAACAAATATCTTTGTAACTAATATATAAGATTACTTTAGCCCTCCTGGAGTAACCTCAAGAGTAATAAGTTTTAATATATTTTAAAGTATTTTTATTTGAACCTAAAAATGAATTCTAAACTATCATTGATAAATGTTAGTTTAGAATTTTCTTTCATGGTGATACCGTTGGCAAGTTTACGAGATATTTGATGAATTGTGACGTTCACAATAGCGAATGTTCGTAAACCGCGAATTTACCGTGGTTGCGATAAGTTATGCATGTCATTTGGGGTAAAGCGCAAATCACTTAAACCATTGCATCGAGATAGTTCTGTTGACTAAGGATAAAGTAATAATCTTAGTGTTTTCGCAGAAAAAACAAAACCATGTTTATTATTCTACTAACTGAATTTACCTGGTGCGATAATATGTAACCTACTTTACCCTAATTTAGCCTACTTTACCCTATAAACGATATGATACTGAGCGATTTTCAGCGCAACCGCACCCATCTACGATTGCACCGTACTCCAAGATTCCAAAAAAACTCCAAGGTCATCTTGAGAGGCGACCCCTGTAGATGTTAACTCCGACGTCATCTGCACAGCCAGACCGGGAGAGGGTGCCCCCTAGCAAGTGCTCTGTCCAGGATGACGGGACGTTACACCCCTCTGCACACCCAAGACAAATAGAACGGGGGTTAATATGTAGCTTACGTTACCCGCAGGGTTCCAAAGAATAAGCGTACCAAATTTGGTGTGGATTGGTAAAACGGTATAGATTTGTATAGAGAACAGACAGACAGATGCCAACTCTGCTTTATATGTTTAGATTAGTACGGATAATTTCCAATTTATTTTGCTCGTAGAATGGTAACTGGAACGTGATATAAATATCTGCAACTAAAAGGAAAGATTACTTTAATGTCCCAGGAATAATTAGTTTTAATAACAATATTTTTCTGACACTTTAAAGTTTTTCATTTGAATCTCACAATGGGTTCAGCATTTTCTCTTACGATCAGATATAAATTGGCGAGTTTACGAGACATTTGGTGAATTGTGGCGCTCACAATAGTGAATGTTCGTAAACCGAGCGTTGTCGAGGGTGATAAATTATGCATGTCATTTGATTAAGCGTAAATCGCGAAAACCATTGTTTCGAGGTAGTTCTCTTGTCTAAGGAGCAATAAAACAATCTTGGGGTATCCACAGAGAATGCGATGTAAATTAGTATGTTCTCTCGACTAAATCGGTTCTCTGGGTCGCGAATACGATGGGACCATTACCTTTGGAATATTCCCAGACAGAAAGATGAGTGGAACCAGACATCCCTACCAGAACATTAGGTAATAGACCATTTTGTTACAGAAACCAAACTGAGAAGTTCGTATAGCTGAGGAATCTGTACAATAGTCCAGTTCTTCATTTTAAACTTTTGTCAAAATTGGGGTGATTTGAAATTACTGTCTTGCCAGTTCGGTGTAATCAATCACATCGAAGTTTATTTTTGTAATTTTAAAAATTATGTTTGCTTGAAGCTGAATTCAAGTAGGAAACGGGAGGAGCGAAGCGACACGCGCAGACCAATCCGAGGTGTCGGCGCTAGCGGTGAAACTCTCCGTGCGCGTGTCGCTTTGCACTTTGCGTTTCGTATTTGAATTCAGCTTCAGTCATTCTCTCTGGAACTCAGAATTCTCGTTAAGTCATATTCAAATAGGAAGGGCAAGGAAGAAAGAGACACGCGCAGACCAATCAGAGTGTTTTCACCGCTCTAGCCGGCACCTCTGATTGGTCCGCCTGTGTCGCTTTGGGCCCTGCGCTTCCCATTTGACCGCGGCTTCTGTCGCTGTTCTCGAATTTGGTGGCGTTCATCACGATGATCATTGTAAGGAGCATATTTTTGGGTTGAAGGAAATATGCATTTCGTTGAATGACTGGGTGAATAACAGCTTTTAGTTCGTCATTTAAATAACGAGATACAGGTATAGTTTTAAAAATAAAGATTCATCTTTACAAGAATAATGACACTATCGCAAACCACATTGGTGCATCCTGTACAGATTCAAAATTTTTAACAGTCCAAATTCGGTCTTGTGTTAAGGTAGTGTCGAAATGGATTTCCCCTTCTTGGGGTTTGCCCAAAACTGTAGGCATTTTTAAAGATATTGGCAGGCAAGAGATCTACTTTAAAGCCTACAGATTGATTAACTGCTGTTTATTTATGTTTTGATGTTTTCTCCCTTTGTCTTCATGTTTTTGTGCTGAGTATTTACTAAAGCGAATGAATGTATTTCAAGTACTATTGCTAAAGCAACATTGGTGCATAAACTCTTGAAATAAATTCTGAAATAATATATACGGATTTTTACACGATATCTAGTACCTTATAACACGATTTGCTGTTGTCAGCCACTGAGCATATGATAATGTGCTAACAGTTGACAGCTAAGCTAAATTCGAAGAACATTGTGAAAATATATACAATGATATAGAAGCCATTTTTGTAGCTATCCGACAACTTTTGTTTCGGAATTCTTTCGATAGGGCGGGCATCATCTTATATACTATATCCTACTCTAAATCAGCAATGCACTCTCACAAAATCCCCTTTATGCGAACCCCAGTGCTTGGGAATGCAGATTACAATTAAAGGACAGCACAAAAAATTTCGTTTCAGTGGATCCCTGTACACTGCAGCATTTTCGGCAATGAGAAAATGCCCACTTTCTTGCGAAGAAGGCTGCTCTAGTCCTACAGAGACATAGACCAGTGACTTTTCATACGGCCAGGTTAATCAAACTTGTGAAATTCAAGAGGGTTTGCAAGAGGGAGTCCAGGGGCAAGAGTTGGGCAGCATTTAATGAGATTTCTGTTATCCCAGATGCCTTAAGTAGAGCTACTGTTGCTTTCATTAGACTATTGACTGCGCACGATTGCTTACGGGCACACCTGTTTCGTAATGGTGTTGCTGACTCCCGAACTGCATATTATGTGACTCGTCAATCTATGACAGCCGAAGACTTGGACGCGTGCTTTGCACACAGAAGTTTTGATAGTGTCGTGTCCAAACATTGGAGAGCACGGGGACTAATGGCTTGAGGGCCAATGCCCGGCATCCGTAAACAACAACTCATTATTCGGACAACATAGCTTTGTAAATGTTGTATAAATATCGTTGATCTACAATTCTGTTCGTTGACCTCGCGTAAATCATAAGTCGTTATAAATTTCAGGACATTTAGTTAATACTATCCAAATTGCTCCCGACTATTCTTTAGGATCAGCAGAATCTCCATCTAAGGTTGAAGTAAGAGCTTAATAAGCGATTTGTTGGCTTGCATTGGCATATGAACCGTTGGAGTGAACGATTGAATTTCTTTTCAAGGCAACTCCATTTTTGAAGTCCGTATTAGCAGTCGGGCCGTCACAACATACAGCCATAAGGTGGTCGAGGCCTAAGTTGTGTTGACTGAACTGATAGTATGCTTTCTGCAGTAACTTAAGCAGAATTCCCAGGTGCGGAAACATGCCTAAATAAGAACCTGGCTCCTCTTATGGGGAAATATGATTTTCACTAATTACTCTTCGATAAAGTCGCTTTCTTTTCTTTCTAACGTAATTCCTGACGTCTGATGTAATTATTTCGATCTATGTGAGGTTGGTTGTTTTGGGGTGTTATGGCACAAGGGCCGTATTTGGCTAAGCTACGCCAAACATAAGACAACGTCTAGTAAAAATGTCGTGAAAGGAAAAAGAGGGATTGGGGAACAGAGTAGTGGAGGATGAAAACAGAAAAAGAGCGCGGGAGCGCGACCCCGTGTTTAGTAAAGACAGTAAACCCTATGGGAAAAGAAAAGATCATTCAGGTCCGGGATACAAAGGACATAATTATAGTGAACAAAATGTTTTACACTTTTTCACACTCTAAAATATAATCATAAAATACTACAAAATAAAATACAAATATGTATCTTAATTATTTTAAAAATCGCGATAAGTACTTTTCCCCATTTTAGCTGGGGCCGTCGTTGCTCAGTGGGTAGCAACCTTCGAGTTGTAGGTGGCGCAGGTTCGATTCCTGTCAGGTATATTCCTCCCTGGGTGTACTTGTCTCTTCTGTGTCAGTAAACCTTTCATTGTGTGTGTCTGTCTATTACTTGATGTTGTATATCTTGTGTCTGGCACAGTATGGCCAAATATGACCCTTGCGCCATAAAACCCCCCAACCAACCCATTTTTAGCTAATTTCGTCATTTAAAACTTGGTAGAGGGCTAAAGACGTTAAATAAAATTTTTAAGAAATGCAGGTATATGTTTAAAGATAAGAGGCAAATTTTCTACCTATTTCAAAAAGAAATTAGTAAAAGATATTTTTTCGGCCACTTAATATGCGCATCAATGTCCCATCTCTTCGCTGCTAAGTTGCACCAATGCCACACAAGCCGTTCTTGTTATACTAGCAATGGCTGGATACTTTCCGGACAGATATCATATACTGTGAAATTTATTTTTTGAGTTGGGTTTGTTTTCTCAGGAACTTTTGACAAAGTTGCAATCGATCAATCAATCAGTCTACACATCTACACGTTTCTACGAAACCTACATATATATAAAATAGCACATTTAAAAATAAAAAGTTATTAACGAATTCGAGAAATTTCAAATTAATAAATAAAACATGCTGAAAGAAACTGAAATTTATTTTTTTGAGAGTTGTATCCCTTTTTACTCAAGATGTAATAAATTGTTTTCAGAAACTTTTTAATAAAGTTACAATCAATCGATGTTGTCTGCAGATTTACATATTTATACAAACTCTATCTACCTACAAAATATACATATTTCTAATAACGTTATTAACGAATTCAAACAATTTCAAATGGACAAGTAAAACATGCTCGAATGTACTGCGAAATTTACTTTTTTTAGTCGTATTTGAGAAGGTGCGATAAGTTTTTTCAGGAACTTTTTGATAAAACTATAATCGATCAGACAATCGATCTACACATCTACATTTCTACAAAATATATCTATCTACAAAAAATACAAATTCTAAAAAAAGGTATTGAGAATTAAAACAATCTTAAATACACAAGTAAAACATGCTCAAAAATGTACTGCGAAATTTACTTATTTTGTGTTTAGAAGGTGAAATAAGTTGTTTTCGGGAAAACTACAATCGGATTTGTTAATCGGTGTTGTGTGTGTCTACATATCTACATGTTTCTACAAAATCTACCTATCTGAAAAATATGCATTTCTAATAACGTTTCTAAAAAATTCAAAATTTTTTTAAATGGACAGGTAAAGCATGCTCAAATGCACTGCGAAATTAATTTTTTTAGTTGGGTCCAAGAAGATGCGACAAATTGTTTTCAAGAACTCTGATAAAGTTACAATCGATCGATCAATTAATGTTATCTACATATCTACATATTTATACAAACTCTACCTATCAACAAAAAATACACATTCCTAATAACGTTATTAACGAATTCAAAAAATTTCAAATGAACAAGTAAAGCATGCTCAAATGTATTGTGAAATATACTTTTTTAGTTGGGTCCGGGAAGGTACGTTAAGTTGTTTTCAGAAATTTTTTGATAAAGTTAAATAGATGTTGTATGTTGTATGTATACATATCTACATATTTCTACAAAATCTACAAAATGCCCATTTCTAATAACGTTTTTAACGAATTAAAAAAATTAAATGGACAAGAAAAAATGCGAAAATGCACTGCGAAATTTACTTTTTTTAGTTGAGTCCGAGAATATGCGATAAGTTGTTTTCAAGAACTTCTGATAAAGCTATAATCGATCAGTTAATCGAGATTGAAGAAAACCTATTCATGATAACATCAGGTAAAGCATTACTCAATTGTGATCATCCGGCGAAATAGCTGACAACCTCTGTCATTAGAGCAAATGACTTACTTTGAGGCAATAAATTTCCAACCGAAAGAAACTCATCGCTTTTTTGCATCCAGTCTTCACGGTCTTCTGATTATACTTTATTATTACTCCTGGGAAATCAATGGCCCCGTTGGGTCTCATCATTTGCCCCGATTTGAGCCTCAAAATATAGGTAATACCTTGACGACCTCTCAGAATTCTTCTTAATCCTGGAAACCAGGTTTCTGGGAAATGCTTTTGTTTGGGTTTCTATGGTCGTTAGTTAGTAAAATGCAAATTCTGAGATGGATTAGATTTTCTTTGAAATCCACCTCGTTTTGCTTCATTTGTAACTTCTGTCAGCGTCGTTTTGTTCTCAGAGATGTAGTTTCTGTAATCTAGTAATCACATCGGTTTTAATTTTATTTGGCGACCTATGGCCATGAACCTACTTACACACCATAGCGATTAAAAGGTTCAACAGGTAACGCAACTCCGATTTTAACGTTACACTAATCTAATACTGTCAGGGCCGCGGTATCCCGGTTGTAAGAGTAGTGGGATTGGCAACAGGAGGGTTGCGAGTTCGAAATTCGATCCAACCAAAGACCGTCGTCTGAGAGCCTCAAATGCTCTCAGCTCAGGTATTGGTCTCGTCATCTGACCTTATATTTCTCGAAACCTCAACTAGTATAGCAGATCGTCAACGTTAAAAACTACTAGTCTTTTTATCTGCTTCTTATGCTTGGAATTTGTTTCCTATAGTTACTTTCTGGAGAGAATAAAGAACAGCTCATTTATGTCAAAATCAATTTAATAAGAGAAACTTACATATGGCTCCCGACATGTCAAACGGAAAAGCATAGAAATTCCTCTAAAGTTTTTAATGTTCTACACTTGAAGCGATCACACAAGCATCTACCACCGCCTCCTGCAGAACGTATCCATCTCGAAGCGCAGAGAACTCGTGCGCCACGTACCATACGACTGGAGATGTGTGGGATCAACTCCGAAAAGCTTCTCAGCAAAACGTCTGCTCAAGTTGCGACAACTAGTGATAATATTTCCGGATTATTACTTTCAAATAGTTCATAATACTCCATGGCTCGGGCCATGGAATTACTTATGTACCACAGTCATTAAAAGGGCCAACAGGTAACGCGATTTGGATTTCAAAGTTTCATGGGTTGTAGGCACTAGTATACTGCCGTGCTGGACTAAAAGGCAGTATCTCCAAGTTTGGTCTTTCCGAGTTCACGACTGTTGCCAAGCTGATTATGCTTCTATACGTAACTAGTAGCCTAATATAACTAGAAACTAGTAAGAACTATAAATAACCTAGAATTATGAGATATCAAATGATTTTATATATAGCAGCACTTCAGCAAATTTAACCTTGAAGACCAAACTTGGAGATACTGTCTTTTTGACTAAAGTATTGCAGTATATTTCTCAAAGCCTCATCTAGTGACAGGATTTCAGGACTGCTGTTTTCAAACAGTTCGTACTCCATAACCGTGGCTATGGATTTACTTATACACCACAGTGATTAAGGTGCCAACAGGTAAAACGATTTGGATTTTTACATTCCTTGAGCGATATGCACTAGTCTTATATTACCGAGCAAGTCTAAAATCCAGTTCTCCACGTTTGATCTGTCCGAATTGACCGACTTTGTATAAGCTGATTATATTTCTATACTTCACTAGTAAGTCTAATGTAACTATGAACTAGTTAGAGCACTCAACTGTTGATTGAATGGACTAACTGAAATGATAAAAAATATTTTTCAGCCCAATTTGAAATCTTATGGATTAAAATTATCAGGATGAATCTCAAAACCCATTAAAAAACTTGACTAAAATCACATTTTTTCAGCCAGCAGACTAATGCAATAGCTAAAAATGCTGCGACCTTTTTTAGTTTCTCCGTTCCACGTAATTATCTCAGACAAGCTGTCGAAGACATCGTATGAACGAGTGACGAAATGACTGGAGATCACCAATAAACTACATGGCATTAATCCTCCTCTTGGTTGCCTCGACGAGGTATCTAGTCGTTAGCAAAACGGACCACATCTTGATGGACAAGATATCTCGGTCCATCAAGCATCGTCCATCATCAACAATCTTAATAGTGTCAAGAAGATGTGACCACTATGAAATATCTCGTTTAACCCTCCAAGTAGCTTCGACGAGATATATCATCCATCAGGTATGAAAAAACTGACCAGATTTTGTTATCACTATCATCAAAAAATCGGCAGTATCATGATGACTAGATATCTTGTCATAGCAAAATTGGTCAGATCTTAATGAACGCGATATCTCGTCGAAGCCACTTGGAGGGTTAAACGAGACATTTCACAGTGGCCACCTCTTCTTGACATTCCGATGCTCTTTTAACGCGCGCGCCTCCCCATGGGACACAAATTTTACTCAGCGGCATCATTTGTTGAGAGTGTCTTTGGTCTTTTTATCGTTCAGAACAGTTTAATTGAATCTCCAGTTTTTAACTATCACCGTCAAAACTTTTGAACAGTTTCATTTTAAACTTGCAAGATTTGGAAAATCTTCATCCAAAATCCCCAAACTCTCTCTGTTAAAGGTGCCAATGTGCCCCATTCAATACTCTCTTTTGTATACAAATTCAACTAATTAGAAAATGGCAATGGTAAGAATGCGAATGTGGCATATTCAATACTCCCCTTTGTACACAATATAAATTGATTGGGAAATGATAACGGTAAAAATGAGAATATGCCACATTCAGTACTCTCATTTGTATAAAAATCCAATTAATTGGAAAATGACAACGATAAAAATACGAATGTACCACATTTAATACTCTACTCTGTATACAAATTCAATTTATTAGAAAATTACGATGGTAAAAATACGAATGTGGATATTCAATACTCTCTTTTATACATAATCAATTAATTGGAAAATGATAACGTCAAAAAAAAATGCGAATGTACTACATTCAATACTCGCCTTTATATATAAATTCACTTAATTAGAAAAGGACAATGATAAAAATGCGAATGTGCCACATTCAATACTTTCCTTTCAATACAAATTCAATTAACTCGAAAATGAATGGTAGGTAGGTATTTTAATTAACGTCACACTGGAGCAACACAACGGGCTATTAGGAAAATGAATGGTAAAAATGCGAATGTGGCATATTCAAGACTTTGCAATACATGCATTTGGTTTTCATACCGATAATTTCCAGACTTAATTAACGAATATTCTATATCCGTCACTTTACAAAGAAAGATTTTATAAAAAACCGTTATACTACGAAAAGGTTTATTCGATGCTTCAACATAAATGTCTTCACAATTTGGAATAGTCATTTTCGAATTTCTGAGGAGGTTTCAAATTCGACGATTTCCCTTCCGGATATACCTTATCCAACACAACAAACAACAAGGTAACAAATACGAAAAAAGCACAATTTCACATTCAAGAGTTTAACATGGTATCGGCGATATAGGCTTGAACTCGAGACGTCTGATTCACTTCCTAAACAACTTAAACACTAAGCCACAGGGTTTATTAAGCTAATCAAGCAGCTATCTTCATGCATTTCAATTTGTGAAACGTGTGATGAATACAATCTGGAAAACGAGTCACCGTCAACAATCAAACCGGTTATTCGCTTTATTTCTACACCGAAGCTCTACTGACTTAGCTTCTTTGATACACTTATTAATTTGGTTATATTGATTTGTAGAATACAGGAAGAAGATCGGATGAAAACGGGTCATCGTCTGGCATCAAAGCTGTGACCACGGTGTAGCCTTGAAGCAAGGCCACGCTGGGCAGTTGCTCGGGGGACTCAAGACTTACGGAGCCCCGTGGCAAACTTATCTCGAATTGATTAATGTGATTATCAGCTTAAATTCACCTATGAAATAATTATTTGCTTCCAAAGAACGATGCAGTCAGAAACATTATGGAGGGTTTTACAAACTTACAAACTTTAACCTTTTGAGGGTTTCAAACGCATTATTCCATCTCGTAAAGGTAGGGGGGCACAAAAGTGAACCTTGTTTACATTGGGGTGTATATATCCGCAAGAGCCTCCAGGATGGGATAGTGTACATTTTCAGGTGCTGAATTGAAAGACAGCAAGTATGTCAACACCTCTATAAGACCCAATTTTGCAGTTTGATACAGTTGTACAAAAGCAAACCTCGTTTTTTAGTCTGCCTATTTATTTAAAAGTTATTTCCAAAATTTCTAATAGCAGCACCCACTTTTACGGTATAGTCCGTCAAAAATAAATTCAAATACCTCTTGTTCTTCCAGTCCCTGTAATAGCAGTCAAACAAAAAGTGTCATTGGACTTGGAATAATGCCTACTAGAAATAAAAGTACTTTTCATTTGTATAGGGGACCGTCTTTCTATTTATTTAGAAATTATTTTCAAAATTTCTAATAACACCCACTTTTAATATCATTAAACGATTTCTCATATCAAAATTACGCTAAATATAAACTTTTGTGCAAATCAGACCATATTTGCCTGAAATATGAGGTAAACTATTTGGGGTCCGTCTCAATACTTAGAATTTTAAAATGCAGGTCAAGCAGAGTGTTTTAGGATATTTTTCAATCTGCACTTGATGATTCTTCCGTTTCTTGGACATTTAGGTTTTATTTTCATTAAAACAAAAGCCTATTTTATTGAAACATTAAGAATTATTTCAGAAAACGCACAGATTGAAATTATTTTAAATTATTAACTTCATTGCACATAATAAATAATCGTCAAATAACAATAAGTTAAGAATACTTTATTTTAGTTGGGCGTATGACGTAGCATAGAGTGATTTCACTCGTAGTAAATCAGTTTCGTATTTATGGTCGTGAGACTTTTTACCGATCTATAGTGTATTGTGTATGTCCAAAATAAGTTGACCGCAAGAATAGCGAAAAAATTTTCTCCAAATAAATTCAAAATTACAATAAATTCAAAAGTAAATTTTAGGACGGCCCCCAAAGCAAATCAAAATGATGCACTTTTGAATAAAACACTGTATCTCAAAATCTACCGAAGGATATGAACTAAACTTTTACACCATAGGTTTAAGACACCATTAAATCGATTGCACTCAAAATCTATACACCTTTAAATTCATTATTTTTTCAATTGGGAGTTAATTATTTACTTGTAATTAGAAAATATTGCTTTGATATTAAATAAGGCATACATTTTGTTTGGGTTATTCAACAGTTTAATATAACACAATAATTACTTTGATGGTCTGATTATTTTAGGAGGTATATATAAGAAAAAGATCGAAACACTAATTTAACATTAGACGCTCTGAATTTCAATCACTCCTAACTCATCATAGAGTTGACTAAAATAAATGTATTTCGTATGAATTCCGACTATTTTGATCCAGAAAATCAGAATCTGTAATCAAAAGTAGGGGTTACCCTTCAAAAAATTTGAGTTGATACAAAATTTAATATGCAGACGGACCCTTATGCAAATAAAATTCGTATTTATTTATAGTAGACATTATTTTAAGTCTGATGACACTTTTGGTTTGTTTGTGTGATTCTAGAGACGTGAACAACAAGAGGTGTTCAAATATTTTTTGATAATCTACACTTAGTTTCACAGAAGGGTGTTCCAAAATTTCCTGTAATAACTTTAAAGGGAGGCAAGGGATTGTCTTGGGTAGGTACGGAACTTATTTATGTTGAAGTACAGTGCAAATTAAGATCAGAGGTAGAAGTAAATTATAAGAGGTAAAAGTTAAGAACGGAAGAGATAAGACAAGAACGACAGAGAGGGAAATGGGTAAGTGGTAATAGTTTAGAGCAGTGAAGAGATAAGACAAGAGCGACAGAGGAGAGGAAAACGATAAGAGGTAAAAGTTAAGAACAGAGAAGTGGTAAGACATGGACGACAGAGTAAAGGAAAACGATTAGAGGTATAACTTAAGAGCAGAAAGAAGTTGAGACACGTACGACAAAGGAGAGGGAAATAATGAGAGGTAAAAGTTAAAGGGGATAAGAAAGGATAAGACAAAAATGACAGAAGAGAGGAAAATAAGATGATAAAGAGAATAACAGAAGAAAGGCAAGCCATTAATATGTGTGTTTAAAGTGCTGGATTCAAGTTTCGGACTGAATAGCAGGTCGAATCGATTATTACATTGTGGTCAATGTTATGAGATTTGTGAATATTTTGCACTTTTTAGAGTTTTAGAGTCGAATTTTGGATTCATATACAATACTGCATCGAGATAACGCGCCTTGATATATCGCCGCATTCGGTTACATCGCTAAATTTTCTCGTCCCAATGAATTTTATGTCTGCTAACAGCAGAGAAAATCTTAAAAGGTTCCTTTAGAATTGAGAGTTCAACGGCCACTCATCATAAAGTAATCCTAAATTGAATTGGAGATAAAAATTTGGACGCCCGTAAACGGGGATTAGAAGATTTCTGTTTTCAAAATATTCCACCGTATTTAGTACGTTTTGAAGTTTTACTATAGATTTTGTGTTTAACTTGTAGTTTTACATAGTTAACCCTCTGAAGGGTTCAGTAATCTTCCACGTGTGACTTCTAACCAGTTTTGACCTTGACAAATAAATCTCTCCTGGAATTCTTTTAACCAATCGATGTGGTTATTTAACCCGCCGGGTGGTTATCTCGACGTTTTATCTCGTCATTAGCATAACTGACCAAATGTTGATAAACGAGTTATCGCTTCATTAAAACACTTGACCATATCTTGATCTCATCATAAAAATATCAGCAAAATCTTGATGACGAGATATTTTGTCATCAGCAAAATGGGTCAGGTCTTGATGGACGAGATATCTCGTCGAAACCACTTGGAGAGTCAATCATGCGTGCTGTGGGGTAAAGCAATGCTACACTACTCGAAAATATCGTGACGCTTAGATGGGTAAAAACGCATAATGTACTGCACAATTTGTTTTAATAAAGTAGGAATATAATGCATAACTTGTTATAAGAAAGTATTAATGGTAACGCATGATTTGTTTTAAGAAAATAGAAATATAATGCATAATGTGTTCTATTATTATTCTAATAAGAATGTTTTACTCAACCTTCTTAATACATCGCGTATTTTTCCGGATTCCCAATAAAACTATATATAGTGAGAAGTTCAAACATCCGTTCTTTGTTTTAAACTGAAATGTAATAAGTTATTAATTGAATTTTTATAAATTGAATTTTGTTGAGGCCTTTCTGCATGATTCTGACTCAATATATTTTTGTTTTATTAAAATAGTTTTAGAAGCTATGCGCTTTCTTTTTATATCTATATTTTTTGTCATCAATGTGACGATTATGAACATATCTTTCAAGATTATGTATTTCTTAGATATATGTGTGTGCTTAAAAACCGTTGTGGTAATTTACGAATTTTGAATTTACGTTATTAATAGCATAATCATTTAAAATAGTTGTCACGCATTACAAGAGGAGTATCAATTTATGTAGTTTGCAATATTATTTGGAATTTTGTAAATCAAGCAATAGGAGCTACGACCTAACACTAAAATTGGCGTGTAGTTATAGTAAAATAAATTACAATATTTCCCTCACATTGCATACGAAATGAAATATCTGTAGAAAGAATTTCTTAAAGCTTGACCATTGACCGTTTCGGCCTTCTGCATTACTAGGAAAGAACTGGTAGCTATTTATGAGCACCCAATAGGAAATCGCCTCTACTCTTAATAGGGTAGGTAATAGTTGAATGGAGGAGGCCATGAAGCACACAACGAGGTATTGGCGACAATCCGGGATCGATACCGAAGATCCGAGGACAACACCTTGTAATTTTGCAATTTTGAACCACGGTCAGATGACGAGGTCAACACGTAAGCAACTCTGACTTAGTGTGAGCATAACGCGGGACTCTTAAAAATTATTACGTTATGAAGCTATATAGTCATTTGTAAAGACACTTATTGCTTATTCACAACAGTTCTTTTTGCCGTTGTAAATGGAATAGGAATAGATATAAAATTTATGATATTGTAATAAATTTATGTAACTGAAACGCGGGACTCCTCAAATATACATTATGTTATGAAGCCATACCAGGATTAAAAAGCTACTCAGATTCCATTCCGTGAATGAAAATATTGAGTTTTCTATTTAACCTCTTCAAATCACGAGATTTCCTATTAGCGTAGTATAGTTTTTCCCCACAACACATAATGTCAAAGTTACCACATCTATTCGTTGAAATTAATCATTGACAAGAAGGTCAAAACTGGTTAGAAGTCATGCAGAGACAACTACAGGTTACAGAATGGATATTGCGTGAGAACCCCTCAGATAATTAAAAATGAAACTCATTTCACTTTGCTTTTATTATCCCTTTCCCATGTATTGATATTGCCACCTGCTGAACTGTGCAGATGATAAATAATTGAAAGAAAAAAGAGAGTTCCAGGTTCAAAAGTGCCATTAGACTTTGATGGCAGGTGATATTTTTCCATAACTATTTTTCATTGAAGTTTGTATTTTTGATAATGACACAGAACTTTAAAGAAGCATCTTGTAACAAATTATAAAACTCCAAACGATGTTTATTACTTGAAATACCGTTTATTGTCATTTATCATTCCATTTCTGTTATACTTTCCTGTGTTTCTCTTTTCCAAATAAACTTATAAGTTTTTCTTTCTTCGAATTTTTAATTATTTCTTCGCGACAATATTATCATAACTGTTACTTGAAAGCCTTATGTTATGAAAAGTTTGTTGTTAAGTGGAACGAAGAGTATGTCTCATCTGAGAAAGCTGGCCACACGAAAAAAATATTTTCTCTTACTATTCAGTATAGATTAAACTCAGAATTAATTTTCTTCACAAACTTTAAACTTGAGCAATTTTTATCTGACCATGGATGTTGCAAAATGCCTATGTAGGTTTAATCTTAGGACTAATGGTCTACGCGATTATTCAAAAAAGCAGCCACAAGATGTGAATCATTTGCTTTTCAGTTGTCCTGTATTTGATAATTCCAAAGAATGTGCTTTCAAAACGATTTGAGAAGATTGGGTAAAACATGGTCAGTGATTTTGTTGGATCTAATCTGCTTTTCTTTTCATTTGTTGAGTTCATTAAATCTTGTAATTTCAGTTAAATTTTATATTCCACTGTTTCTTTGATTAATCAACTTCTGTAATCCGCGTGTCATACTTTTGTGGTGCACGAGAAGTTTGCTTTTTGTTCAATAACAAAAATATTATCACACACAATTAATAAATTTGTGGTTTTATAACATTTTAAAAATTGCTGTTGATGGTATTTTTCGCTGCCGAAAATTCCAAACTCTCCGCTCTAGACTACAGCTTATTTAGTCTATAAATACAGCATGGTTAGCAGGAGTTACCCAATTCCTCTAAAAACAGGGTTAGAAACAAACACCGAAAACTGCTATTGGAAAAAGGTGAAATAAGTTTTATTATCTCACACTTAGTAATGTTATGCTGAGTGTTTTTGGCATTGCCTCACATCATGGCATCCTGCTTTCGTGTTTATAATTTCAAGATAATAAACAAGACGGATTCGGAACCTATAGAAGTTGTTTACAACAAAGACTTAATGCCTCACTGAAAAATCAATTAGTCCCGTGTTGATTTAATGGTTTAGATTTGTTGGTGCTTCTCATTTAAATTTATTACTATTCTTTTTGTTGCGATACACAAAATAAATGAATAGAATGTTCAGATTTAAATTTTTAATACAAAGCATACATTTCTAAGCTATATTGAGTGAATTTTGATAATATTTATAGAGTTTTTCTTTAAAAATAATTAAATACTTTTGTTTGAATTAAAAAATGCTCTCTGATTAGTAGGGCTAGGAATTGAAGATTTTGCAGCTTATTTCTAACAAGAATAAAACGTTATACGAGTGATTAGAAATGTGTTTCATAAATATATATCGTCGGCTTAGAGCAGAAACCCATTAGCTAACAAAAAACCCAAATTTAACAGTTCAGCCGTTTAAAGACTAAAAATATTAGTTTTTAGGTCAAAAATAAAAATGTTAAGCATTTTGGTAGTTATATTTTTGTTCAAACAGATTTCAATAAGATAATGCATTCATCATTATCATGAAAACAAGCATTTAGTGTCAGAAAACGTACTTCCGAAAAATTGCAGTGAATGAGTTTCCGCTCTAAGCCGACGATATGATGATTTTTATGCTAATAAAGGGCCTCTGTTAGAATATTCTGGCATTTTCATGGGTTTTTAAATGAAAAATGGCGTGTTTTAGGTTTTTTGGTCATTTTAAGGTATTAATTTGCTATTTTTGAATCATTATTTTGCATAGTTTAGTGTTTTACAAGAAAAATGGCATTTTCGGATGTATTTCCCTATATTTTCATTTTTTACAAGTCAGGGAAAAATTTTTTTCTTAGTAAAATTTTGAGAGAAGATTGAACACCAACTTTGTATATTTAAAGTGTGCTCCTGTGGTTCCAGTAAAAATGAAAAGAAAATATTGTGTAGACCATTGAAAATCATTCTCTTAATGAAACTACTCATGGTTTTTTATCTTTGCAATTTCGATTGATGAAATACAAATAATGGCAAGCTAAAGATATTCAAGTAAATATTTTTTAAATCTATAATTGCAGTTAAGAATGAAAATTTCAAGTTAATTAGCAGTTAATCACACTAATAAAGGATGCTTAAAAAGGAAAATTATCTTTGATGTATACTAACACACCTTTTTACGTTTACGCCCATAGGAGATCTGAGCACTCCTATGGTTGTGCTGACTAGTTAATACTAGAACAAAGTTAAAAATATTACTTGACAGTTAAGAGTAAAAACTTCAAGTTAATTAACAGTTAATCACCAGGGATGCTTATAAAAAGAAAAATTATGTTTTGCCTATACTAACACACCTTTTATCGTGATCTGAGCACGCCTATGGTTGTGCTGACTAGTTAACATTCGAACAAAGTTAAAAATATTATCTCATAATTGCAGTTAAGGCTGAAAATGTCAAGTTAATTAACAGTTTATAACAATAATTAGGGTTGTTTAAAAATTATCTTTGGATTGTATTTGGAAACTAGCAATACCATCGTCACAATCAAACTAACCAGGATTGGAAAACTCAAGTTAAAGCAAGTTACCTTCATCCATTGTTTCAAACATTCAGAACTTTTGAACAACTTTTATCAGTCAAGCTTTTTAACTTTTTATCCAATAACTGCTAAGGCTAGTTTTAAGTTATTTCGTTTTTCTGTGAGTAGACAAATTTAGATATTTTTCTCTACCTTAATAATTTTTCATTTGTTTTCCCGAAAATATAATATTAGAATCAAAGAAAGCATTTCTCATTTTCTCAATAAAAATCGCTGGGGCACTAATTGTTTTGGAAGTTAAGCTTTAAGAAGTTACTTTAAAACTAAAATGACTTTTAAAACATGATTTCTTATAAACATAATCTATTACTTTTTAGGAATTAAGAATACTTATAACTCATTACCTACTCGAAATCGCTTAAAATATTGAGATTATATTTTGTATTTATGTCTTTACGCATTCGATGATTGTCTTCCTTGTCTAATTAGTCCTCATGTAGTAAAAACTGGCTGTTGAACGACAAACCAAACCAACCGATGCATTGTGATCTGATAATGGAAGTGATAATTCCTAAACTGTTCAATCTTACCCTGGGTGTAGTTCTCTCTTCCGTATCAGTAAAACTTTCTTTGTGAATGTCCATTACTTGAAGTTGCCATCTTGTGTTTGGCGCATCTTGGTTTATATGGCCTTTGCTCCATACAACCCAACCAACCTAAACTGTTCAAGGACAACCTTTTAATTTGTTTTGAAAAGGTTAGCCAGTTTTGAACTTCCTTTGGTTTGTCGCTCTTCGGTCATTTTTTGCTATACTAAATCAGGCTAATCGGGCCATTTGAGACTTCGTACTGAAACAAGATAATTTGAGATTTCCACTGTAGTTTTATAACCGAATTTATTACTTAATTAGGACTACCACAAACTAAACTAATTACGTATTTTATTTTTATTGAATTTTTCACTGTCACAGCGAAAATTGCTACACATATTTCTGAACTTTTAGTTTGAATTAGTCCTAGAAGACGGCATATGCCTTGATCACCGACGTATAAAATTATCTGGAAAATAGACGGAATAATTTTACTAAAATAGTCAAAATAAGTTCTAATGCTTGACTAAAGTATACGAAATATCAATACGCACACATTGACCTAAGGCGTTTCGTTCTATTAATCTCTTCGAAACATTTCAACACGCAATCGGAGTTACGGTAGCAAAACAAGACTTAATATATTTGGAATCCTTGTCTTAATGTCTTATAAATATCAAGTTATGATCTTTAAAAGATGAGCGACATTTTTATGCGGAAAATCTGACAATCAATCACCTGTCCATTCGTTGAGGATCATATTTAGTACTATGAGCTGGAAAATATCAGAGTGTAAAATTTATTTGGAGATCTCGATCTATAAGTACCAAGCGTTTTTAACGCAATTGTTCATAGAAACATCAAATACCTAATTTGTCACGTGGTAAATGAGAAAGATTTGAGGTCACTTCAGAAGGATTCTTGGCCCAGTAGTTAGCAATTGTCCATAAAAACATCTTTTACCACGCAACAAATTAAGTATTTAATAAAGGTTTGTAGTCACCACTTGGTAGGGATTCTTAACCTACAAATAGTTAATTGCCCACATCAAATACTTAATTTGTCATGTAAATGAGAAAGGTTTGAGGTCACATCAGAGGGATTCTAGATCTAGTAGTTGGCAATTCTCCATAGAATTTTTTTTACCACACAGCAGATTAGCTTTTAATAAAGGTTTGTAGTCACTCAATAGTGATTCTTAACCTACAAATAGTTAATTGTCCATAGAAACATCAAATACCTAATTTGTCACGTGATAAATGAGAAAGATTTGAGGTCACCTAGAGATTTTTTGCCCAGCAATTGTCTACCTTTTGTACCACGCAACAAATATAGTACTTTAAAGGTTTCTGGTCATTTCGGAGGGATTATTAGCCTACTATAGCAGTCAATTTTCCATAGAAACATCAAATACTTAATTGGTCGTGTGGTAAATAAGAAAGGTTTGAACAATCTAAGGGAAATTCTTAGCCTAGTGGTTGGCAATTGTCAATATAAACATGTTTTACCACACAACAATTTAGGTTTGTTGTCACTTCGGAGGGATTATTAGCCCGTAGTAGAGAGAGAGAGAGTCAATTGACCCTAGAAACATCAAGTGCTTAGTTTGTCGTGTGGTAAATAAGAAAGGTTTGTGGCCACTTAAAAGTGATTCTTAGCCTAGTAGTTGGTAATTATTCAAAAATATTTTTTACCACCCAACAAATTAGGTATTGAGTAAAGGTTTTGGGCCACTTTGGAGGAATTCTCAGCCTACTAGTGGTCAATTGACCATAGAAAAATTTGCCTTCTGTATCAGTAAACTCTTCTGTGCCAGTGAAACTTTTCTTGTGGTAGGTAGTTGAATTTTCGTCTCACTGGAGCAGCACAGCGGGCCATTGGCACTGTCCGGCATCAATCTCGAAGCGAAAGATCAAATGACACCTCGTAATCTTGAATCATGATCAGATAACGAGGTCAACACCTGAGATGACACCCCACTCTCCAAATTTCACACCACACCAACGTGAAAACATTTGAAGCCACGACCGATTTAACTTGCACTAGCCCTCACGTACACGACGGTCTTTGGTTAGATCGAGTGTCGAACTCGCAACCCTCCGATTGCCAATCCGCGACTCTATCAACGTGGGCAACCACGGCCCCAGTAGAAGGCAGGAAGATAAATTGAAAGTTGGTTGATTTGGCTTATGGCGCAAGCCATAGCCAAGTTCAAAGAAACATCGTCAAGTAAATGGACATACACACTCAAGGAAAGCTACACGCACGGAAGAGTCGAATCTGCGCCTCCTACAGCTCTCAGATTGTTAGCTCAGTGGGCAAACCCGTTGAGCCACGAAAAAATGAAGGATATAATCTAGTTTTTCTGTCTTTTACATTTATGATTACAAAAATAAACTGTTGGGGTTAGGATTATTCGAGTTTTAATGAAATCATGAATGATTGATCAATGGATCGACATCTCAAGAGCTTTTACTTCCATGATGGAAAATAGACTTGTTGGTATTGATGAAGTGCTTGATGTAAATCCGAAGGGTTTTCGTGAATTGATCTAACCTTTAGCCCGACCCTTTTGAGTATCTTATTGAATCGCGTCTCCGTAGAAACCATCAGGATTTAACCCTCCTAGTGGTTGTCCCGATGAGGTATCTCATTAACAAAACTGACCAGATATTGATGGACGAGATATCTCGTCAATGGAAGAAACAACTGGCCACACCTCGGTCCACACCACAAAAATTGGGCTATATCTTTGTGACGAGACATCTCGTCATTAGCAAAATTGGTCGGATCTTAATGGACGAGATATTTCGTCGAAATCACTTGGAGGGGGTTAAACGTTTATATTCGAAATTATGTTTGCAGTCGGTTTTGGGTCACTTAACTCTATAAAAGTGGTGTCGAAATTGAATGAAACCCTAATTCTATTTTATTTAATAAATTATAATTCTTAGAACCATATCTACCTTAGAAGTTACGTGTTTTCGAGTTTCTTAAGCGGACATAGTGCACTTTGAACAATTATTCATCATTTTACATTTGCAACAAAATATTGTATCGCACCGTATTCCCAATAATATAAAATATACATTACAATAGAAAAAGATAATTTTTACATAATAATAGTTTTTTAAAAAATATTTTAAAATTCCTACTCCTACGAATTTTAATTTTTCTCTTTATTTTCCTTGAAGCGTTTCTCCCCATTTTTTGTGCATGTGTACCACTGTTATTTATCTTTTTACATATTTTTATAACAGGTACTTGAATCTATTATAAATACTGTGATTTATCAATTTTTTTAAACTATTCCTTTTAATCTTTATTCCATGGACAAACCTATCAAATACATCATAAAAACTGTAAGAGTTTTAAATCTCTGTATTAAATAAAAAAAAAGCCTTAGCATTTTAAATACATTGTAGTCATTATTAAAAACAGAAAGCAGAAAAAAAGGACTTATTATAAAAGTCGTTTCCCCTCCTGACATTAAACGGAAAACTTTGATAACTCGCTAAATAATGGAGTTACAGAAATGAACACATATTATTTAAACCTGTGCAATTAATATGACAATTAAAGGAACATTTGATACTTGAGTTATTTTTGAGTTAAAAGTGCCCTAAAAAGTTGTTTACAAACTACAATTTCCATTACTAGATGGCGTTAGTGTACACTGCCGTTACTCTATTCTAGTTTCTTTTTTTTTCACACTTCACCTTTTCGCTTTCAAACTTGATTTCCACAATCCGCTGTTTCCCACTACTGGCACTCTGCACGCAAAAAAACAACCATTTTTCAGTTAGAATTGTGCCAAGACTGTTGCTTTCCGACTTTCGATATATTTCCACGTTTTTCTTGTTCTTTCGTTAAGCGAAAGAACATTTTATTTCGGATGGAGCATAAAGTGAAGAATAAAATTCTGTAATGCAAAATGTTAAGATCTTTTCACATTTTTAAAAAGATCTCTTTTATTGTTTTTGTTGCCGAGTAATGAATTTTAAAAGGATTTCTGTTTGTTGAGATGGGCAGAATCTAGTACATTTGAGAATCTAATATTTGATATTCGAGTACTTTCAAGTATCGAATAAGTATTCTCATACATATTCAAAAAGAAACTAATCGATAGAAAGAATCAGCCAACTGCAATGTAAAGCTTTTTTATAAAACTAAGGTGGATGAATACTTTGGAATTCGAATATTTCGGATGAATACATTGATATTCGAATACTTAGGATGAATGCTTTGGAATTCAAGTTCTTTAGTATCCGAGTACTTTGGAACCCGCTTACTTTGGTATTAGAGTATTTTAGAGGAATACTACTAAACTCGAATACTTTGTATCCGAATACTTTGATATTCGAGTTCTTTGGTTGCATGCTATCGTATTCTAATACTTTGGATGAATAGTACTGTATCCGAATACTTTGGATGAAAACTACTATATTCAAATACTTTCGGATTCGAGTACTTTGGTATCCGCTTACTTTGGTACACGAGTACATTGGTATCCGAGTATTTTGGTATTCGAGAACTTTGGATGAATACTTTAGTATTAGAATACTTTGGATGAATACTACTGTATTCGAATTCGAGAAATATTGAGTGCAACTAATACTTTTAAGTATCGGATATACAATTACTTTTGTATTCGAATATTCCCATCTAATAAAAAGTGACAAATTTTGGTTGATCTATGTATATGAAGGACTACAATGGCTTCACAGGGCTGTTCCTGAGGTATTAGTTGCCTGCCCGCAAATCTCACTAGGTCACCCTCTTTTCCCCATATAGATTTTCTAAGAGCACTCTCTCTTTCTCTCCCTTCCTCAAATAAAAAGGTTTAGATCTTCTAAAAGACCTCTCCACCTCCTTCCACAAATAAAAAGTTTTAAATCTTCTATAAAAGAACGACTTCTCTCTCACTCTCCTTTAACCTTTACTGTGTCCCCTTAAATTCTAGATAGTTTCCTTGTGATAAAATTGACATACTTTGATATTTCTGTTCTGATGCATGATTGTTGTTCTCATTCAAATTTCTTTATTCGCAGGTTGAGGTTTAAGATTTTTATTTGGAGCGTTCTTCTGATCAGTGTCTTCTTAAAAAATGTCGAACCATCTTCCATTTTAAGACGAGGAAAAGCAGCGAAATCCACATCCAAACCTCAAACCTCCACTCCGACAACTACCGTCACAGTGAACCTGCCCCGTGTAACGACTTCGAAACCAAATTCTGCTCGCAACACACCTCGTCCAAAAGGCTCTTCCAGAAGAACAACGACAATCTCTCCAACGTCATCAGAGCCTGCAGTGGTTTTGAAACAGCATGGCTTGTCATCGCCTGCCTCTAGTAGTAAAAAAAAGCAAACTGAAAAACCATCGACGACGACGCTTTCCCCATTGGAAATCATGAATCGACTGTACCAGATGCATGGCATGGCATCTCATGGAGTATCAGCCAGTCACTCATCTTATTACCCTCCACCAACAACAACCAAGAAGAAAGAGGACCAGAAATCTTCCTCATCCATGGATGATATCTATCGACTTCATGCCTTGGCCATAGCCCAGGGCTCGCATAGTAGTCCGAGTCGCAAACCATCCGAGTCCTCCACTTCGACTGAGAAACCTTCAGGCAATCCGGACACAAAGCAAAGCTTGTATCCCAAGCAGAACTCAATGGAGCATATTTACCAGCAGCATTCGTCTCTTCCGTCATCGATGCACCACATAATGGCGCAACATTCACAACACAGCAGCTCAAAGAAGCCAGAGAAAACAAGCTCCCACGAATCCACAGGGTCTTCTTCACTGACGACAATAATGCAGCCACTTCTCAAACAGTTGACTCCTGTAGGTGCGGGTATAGGTGTGGTGCTAGCGCCGTTGCTGCTTTTCAGCGGATTCTTGCAGTTCTTCAGCAACATGAGCTCGTTTTTGAATAATTTTGCCCAGACTATCCTGCCAGTAAGACGACCCTCTCTAGGCGGCCAAGGTGTCCAAAACCAAAACAGCTACTTTCAAAACCTTGGACCAGCCCATCTGAAGAGACAGCCAAGAGAGTGGATGGCGCACCCCGGTAATTTGGAAAAACTTCAGGAATTTACAGAACTGTTCTTGAGAGCTATGAAAGAAGCCGAAATGCAACAGTAGTGCTCATTGAACTTTACTGTCCGATACCATTACAAGCGGATAGTAGTGCCATTTTGGTATTTCACGATACGAATAGCGAAACAGCAGGCGGAGACATAGATGGTGTTGAAAGTTGTCAATCCTTTTCTTGATTAAAGCGTGAAGTATCATAAATTTATTTATTACATATTATAACATGATGTTTACATATTTTATATTTATTACTACTTTTGTTTTTAAATAAAACATGAAATAGACACTTGATTTCCTCTTTTAATTTTCCACGTAGCGTAGCTACTGTGTTTATTAGGTTCAGAAGAAACATTCTAACGGAGAATGTATCATTTTGTGTTATTGCTCAAACAGCCCATACATTTGAAAGATAAGGATTTGATAATTACTATTTTCATTTATTTATTAAAAGTAATTGCAAACACAGCTTTAAAAGGTTGATATCTATAGAATCACTGGTACACCGAAATATAAGTTTTAAACATATAACCTGACAGAAATGCTCTTGCTAAACAATTTATTCAATGAAACTAGTCGATTTCCTCTTTTAATTTTCAATACAGATTAGCTACTGTGCATATTAACTTAAGAAGCATTCTAACAAGGAATGTGTAATTTTCCAGCTATTTCTCAAATAGCTCCATTCTTTTCACATTTGAAAGATAAGGATTTGATAATTACCATTTTTATTTATTGAAAGTAATTGTAAACAAAGGTCTAAGACGTTGACATTTATAGAAAATTGTCTAACACTTGTGCACCAAAATATGTATTTTTGACAGAAAACCTGACAGAAAACTCCTGCTAAACAATTTATATTCCATGGCATAAAGATACTCGTTCATAGACACTAGTTGATTTCCACTTTTAATTTTCCACATACAGTTGCTGCAGAGCACATTGGATTAAGGAGACGCATTCTAAGGAATTTTTCTGTTGTTTCTGAAACAGCTGCATTCTTTTTACATTTGAAAGATAAGGATTTGATAATTACTATTTTATTGAAAGTAATTGTAAACAGCGGTTTAAAAAGTTGATATTCATAGAATGTAATATAAAGACTTACACACCGCAATATAAATGTTTGACTTAAAACATGACATGTTCTTGCTAAACAATTTTATTCCATGAAATGGACAATTGTCGATTTTCTCTTAATTTTCCTTGGCTAATTGGCTACTATACATTGGGTTAAGAAAAAGCATTCCAACAAGGAATTTACCTGTTTTTTCTCAAATAGCCCCATTCTTTTCACATTTGAAAGATAAGGACCCGATAATTACTATTTTATTTATTGAAAGCAATTATAAACAAAGTTTTTAAAAGCTGATATTTATATAATGTAATCTAACACTTGTACACCGATACATAAAATCTCGCAGAAAAGTTCTGCTGAACAGTTATATTATCGTGTAATTAAAATAACCATATTGCATACATAATTTCAATTTTGAGAATTATTACCAAATAATGTTAAAAATATATTATATAACACTTTAAAAACTATATTATATCATTTAAATTTTGCATATGCAAACCATTTCCCCTTGAGGGCTTATTTACCTTTCTAGAAATGGAATCCCTAATGGGATTCTGTCTCTCACCGGAGTTGCACTATATATAGTTTTTGTATATAAAAGCCTAGTATATATATCCTTACAGTGGAGTATGTCCTCACGTTGGCGTGGTGTGGAAGTTTGGAGAGTGGGGTGCCAGCTCAGGTGTTGCCTCGTCATCTGACCGTGGTTCAAAATTACGTGGTGTTGTCCTCGGATCTTTCCCTCTGGGATTGATCCCGGACCGTCACCAATAGCCCGTTGTGTTGCTCCAGTGTGACGTTAATTGAAAATACCAAAATACCAAAAATACCAAATACAGTGGAGTATGAAAACATTTATCCAATCACTTTGAAGTAATATAGAATCAAGAAAAATACTAGTAAAAGATTATTAAGCCCAAAATAATGTTAAAATAATTAATTTTGAACTTCTACCCATTTAAATTTCAAGGAATATAACTGAAGACATACAAAACAATGCATACAGAAATTAATAGTAGCAGTCTCTTACCGAAGCTGCACTATATACATTATTTAAAAGTATTAATAATGAATTGAACGAATTTTTATCGGTCGAACACATAAAATACTCGAATAAAGAGCTGAATTTTATTAATTTTTAGTAAAGCTAATTGAATTTTTGTCGGTCGAATACATAAAAAATACTTGAACTGAATTTAAATTTTTAATAATGAACCGAGTACAATAAACTAATACATACTTTAATAATGAACTAATACATAAAAGTACCTCAAATATTTTAATAACGAACTGAATAGAATGAATTTTGTTGGTTGAATACATAAAAATACTTGAATAATGAATGAAATTTTAATTTTTAATTATTAACAGAATAGAATTATTATCTGAAGAATACATAAAAATACTTGAATAAGAACTCAAATTTAATTTTTAATAATGAATTGAATTTAATTTTTATCGGCCGAATTCATAAAAATACTTGAATAATGAGCTGAATTTCGATTTTTAATACTGAAATGAATAGAATTTTGCTGTCGATTACATAAAAATACTTGAATAATAAATCGAATTTAAATTTTGAAAAGAACTGAAAAAATATAATTTTATCTGTAGAATACATAAAAATACTTGAATAATGTGAAATGAATGTTAATTTTTAGTAACAAACTGAATTAAATTTTTGTCGGTCGAATACATAAAAATACTTGAACTGAACTTAATTTTTTAATAATGAACTGAATAAAATTTTTATCGGACGAATTAAAAAAATACTTGTATAATGAACTGAATCTTAATTTCTAATAATGAACTGAATGGATAATTTTTATCAGTCTCATACGTAAAAACACTTAAATAATGAACTGAATTTTTATTTTTAATGAAATTATTGGAATTGACTAGAGAATGCAATCAAAAATCAGATAAATAAAATAGGTTTAAATAATGTTCCAAACTGACTTCAAATTTTAGTAATTACGTAAAATGTAGTTCCCTTTCAGGAAGCTTTCATACGAAATAAATTTGATCAATGAATAATAATTTACACCCCAGAACTCTCCCTTCGGGATTGATCCCGGACCGTCACCAATAGCTCGTTGTGTTGCCCCAGTGAGACACAAATTCAACTACCTACCAGAGCTTTCTAAATAGACTAGCAAACTGGAAAACTATTATCCTAAAATATATGTATTCCAATAAGTTTTAAACCTATAAAAAATCATGATTTTAAAGCTAAAGGTAGGTAGGTAGCTGAATTTTCGTCGCACTGGAGCAACATGAAGGGCTATTGGCGACGGTCCGGGATCAATTCCGAAGGGAAAGGTCCGAGGACAACACCTCGTAATTTTGAACCACGATCAGATGACGAAGTCAGCACCACAAAAATATTCATCCCAAAGGTATAAGCGCGCTAGAAACAAAAATATTAAACCGTAAATTCCACTATAAAAAGATTACCCTAATTGTATACCAGTGATCCATGGATGTAATGTTAATAAATGCAAGCGGTGAATCATTTTGTTCAGCGTTTTTCAATTAGATTAAACGATTTGGTACACTTTTTAAACATATTTCAGTAAAACAGAAGAATAAACCGAAGAAATGTTATTTGTTTTTGAAACACCCTGGAAGTCATTAAATATAAACGTTATCTAAACGCTGTACCTATCAGTTTCAAAATAATACACAATGGAAGGTATTTGAATCATGCGATACATTTGATAAATTGCAATCGAGCTTTAAGAATCTTGTTTTGTTTACCCTTAAAATTTAGAAAAAGGATTATTTCAGTTTTCCCTTAGAAAACTCATTCCCTAAATATGAGGTAAAAATACTTTCTAGATACGAGCTTAAGTTTGCCTATTATAAAATAATTTTTAATAATACATTTCGAACCGCTACAAAGAAAATGCTCTGGTTAAACCGCGTATTAGTCCTGATATTATTTCATAAAAATTTCAAGTGTTTACCTTTGATAGTTTTTTTTGAAAAGGTGCATTAAGTGGCAAAAAAGTAGAAATCAGATATTACAAGGCACTTGAAGGTTCCAGCTGGGAATGCTTGCATCTAAAATATTTTCAACAATACTTTCCGAACAGTTACAAAGAAAAGTCTCTGATTAAACCACGTATTATACGAGTAGAGATTACTTCATAAGAATTTCAAGTGTTTGCCATTGATAGTTTTTTGAAAAGGTAAGGTGCATTAAGTGGCAAAAAAATGACTTTTGAAAAAACAGCCACTAAAGGACACTTGAATGTTTCCAGTAGGGATTGTTTGCATCTTTAAAATATTTTTTAACAATACTTTCCGAACATCTACAATGAAAAGTCTCTGATTAAACTACATACAAGAGCCCTGATGTTACTTCATAAAAATTGCAAGTGATAGTTTTCGAAAAGGTGCATTAGGTGGCAAGATAAGTAACTTTTGAGAAATCAGCCTTTAAAGGGCACTTTAAAGGCTCCAGATGCGAAAGTTTCATCTTTAAAATATTTTTAACACTCTCCGAACAGCTTCAAAGAAAAGAATCGGGTTAAACCACATATTAAAGTCCTTGAGATTACTTCATCAAAGTTTTAAGTGTTTGCCGTCGATAGTTTTTTCGGAAAGGTACATTAAGTGACAAAAAAAGTAACTTTTGAGAATTCAACCTTTAAGGAGTATTTAAAAGGCTCCAGATTGGAAAGTTTCATCTTTAAAATATTTTTAACAATACTTTCCGAACAGCTATAAAGAAAAGTAATATACAATTGTAAAGCTTAAAAACTCTACTTCGTTATGACTAAAAAAATCTCAAAGTTGATCTTTTTTAATGGTTTTACTCTCTAGGTTACCTTAGAAAACAGATCCAAAAACAATAAGAAAGCAATACTTCATACCTTTTGAAAATTGTTTAGATAAACCAGCTGAAAAGGCCTGCTTGCTTCACCGAACCATTCCCATTGCGACTTTCATCACAATTTTTGTTGTTCTAACGCTTTTCCCCCAACTTTGAGGCACCAGCACAATGAAGTGTTACCAGTTTCCTCATAGTATTCTGGGTCATTTAAGGTTCTGATGGCCAAATCCTCTTCCAAAAATGCGATCACTCTTAAAAATGCTATCGCAATTTTGCCGAGTTGGGCAATTATCTGGAAGTGACGGCGTTTCTTAAGATGAGAAAACTGGATTTTATTTGACGGAAAGGAGAAATTGGATTGATCTAACCTTATAGATTAACTTCCGTATATCAGTTTGGATTTTCCGTGCATTGATAGATAAATAAGGTATATCATTTAGGTTAGTGTTTGCTAACCTTTTAATCCGTTGAAGGGCACTATGTTAAAATATTTTCAGAAAAATACTTAAAAATGAATAGCTATCGCCTTATATGAATGTATTTTTGCACATAACAATATTTTAAGGTTTGGATTGGTCTAACTTGATAGACTAACTTCCGTATGACCAGTTTGTATTTTCTGTGCATTGATAGATGAATAAAGTATATCTTTTAGCTTAGTGTTAGCCAACCTGTTTTTTAATCCTTTGTGTGAAGGACACTGTACTAAAAGGTCTTCAGAAAAATACTTTATGGATGACGACCTATCACCTTATATGAATGCATTTTGTACATAATTGCAGTTTAAGGATTGGATTGGTCTAACCCGGTGCACTATCTTCGATGCGTCCAGTTTGTATTTTCCATGCATTGATAGATGAATGATGGATGTCTGTTAGGTTAGTGTTTGCTAATCTTTTTTTTTAATCTGTTGAAGGGCATTTTTCTAAAAGGTTTTTCAGAAAAAATACTTTATGGATGAAAACCAATTACCTTATATGAATGCATTTTGCACATAACTGTTTTTTAAGGGTAGGTGGGACTCATGTTTCACTGCTAATCTAGAGAAAATTTATGCACTTTACCTTAATCATTTTAATGAGATGGAACACTAGATACTTCGTCTTACCTAGAAGGATTAATTTGTATATCTCAACTTGTTTTCGGGTAGTTTTTAAATGGAAATAAGTGAAATGAAGTCAAGCAACAAACAAGTATCACCATTTATGAAATACACAAAAAATGTTCAATGCGATGGGAAGGTAGGTAGATAGTGGAATTAACATCGCACTGGGGCAACACAACGGGCTATTGACGACGGTCTGGGATCAATACCGATCAATGCGGTGAGAAAATTTAAAAGAACCAAATTCGTCATTACTGAAGAATTGAAAATTAAGTTAAAAATGTTATTAAACTGTCTTTTATTGAAATAAATTAACTAGGCAAAGTAAATTTTATACACATGCGAAGCTCGGCGTTTTATAGTGTTTTAACAGAGGAAACTTAAAATCTAAACTCATACATTGAAGACAATGACATCAGAAGAGAAGCTAAGGCGTTCGACAGAGGCGGTGTATCGAGCCGACAATGTCTAAAGGGTCGGCATTTCAGAATTATTTATTTAAAAGTTTTAAAATTTTTCTTGGAAAAATGTTTCATAATTTTCTTTCTTTTTGGGCCTCGTCACGTAAGTATTTGCACTGCTATGCGTGTGACGAGAATGCTTTCAATCACTCCATCTATAACCCTCGTGATTTCGACGAGATATCTCGTCCATCAAGATCTGAGCGATTTCGCTAACGACGAGGTACCTCGTCATCAAGATAGTGTCAATCTTTTTATGATGATGAGATCGAGATCCAGTCAGTTTTCTTCCAATGACGAGATATCTCGTCCATCAAGATTTGATCACTTTTCCTAGCAACAGATACTTCGTCCAAGCAACGACTAGGAGGGTTAAAATACGAGGTAGGAAGGTATTTAACTAATTTCGCACTGGGGCAACGCAACGGGCTATTGGCGACCGTCCGGGATCAAACCCGAAGGGAAGATCAGAGGACAATACCACATAATTTTGAAGCACGGTCAGCAACGTGAAGACATTTGAGGCCAGACAGATTTAACGTGCACCAGCTCCATTTGTACACGACGGTATTTGGTTAAATTCGAACTCACAACCCTCTGGTTGCTAATCCGTTACTCTTTGAACCGGGTTATAGCGGTCCCTCTTTCCAAAGAATTATTCTAATGAAAGGAGAAATAGAATCTTTCGAAAGGATTCTATTCAAAAGAAAGGATCAAAAGAATTTTCCTAAAAGAATTAATGGATTTCTTCAAACAATAAAAGTGGTTCTTTAGACATTATGTGTTTTGTGGAAGAAAAAGAATACATTTCTCCGAAATCTCCTGACGCTCAGATGGTTAAATGTCAATCCTTGCTTTCACGTAATCCCTTGTAATCTTTGATTTGTTCAGCTGCTGTATGCCTTTAGGAGAAAAGAGAAGAGATACAGCGATCATCTCACAAACTTCTGAAACGGACAAAAAGTACAGATAGATGTCTTTTCTGATTTTGTTCTGGAGATCCATCAACCCTCCAAGTGTATTCGATGAGATATCTCGTCCATTAAGATCAGATAAATTTTGTTAATAACAAAGAGATTCCGAGATATTTCTTCCATCAAGATCTGAAAAATTTTGTTAATAACAGAGATTCGGAGATATCTCGTCATAAGGATATTGCCGAATTTTTGAAGATGGCGAAATAAAGATCTGGTCACATTTTTTTAATGACTAGATATCTTGTCCATCAAGATCTGACGAATTTCGTTAATAGCAAGATATCTCGTCATAAGGATATTGCCGAATTTTTGAAGATAGCGGAATAAAGATCTGGTCACATTTTTTAATGACGAGATACCTTGTCCATCAAAATCTGTTCATTTTTGTTAATGACGAAATGCCTCATAGAGACAACTAGGAGGGTTAAACTGTAAAAACCCATTTTCTAACCATTCCATCACCCATTGCATTTTCACCGTAAACTTCACAGATCTGCCGATAAATCTCTTCTAGTGTCACATTTTTTCAATCAAATAAAGATAAATATTGTAAATTCTGTTACAGCTCTCACGTATGACAGCCACTTGGCACCCAAATATAAAAGTCCGAGGGTAATTTTCCAAAGATCCAGTCTGCCCCTATTTGAATTCTTTGAGTATTTCTTTTGGTATATAAAGAAATCGAATTTAAAAAAAAAAGAATTTCTTTCCCATGAACTTTTAGGCACATTTTGAACGTGCCTCAACTACTACCATTCCAATAGTTCGACAATTCAAGGTTAGAAAAATTGTACACACTGTATATTTTCTTACAGCCTTCAAATTTACCAGCTCCTCCCCCAAATACACCAGTCCATGCGCAATTTTCCACAAAGACAGTCCATCCTTTATTGATGGTTGGTTGTTTTGGGGGTTTTATGGCGCAAGGGCCATATTTGGCCATGCTGCGGCAGATAGAAGACATGCAATATCAAATAATAGACATACACACAATGAAAGTTTTACTGGCACGGAAGAGAGAAATACATCCAGGGAGAAATGCGCTTGACAGGAACAGTACCTGCGCCGCCTACAACTCTCAGGTTTCACCCTTGATTGAATTCTTCGGGTATTTCCTCTGGTAAATAAAGGAATAGGATAAAATAATATCGTTCCTAATGACCTCTTGCACATTTGTACGCTTTTTCAACTATTAGCATTCAATAATTCAGCAATTAAGGATTGAAAAAATTGTAAATTTTGTAAATCTTACAGCCTTCAAATATGCGAGTCCAAGTGTAATTTCCCACAAAGCCAGTCCACCCTTGATTGAATTCTTCGGGTATTTCTACTGGTAAATAGAGGAATCGGACCAAAGAATACCTTTCCCAACGACCCCTTTGGCACACTTTGAACCCTGCTTCAACTATTACCATTCCAATAGTTCGATAATTCACAAATAGAAAAATTGTAAATTTCGTAAATCTTCTTACAGCCCTCAAATGATCCATCCACTTGGCCTAAAATACAACAGTCCATGCACAATTTTCCACAGACCAAGTTTACCCCTGATTGAATTCGTTGGGTATTCTTCTGGTAAACAAAGGAATCAGATAAAATATCTTTCCCAACAACCACTTTGGCATACTTTGAAGACCTACCTCAACTATTAGCATTCAAATAGTTCAGCAATTAAGGATTGAAAAAATTGTAAATTTTGTAAATCTTACAGCCTTCAAATATGCAAGTCCAAGTATAATTTCCCACAAAGCTAGTCCACCCTGATTGAATTTTTCGTGTATTTCTAATGGTAAATAAAGAAATGTGACCAAATAATACCTTTTCCAACGACCTCTTTCGCACATTTTGAACGCTACCTCAACTATTATCATTCCAATAGTACAATTCACGAATAGAAAAATTGTACAGTCGCGGATGAAAAAACGAACCATCCCTTTATTTCGAACACTATTCAGAGTAGAGCAAATTCAAAGATATAATTCAATAGGGACGTTCTCTAAAAATTCAATTCCAGAAAAATTGCACAAGGGGACGTCTTCATATCAAATTTTGCACAAACAACAAAATTTCCAATGGAAACACCATGTTTTGATGCCTTAATCAGATTCTGCATCGTTAAATTAGTCTAAATGTGAAATTTCGTACTGTCTTTATATCCGGAGATATTCAATGTTAACGTTGCTTTCAATTTCAGGGGTCATCTCCACATTCAAACTCACTATTATTAGATCGAGATTAATTGTGGTTATAGTTACCGGAATTTCGAATTTGAACACTATTTCAAACGTATTTGTCAGCGCGTGCAAACGATCGGAGAACTATATTTATTATGCAAGTGAAAACGATTCGGGAATTATATTTATTATGCAAGTGCAAGCGAGACCCGAGAATTGTCTGAGGTTTGTCAGATGTTTTTTAAACTTTTGGTTGCCCCCTAAAATCGCCATGAGGAAAATTTAACGTAAAGCAAAACCTAACCATTGGAATGAGCTGAAATTTTGCATAGTCATATTAGAAGTCCTTCTGAATAGATTCTCATCAAAATATAGTGAGGTTCCAATTAATATTTTTTTCGAACATTCATTTTTAAAACATTATTGCATACTGAAAACTATTTTTAAAGTAAAATATTATGTGGATTTTGTTTGGGTTGCTTAACAGTAACGTGGTACAAAATATCAGCTCTATAGACATATTATTTAGGAAGATATCCATGAAAGTCTGAGAAACTGATTTAACATTAGGAGCTCCAATCTTTCTGTACTCATAACTTCGAAACGGTAAGACCTAATGACATGAAATTTAGTATCTGAAGTTAAATTTTGATATAGATTCGATGTTGGTGTATCAAAATAGGGGTTTCTATTGAAAATTATGAAGTTGGTGCTCAATTTAATATTAAAACGACCCCTTATGCGAATTTTATGCATTTGAATTTATAGAAGACATTATTTCCTGTCGAACGCCATCTTTGAATTTTCTCTTCTGTTAAAATTGCTCGAGTGATGAGGGTTAGTTCGGTTTTTTCCCGCGACTGTACATTTAGTAAATCTTAATCCTCAAATGTCCCAGCCTCTTGACCCAAAATATAACATTCCACATATAATTTTTCACAAAGGCCTGATTGAATTTTTCGGGTATTTCCCCTGGTAAATCAAGGAATCGGACCAAAGAATACCTTTCCCAATGACCTCTTTGGCACACTTTGAACGCTACTCCAACTATTACCATACCAATGGAGCGCAATTCCCAAATGAGAAATCCAATAATTATTAAGAGTTCAAACGGCAGTACCGGCTTGAAAAAAGTTTAGCGTGATAACTTTTCACATCCTATTCGACAATCAAGAGGCATACTTCTTTTGGAGACCCGTTATTACGGGCAATTACGAATTCTAACATCCTCTCAACTTGCCAGGATAAGTGCGGTTTTTGGACGCCACTTTGAATAAATGGAAAAAAAGAGTAGCGGTTTTATATGCTCTTAATCTCATGATGCATATGATACGTCAATTATTCTTCTCACCTTTAGCGTGCTTGCAAACCACTTGTTGATGAACTTCTGGGAATGACTTGGGGACTGAATTGCATCCATCCTGGAGGTAGGTAAGGGGCGGAGTTCCCATATTAAATCAAAAAGAAAATATCAATTTAAATTATTGGATAAGAATTGAGAGCCTGAGGTATCACCTTCGGATACTTACGAGGGCATTAAGCATTTAAGCATTAATTGGTTATCGACAATACGTGATCTTATATATGGTGAAAAAGCTATGCGTGTGGTTTTTGGTGATCTTTAAATAGAGGCAAATTTTGCCTTAAATCTGTGATCAAAAAGCGGTTCCAAGAAATGTGGTTTTTGACCCTCCTGGTGCTTGTCTTTATGAGGCATCTCGTCATTAGAAAAAAGCTGACCAGATCTTTATCTAGTCATCTTCAAAAATTCGGTAAGATCCTTGTGACGAGATATCTCATCATTAACAAAGTTGGTTGGATCTTGATGGACGAGATATCTCGTCGAAACCTCTTGGAAGGTTACGGGAGTGATTGCTCTGAGAGGTTCCACTGTATTCCATATCTGTTATCAATTCCAAATTGTATTTCAAATAGTGTGGAACGGGAAGACAACCAATTCATTTAAGGGTGATTTTCTGGCTAAAAATTACCTCTTTTGGGGGATTTTTAAGAAACTGCGATCAAATAATTCCAAATTTTGCAAGTTCATTTACAATTATTTTTCAGGTATTCAAAAATTTTGTTTTATCATTTTCGTATAGGGAGAATCACGTATGCTAAACCTCCTTGACTATGACGCCGAGCGAAGTTCCGAAGAAAACTTCCAAATTTGTTTTCAATTCCAAATTTGACTTCAAGTACTGTGGAACGGTATTTTTTTGGTATTTTAATTAACGTCACACTGGAACAACACAACGGGCTATTAGTGCGGAAAGGAGAAGCAATCGTAAGTTTTATTATTTCCTAACAGAATATGGTAGTCAATAACATTCAAATCCTTGTTAATCCACGTGTAGTTTTCTTTTTGTTGTGGATGCTATCTTCCAATATACTGGATTGACATATTTATTGACGGCTTATAGCAAAAACTCATTAACTGACAAAAACCTTTTTAATGTATTAGTTCAAAGACAAACTTTTCATAGGTTAAAAGAATAATAATTATAAACATTTTGGTAGTAATAAATATATTATCTTTTTAATACGTATCCCCACACACAAATTACAATCTGACAATGTATTCTTCATAATCATGAAAAGCATTTTGTCTCCGAAAAAATGTCAGCTAATGAGTTTCTGCTCTAAGCTTAATTTCATTTTGCTTGTTTTAATTCAATATTTAACTGTCTTGCCTCGCCTTTTCAAACGTTTTCTCTCTTGTTCTCCCTCGTTGTCTATTGTCTATTCTTGTTGACTTTTTATAACGTCTTGCGTTTTTCACAGATTGTCCATTATTGGACCTTGCGCCATAAAACCTTAACCAGCCAACCAATCTATCAATATCTCACTTCAAAATGAAGTATACAACCGAGAAACAATCGTAAGTTTTATTAATTCTTATAGTGGTTGCCTCGTCTCATTGGCAAAACTGACCAGATCTTGATGGACGAGATATCTCATCATTAGTAGAAAACTGATCAGATCTTGATGGACGAGATATCTCATCATTAGTAGAAAACTGACCAGATCTTGATGGACGAGATATCTCATCATAAGAGGGAAAACTGATCAGATCTTCATCCCGTCATCACAAAAAAATCGGCAATATCTTGATGACGAGATATCTCGTCATTAGCAAAATTGGTCAGATCTTGATGGACGAGGTATCTCGTCGTAACCACCTGGAGTTAGGCCATACTTTATAACAGAATATGATATTCAATCCCTTATTTCATTAGAAATTGAATGTATCATGCATTTTCCCCAAAAAAGGGTAAAAGCGAGATTTACAATGATCTATATACGTGTTTTTTCATAGGGAATTTTAGGTTCTAATAATCCTTGCTTATGAAAATATATTAAGTGAGAAACAAAAATACAAAATACAGTCACAAGTTTTATGGGTTATGTCAATGGGGGTAATTGAGAAGTAGAATTTTTTAATGATGATTTATATAGATTCAGAAAGGGACCTGTACTTCTCTAAATCACACCACTGGCTCAACAGTAATTGACCGGTATTTTCCCTCGGGTTCAAGATCATCTTCCTTGTAACTGAAGAAGCTAATTACATACCCGGTTTCCCTCAATGTGCCTCAAATATCTAAAATGCGACATTCATAAAACCCCTCCCTTTGTCCCCTACCAAAGCTCCACTTATCTCCTTGATCTTAAAAGGGCCTCCAAATCTAAGTGCAGGGTGCATTCTGGAACAAGCCCATAAGTCAAAAATGACATCTGATAAAAGTTGTAATTAACAAAGAATATCAACGATCTTATATAACAGGGCGTATGTTGTAATTACGTCCAAGAGCTCTATACTTTACAGTCCACGGGCTTTTCCCCAGAAAGCTAGGATGACGGCTGAAAAACTGACGTATTGACCTTTATGATAGTATGCCTTTCTAAATAGCGTTTTAAGGGTATTTTAGAGAAAGATTGCCAATCCTTCAAGCCACAATTATATTTCTTAAGAACATATAAGTATTGAATCCTAGAATACAACAACGAGACCAAGGTAAATTCAAGAACAAAACCATAGGTCAAAAATGATATCTTGATTGGTCAAAGTTGTAATTAACAAAGAATATCAAAGATCTTGTATAACAGGGCGTACGTTTAATTACGCCCGAGTGTTCTATACTTTTCAGACCTCCTGCTTTTCCTAGGCTAACGATTGACATTGACCTTTGTGAAAGTATGCTTTTCTAAATAGCGTTTTAAAAAGGGTATTTTATAGAAAGATTTCCAATATTTTCAAGCCACAATTATATTTATTAAAAACATAAACGTCTTCAACCCTGGAATCAATAGAGAAACCTAGAATTTTTAGTTTAACTCCATCTTTTCAGACTGATTTAAAGTGCTGTCTGCATATTAAAATTATTATAATGAAATTTATGAATGCATTAGAAAATCCGTAAATAACAAGTAAGCATAATAATATTTACTACATAAGACAAAATTCATGTTCTCTTTCGGGAACTTAGATCGATTTGTATTATTTTATTTTTGCCATAAATAAGTACTAAGCTAAATTATTGAACAGATCTACACTGAAATAGCAATACAGGCAATTTCAAAATAGTCAAAACTTTTGGTTTTGGGGGTTTTATGGCGCAAGGGCCATATTTGGCCCTGCCGCGCCAGTCACAAGACAAACAACGTCAAGAAATGGACATACACTAGAAAAGTTTTACTGATGCAGGTAAGAGAAATACACTCAGTTACAGGAATCGCAATGGGCAAATCCACTGAGCCCCGGAGGCCCACAGACAGAGGAAGAGATTGATTGGTTTGGGTTTTTTTGGGTTTTATGGCGCAAGGGCCATATTTGGCCATGCCGCGCCAGTCACAAGACAAGAAACGTCAAGAAATGGACACACACTAGGAAAGTTTTACTGATGCAGGTAAGAGAAATACACTCAGTTACAGGAATCGCAATGGGCAAATCCACTGAGCCCCGGCGGCCCACAGACAGAGGAAGAGATTGATTGGTTTGGTTTTTTGGGGGTTTTTATGGCGCAAGGGCCATATTTGACCATGCCGCCAGACATAATACTCTATCATACAAATCAAGTAATTGACAGCACACAGTGAAAGCTTTACTGACACAGAAGAGAGAAACACACCCAGCACCTGGCATGAATCGAACCTGCGCTGCTTACAACTTGAAGGTTGCTAACGCAGTGGGCATACCCACTGAGCCACGACGGCCCCGAGGAAGAGATTGAACCCTAGACGTAATTAATGGTAAACATGCGTTACCATTCTACAAGCACGCCGATCAGCTAGGGTACATTTATATATTTCCTACTCCATATATAAATGGCAATTCCGAATTCCTGTCCCACCTCGTTCTCAGTGAAACACATGTAAGCACCACTTTCGCCTTCTTCGTGAAATCGAGATAATTACCCAATTTCACAAATGAAGATTCCGTAACTGAGTGGGCTAATTTCATGTTGCTTGCTTCTCATGATCATTTTAATGAACCCTAGGAAATAACACACTAACCCAATTATACGGGTATCGTGTTTGCGGCTCCATGTCGGATACAAGAAGAAAGACTCGGGAATGAAAATCTTCACCTTTCAAAGTGCATTACTCCACTTCGGTAGCGTAAAGGAAATCGAAAGACCCCCAGGTTAAATGCGGCCCTTCGAAAAAAATTCATTGAGAACGAATGTATCCTTGAAAACCTTAAGGTCAATAATTCTGGTTACCTCATTCTGCCAGGACTGGCCTGACCTTGATAAAAATGAACATCGTCTAGTATTTCGGTTACCAGTTCTTCGGCTAACTGAAGTCTAATCGCGGCGTAGAATTGGCCTTGTGAAGGTAAGCTCAGAAGAAGTTTTCTTTTCCTTAGAGAATTTCACTCATTCCCATTAAATCTTCAGAGGACACGAATCTTTGCTCTCTCCCTCACAAATTTTACCTGTAGTTCGTGTAATCTGGATGGGATTTTTCGTACATTATTAAAAACACTATTTTGGTCAAATGTCAGTTTTCTTAAATGAGTCCTATCCGACTTTTAATTTTATATTTTTACATAATTTTGGCTCAGGGTGTCATGAAACAAAGTCCATGTAAATGAGTGTCCCACCAAATAGTTTAGATCAAGGGTTGACAATTCATTTACAATATCTTCTCCAGTGAGGTTTAACTTCGAATCCTAGTAAGTTTGAAAATCATCCTTATCTAATTTGCTTGATTTTGACTTAGAATTTTGTAATTACGAAGTCTGAAAATGAATATTATTTACTTTTGAGGTAGTTTAGATCAACGGTTGTTAACATCATTAGAAAAATGTCTGTGCGGTTTTGTTTTGTATGTTAATAAAAGTCTGCAAATCATCCTTATCTAATTTGCTTGATTTTGACTTAGAATTTTGTAATTATGAAGTCTATGCAAATGATGTTATTTGTCTTAGAAGCAGTTTGTATCAACTGCTGTTGACACTTTTAGAATGTCTGCACCCTTGAGGTTTTGTTTTGAATGCTAATAAAGGGGTCTAAAAGTCAGCCTTATCTAATTTGTTTGCTTGAATTTTGTTTTGACGGCTGGTTGGGGTTTTATGACCCAACAGTCGGTTTTGGTATGGAATTTTGTAATTACGAAGACTATAAATTAGTGTTATTTACATTTGAGTAAGTTTATATCAACGGTTGTCAACACTTTTAAAATGTCTGCGTCTGTGAGTTTATGTTTTGAATGCTAGTAAAATAATATGAAAAGCATCCTTATCCAATTTTTTTGCTGGAGTTTGTTAAGGATTTTGTAATTCGAAGTCCATGCAAATTAGTGCTATTTTCCTTTGAGGCAGTTTGGATCAAAGGCTGTCAACACTTTTTGAATATCTGCATCCTTGAGGTTCTGTTTTGATTGCTAATACAAGTCTAATAATCCGTCTTATCTCGTTTCTTATTTTCTATGATTTTATTTGATTTAGGTTCAAAGTTTTGGAATTATAGTCTGTGCAAATGAGTGATCATTCATCTTTTAGGCAGTTTAAATCAACGGTTGTCAATATTTTTAGAATGTCTGCTCCCATGAGGTTTTGTTCTGTCTGTTAATAAAAGTTTGAAAATCATTCCTAAGTTTTTGCTTGATTTTGGTATAGAATATTGAAATTATGAAGTCTATGCAAATGAGTTATTTTCCTTTGAGACAGTTTAAATCAACGATTGTCAACACTTTTAGAATGTCTGATCTCATGAGGTTTTGTATTGTATGCTAATAAAAGTCTGAAAATCATTCTCATCTAATTTTTAGTTTGATTTTGGTTTAGAATTTTACAATTACTAAGTCAATGAAAATCAGTGTTATTTACCATTGAGAAATATCCCGCTGTGTTGCTCCAGTGCGATGTTAATTAACTATCTTACCTTTTAGAAGTTTAGACCAATGGGTGTCAACATTTTTAGAATACCTGCGCCCTTAAGGCTTTGCTTTGATTGCTAATACAAATGTGAAAATTACTTGACTTTGGATTAGAATTTTGTAATTACGAAGTCTATGCAGGTGAGTATCCTAATTTTCAGGTAGCTTAGGTTCAGGTAGCTCAATGGTTGTCAACACTTTCAGAATACTTTTATGCCCATTGAGGTTTTGTTTTGAATGTCATTAAAAAACCGTGAAAATGACTTTTTCTAAGAAATTACATCTGTTGTTTTTACTATTTATTTACTCTACAATCAAGAGTTTGTAGATTATTCTTTCCAGTTTCTACTCAATATAAATAACTGACCAACCTATGAATATTTATTCCTATAATTTTATGTCTCATTTTAAGAATGTTAGTAGTCTATTCCACAACAGTTTGCTTATGCTATAATACTGCTGATTTTGAAAATAGAATGTGCATTTTTGTAATTTTTTTCACTAGCTTGATTTATTTAACCCTTTGAGATGTTCACAAGCATATATCCAGTCTGCAACATGTAGTCTTTTCCTTACGATTTCTGACCAGTTTTGACTTTCCTGATCAATAGTATCTTTCCTAGGATTCTTTCAACCAATAGATGTGGTTAATTAGTCATGTAATGTGACTTACTAAGTAAACAATCGAAGGGTAAAATCAGAACTACACTACTCAAAAATCTCGTGAAACTCAGTGGTGCAGCTTGCCGGTTTTTGGACCTAATCAACCAACCAACCTCGTGACGCTCAGAGGGTGAATGTGACAATTTGATTAGATATCAAAAACTTCCTTTGTACTGATTTTGAGTAATTTAAATTACTGAATTAATCTATTCCAAAGATATAACGTATCGATTTTCAGGCTTCCGCTATTATTTAATTTCATGGATGAAAATTTGTTTAGAAATTTTAGTACTTGTTTAATGTTTTCCTAATTGAAATATTCTATCCTAAAGAATTAGAATCGTACTGTAATACTATATGTGAAATAAGGCGTACGAAACATAAATTACATATTAGCATTATCATTGTAGTCAATAGCATATGTGCATAATGTATATTATCAATGCGATAAAAATAATTTTTACATAACATGACCTTTATTAGTAGTTAACCTTCTGAGCGACGCGAGATTTCCGAGTAGTGTAATACTGCTTTTACCCCACAACACACTTAATGACTAAATAACCGCAAATATTGTTTGAAAGAATCCGTGGGTTATTTTAACATTCGGGAAAGATTCTATTGGTTCTTTCCTTAGAATAGAATATTTTGGAATGATTCTTTTGCTCCAATCCTTAGATTAGAATCCTTTGGAAAGCTTCTGCTGGTCATTTCCTTAGACTAGAATCATTTGGAAATATTCCATTGCTCCTTTCCTTAGAACAGAATCCTTTGGAAAGATTAAATTGCTCTCCTTTCCTTAGATTAGAATCCTTTCCATGGAATTGATTTTTTTCTAAAAATATAATTCTTTGGAAAGATTCCTTACTCCTTTCCCGAGAATGGAATCTTTTGAAAAAATTGCATTGCTGCTTTCCTTAGAATAGAATTCTTTGGAAATATTCCATTGCTCCTTTCTAAAAATAGAATATTTTGGAAAGATTCCATTGCTTCTTTCCAGATAATGGAATCCTTTGGAAATATTCCATTGCTCCTTTCCTTAGAATAGAATATTTTGGAATGATTCTTTTGCTCCAATCCTTAGATTAGAATCCTTTGGAAAGCCTCTGCTGGTCATTTCCTTAGACTGGAATTCTTTTGGAAATATTCCATTGCTCCTTTCTTTAGAGCAGAATCCTTTGTAAAGATTAAATTGCTCTCATTTCCTTGGATTAGAATCCTTTGGAAAGATTCTGTTGCTCTTTTCCTTAGAATAGAATCCCTTCCATAGAATTGAATCTTTTCTAAAAATAGAATTATTTGGAAAGATTCCATTACTCCTTTCCCGAGAATGGAATCTTTTGAAAAAATTCCATTCCTGCTTTCATTAGAATGGAATCCTTTGGAAATATTCCATTGCTCCTTTTTAAAAATAGAATTATTTGGAAAGATTCCATTGCTTCTTTCCAGATAATGGAATCCTTTGGAAATATTCCATTGCTCCTTTCCTTAGAATAGAATCTTTTGGAAAGATTCTATTGGTCAAAAAAGGTCGAAATCAGTTATAAGTCATGCAGGGAAGACTACACGTTGCAAGGTGGAATTGTGTATGTGAACCCCTCAGTTAAACAGTAGAGTGGTGTGTTTTATAGACCAAATTATACCAAAGCATTCTGCTTAAGAATCCATAATTCGTTTTTCTTTGTGTTGTCACAAACAGGCTAAAGCAAACTCTATCCTTAAAGTTTTAAATGCGTAACTAGAAGGTAATTTTTCAAATTCACGATATTCTTGATTCTTTACTCTTTACATACTGTGAATTGAACAGCTTAGCTTTAACAGCTGTGATAAGTTTCACAAATTTAGGGCTCGTGATCAACATATAGTCAAAAGTTTAAATATTTATGCGAAAGGGACTGTTGAAAGGATAATAAAAATCCGTATTTAATAGTCTCAAAGTACTCTTATGTGACGAGAAAAATTACGAATATCGTTAGTCACATTTCGATTAAAATACCGATATACCGGAGTTTTTAGCTGAAAACGGGTAAAACGGTATTTGCCTATAACAGGGGTTGCCAAACGTCTTTGACCGTCGACGCCTTCAAGAGTTTCTTGACTTTTTATCGACCCCCTCTATTTTACTATTACGTAGTTATAATAGGACAAGCAAAAAAGACGCTTATGTGAGTTTTTGGATCGTTTATTTTATAGTTAACGTTTATTGTATGTATAATATAGTATATATTATTATATTGGCTTAACGTCGAAGGGGTGCGTTTTTGTTTTTGACGTCCTTCATAACATTACATATTTGATAGGAGAGGTAAATAATATATAAAATTTAATTTAGGTAACAAAATAACAACAATACAATTTTCCTTATATATATATATATGAATATAGGACATTTATTAAGTTAGTATACAATTTACTAACTTTGTCAATGTGAAGGGTGTTTCGTGACTCTTGACAAGATTAACTATGCTGGGTTCAAAATTAGTAAGTTTCAGCCTTAAATCGCCACGGAATTCTACATTCACTCTTAATTGCGTTGTCATTCAGGATGGAGGTAATCCACGTTAACCGAATTAAATATTACCCGCCCAATGTCTTATATTTTTCTATAGACCCCAATCGACCTGAGCCCGAATCGACCCCTAACAATGTTATATTGACCACTTTGGCGACCACTGGCCTATAAGGACATAATCCTTTAAGTTTACAACTGAAGTATTTTATGACAATCGTTTTAAACATGAGAGTATGTACATATACAAATTATTTATGAAATTTTGTCCTTGAAGCAAAATACATTTTATACTTAAGATTAGTTAAGTTATAATAAATACAGTTATTGTTTCTCATCCCCCTCTGAGGGGTTCACAAACATAATTCCACTTTCAACCTGCAATCTTCCTTGCATTATTTCCAGACAGTTTTAATCTTCTTGAACGATATAGAATCTATCTAAAGGATTCTTTTCTAATTAAAGGACCAATGGAATCTTTCCAAAGGATTCTATTCTAAGGAAAATGCCAACAGAATCTTTCCGAGGGATTTTATTCTAAGGAAAGCACCTACAGATCATTCCAGAGGCTTATATTCTAAGGAAAGGAGAAAAATATTTCTAAAGGATTCTATTCTAAAGAACCAATATATTTCCGAATATTTTTTCTAATTATCGGATTAGCAACCGGAGAGTTGCGAGTTCAAAATTCAATCCAACCAAAGACCGTCGTGTACGTGTGTATGCACCCATGAAATCAATCTGGAGGAGGCTACATTTTTATTGCAAGCTCTTTATTTAGGGCATGATTTTAAAATTTAAAATTTGTTTGAAATATGGAGTAGGCTTTAGAGTGTGCTAATAGAGTATATTTAGATTGTGTTAATCAGAGTCCAGTTTTAGAATATGTTACCTAAAGACTAGTTTTGAAGTGAACGTCCAAGAGACTACATTTATAGTATGTTAACTAGAGACTAGTTTTAGAGTGTTACCTAGAGATTAATTTTAGTGTGTTCCCAAGAGACTAGTTTCGGAGTCTGTTACCTAGAGACTAGTTTTGGAGTGTGTTACCTAGACTAGTTTTGGAGTGTGTTGTTTTGAGTCTAGTTTTGAAGTCATTACCTTGAGGCTAGTTCTGGAGTGTGTTACCTAGAGACTAGTTTTCGAGAGTGTCACATAGAAACTAGTTTTGGAATGTGTTCCCGTTCCCAAACGACTAGATTTAGAGTGTGTTTCTTAGAGACTAGTTTTGAAGTATGTTACATAGAGTCTAGTTTGGGAGTCTGTTACTAGAGACTAGATTTAGAATATGTTACCTAGAGACAAGAGACTATTTTCAGAGTGTGTTACCTAGAGACTATTTTCAGAGTATGTTACCTAGACTAGTTTTAGAGTGTATTCCCGAGAGACTAGTTTTGGAGTATGTTACATGGAGACTAGTTTTGATGTATGTTACCTAGAGACTAGTTTTGGAGTGGGTTACCTAAAAACTAGTTTTGGAATGTGATCTCAAGATACTAGATTTAGAAAGTGTTACACAGAGACTACTTTTAGAGTATGCTACCTTGAGTCTTGTTTTAGAGTACCAGCTCAGCCTACAGACTATTTTCAGAGTTGTTACCTTGAGTATAGTTTTAGAGTGTGTTACCCTAGACTATTTTCAGAGTGTGTTACCTAGAGACTATTTTCAGAGTATGTTACCTAGAGACTAGTTTTAGAGGGACTACTCCAAGATCAATAGAAGCTGTATTGATGGGAAAAGGTGCCAACGTTTTAATGAACAATATTAAAATTTTCAATTACTTCATCCTACCTCAGCAAGTAATAAATGGAGTACTTTTGTTAATGGGCTGAAAGCAATGAATAAATATTAATTAACTCTAAAGAGAAAATATCAAAATACAATTTTACACGATTTTTAAAGAAGCAATCAATGAATTGAATAAGAATATTTTTGCTTTTAGGTTCGGGAGGGGTTTAAGCCCTCATAGCCGTAGGTGCGCCCCAGCTTCTGATATACCCTTCTCTTGCAAGTTATCTACCATTTCATTTCCACTGAAGTCCATACCAGTGAAGATCCATTGTAAATGTCCGAGATACCCGAATGATACGTCCTTTTTGTTTTACCCTCGCCTACCCTTCTGTTTTTTACTTTTTTCCCCTCCCTTGTGTTTGGCGCAGCTTGGCCAAATATGGCCCTTGCGCCAGAAAACCCCAAACCAACCAACCATTATAAATGCATCCTATGGCGCATTGACAACTGCCTATCTAGAATATCAATTCTAATCTCATCCGATTTTGTTACATTTCTTTAAATATTGGATAGCACTACGACTGCCAGTAAGTATACATGTTATAATTATTCGTCGATTTTATATAATTCAGTCCTTCGTCGATGGCTATAAGCTCAGATCTGGAGATGGAACAAAAGTCTGGATTTATTTTCTTGATCTCAATCATGTTAGAAGATTTGGAAAAAACTCCGCTACCGGGTAAAACATTTTCTTTTTTACTTCCGTCTATGTGCACTCGCATTTAATCAGAAGGGATATTGTTAATGACTTTGAGAGCTGATTGCTCTAAGTAATCAGGTAAGTGTACTTTTTACTTAGTTTCTTTCCTCCAGTAACGTCGTCTAGACTCTCCAAAGAAGACTTCAGTTGCTGAGTTTTGTTTCCTGACTGGGCATTACTACCTGCGTGCACACTTATTTTACTGTAATATTGTTCACTCTCCTAACTGCATTTTATGCAATAGTAGACAACACATGACGGCTCGACATTTAGACACGTGCACTGCTCTTGATAATTTTAGTAATAGAGTACAGAAGTATTTAGAAGCCAGATAGCGAGTGACGTAAAGTCAAGTGCCTGGCATTTGTTTCATTCACTTTTTAGTTAGTATAGGCCGGAAGCTATGGATGAAAATGCACTCCATAAAGACTTTCTAAAGGACTGATTCAAGGTTTCATGGTTTCGCTACCATTCTGTACGCAAGCCGATTAACATTGGTACATTTACTTTCTTACTCCACATAAATCGAATGATTCTAAATTATTGTCTGATGCCTAATTCTAATTCTAAATGCCTGACTGTCTATAATTTTCAACGGTATCCGGAGATTTCGTTCCTAAACCCGGAGACAGAAGTGTACCTTTATAAAACCGGAGATTCTAGGTTACAGCGGGAGATATAAGATCGTTCGATCAGCTTTGATGCATTTATTTCCTACTCAATATAAATCCAACAATTCTAAATTCCTGTCTGGTGCCTAATTCTGATTCCAAATGCCTGATAGTGGATTGTTTATATTTTTCAACGGGCAATAGGAGTTCGATTACTGTTACTTACCCTGGGTGTATATTTCTCTCTTCTGCATCAGAAAACTTTCATTGTCTCCATTACTTGACGTTGTTTATCATATGTTTGGCGCAGCTTGGCCAAATGTACCCCTTTCGCCAAAAAACACAACCACCGGGACTTATAGATTTTGTTCGTGAACCCGGTTGGTTGGGTTTTATTGCGTAAGGGCTGCATTTGACTTTATTTGTATCAGTCAAAAAACAGGTTGTGTAAAAATCTTGTTTATTGATAGTTTTAGAGAGACATTTGCTTCTTCGTTATCAAGACGATGTTCTACAGATTAATTTAATTTAGTCGACATCTACTGTTTAGTGCTCCACCTTTGCAGAATCGGCTTTCACATCACTTGAACCATTTGTTCCAAATGCTTATTGAGACTGGGTTATGGGCAGTTGGTTAACGACTAAAATATTGTGAGCATGGAAAGTTTATCTTCTGTTAGCAGTCGGTAAAACGGTCAAGGCCGCTGGCCTACCTGAAGCGTTGAACGAAGTCACAGCACCAATAAAATAATTCCAAGGGATTATATCCTAAGGAAAGGACCAATATAATAGGTCTAGATGTTGAAAGAATCCACGGATTCTTTCAACAGCTTCAAAATCAGTATAAAACATCAAATAACATGTTTTTTTATTGTAATACGATTTATTCACTCATAATAAATTTTTACGAAACAAAACATTTACCGTTATGAAAGACAAAAATTCACTGCACCCCACAATTCGCCAACCGTAATCACAACAGTGTCAACAACTTACTAATGCGTTTTTACATGCGTAAATTTGTGTTTTAAATTTATTTACACATTTAGCGTTAGTTCGTAGCATTGCCAACTCAATGAAAAACTCTAAATAAAATATTAAACTGTATGACTATGAGTAATTTCAACTTTTTGAGGTGGGTTAAAATTAACCCACCTTGCATAAAAAGCTAAGCAAAAGGTGGGACAGTTTTTAACCCACCTAACCCCAAAGAGTTAAGTGTGTTGTGGGGTAAAAACAGCATTACACTACTACTACTCGGAAATCTCGAGGCGCTCAGAAGGTTAAATAATAAAAGATGAAGAGCGCATTGGTAATGAACACTAAATTGCGAGTAAAAAACATGGATAACTAACAAATACATATTGTTTTCTAGCCCCATCATGAAACTGAAGCCAAGTCTGCTGTGCCTTTTGATCACAGTGCTTTTGGCCTGCGGAAACAGTCTACCCAGCCCGTTCAATCTGCCAGATTCCACAGACATTGCTGAGATATCTTCTGCTCTCACAAGCGCCGAGCCTAGGCAGATGGGTCTCATAGGATTCACTGCCTTAGGAGCCCTGATGTTTCCAATTTTAGTATCTCTGGGGATGGCCAGTTTCGTGTCCCACTTGCCGACAGTGTTCAAAGAGTTTGCCTCCGAATTCGGAATACCATCAACACCTCCTCGGAAATTCTTCTTATTCGGACGAAAGTTGTACAACCTCCGCAGGTCTCAAGACCCCAATTTGGATAGAGTGATTGACAATTTCCAAAGACGTTTTGACCAGATCCCAGCTGTTGACGAAAATTTCATGAGGCACCTCTATGGACGAAGTAAACGCTGAGAAAAAGTTGCGAGTTTTCGTATTCCTCCTGCTGCTCACAATAAGAGCTTTCGAAAGAGTTTGTTCCGTTAAGGAATTTTTGATTCTTCCTTTTGGAATTATTTATCACGTTTGGCAGTGCCAAACTGTAAAAAGCTTTATTTCATGTTCCATATTCACTTACAAGTTATAAATTAGAATTATTCGTGCATAATTACTGGATAAAATTGCATTAGAATATTCTGCGTCGGTTGTTATTTTAGAATTAGCGAAAGGATTATAAAGGATTGGATCTTGGGCTATTAAGATTAATCACTTCCTATAGAAGTCAAGTGTTTTTTTTTATTTTGCTACAAGTGCGAAAGGATTTTGGAATTATATTAATTTCTTGATTTGTGCTATCAAACGGGTTTTAACTTTACGTAACACGTAATTTTACGTTAACAAGATGGTAACTTTACGTTAACACTCTGGTTTAATTTCACATAACTTTACGTTAACACGCTGGTGACTTGACTTCAACACTCTGGTAGCTTTACTTCAACAAGCTGGTGACTTTACTTCAACACTCTGGTAGCTTTACTTCAACAAGCTGGTAACTTAACGTAACTTTTAACTTAAGTAACCTAACGGTAGCACTCTGGTAACTTTTAGTAACTTTAGGTTAACAAGTTGGTAACTTTTGAAACTTTATGTTAACATGCTGGTAACTTTACATAACACGGGCTTGCTTTACAAATTATAATATAGCAAAATTAACACAATTGAATTTTTGTTTTAAATTGACTTGTCTATAATTTGACATGACATGGGTTGGTTTTATGAATTGCAATAAATGAGTAACCATAAAAGGTATAAATGAAATTTATATTATTATTGCATTATTAAAATATTAATATAATTTGGTTAATACTTGCTTTCATATGCTGTCATTGAAATTATTTTGAGTTTTATTTTGTATATTTCGAGCTATTGTTTAAAAAAGTTTGATAACTATAGAAAAGTGGTCCTTTTATGTATTGTTTGCAAGTCTAGATATGTTAAGTAATTGTATTCCAAAGATTAAATGTGCCATTTATTTTAACATATTTGTAACATGTGGCTGTATGATTTCAAATAATGTAATTTTGAAACATTGAATTCTCTGATTTTTTTAATATAATCTGTAAACAATATGTTATAATTCGTATCCCTTTACTGTTGCCTTCACACAGGGTATAAAGAAAACTATATTTATATAAGAATATGCGTATAAAACATGATAAATAAAGTAAACTATACATATACACATGATATGAAATATTGTTCTTCTGAAAATGACTTTTAAACAGTCAACTGTTTTAAAAGAAAGCTAAATTATACTTGAATTTGGGTCTGATATCATATCAATGACAAGAAAAGTTTGAAAAAAAGATAAATGAAAAAATTGAATTCTGGACCAATTTCAATGAATTCTAGTTTTCAATAATAGTTTAAATTGTTATTGAATTCTTCAACTAATAGGAAAATTATATAATTCTTACAATGTGGAATTATTAATCTTTGGTCTTATTATTATATGTGTAGAAAGTAAATATCAGTATTATGACTAAATATTCACATTATGTTTTAAAAAATAAATTTCAGTATTATGTGACAAATTGAGATATCAGTATTATGTGACAAATTGAGATATCAGTATTATGCATAAAAAAGTTTTGTAAGTGAAATAAACAACATTCATGAACGATTTTCGATTTTCCTTTCGTCAAATACATCTTTTATTCATCAACAAAGCATAGGATTTTCACTCATGTGAATAACAATAATAGTAAAATGCTTTTTTCCTCAGGTGGATAAAAAATCAGTTATTTTAATTTTTTTAAAGCTGTTAAAAATGTGTGATTATGTTAGTGAAAAATTAAATTATTAATTAATTTGCAAGTCCCGGAAGGGAAAGTTAGCGTATTCATTTATATCAGTTTTACTATTAATTTGTGCTACGTAATGTAAAAGTTATAAGTTCTCATTCACAAACTTCACGGTTGTTTATTTTGTCATGTCAATATAGGAAAGAGTGAAGTCTTTTTATTTTTAATAACTACCCCCTTAAATTCTGATCATTAGTATTGCATATTTGACCATTTGAACATTAAAAAAACGGGTAGGCTTTTTCAGTAGGTAGGTATTTTTAATTAACGTCGCACTGGAGCAACACAACGGGCTATTGGCGACAGTCCGGGATCAAACCCGAAAGGAAAGATCCGAGGATAACACCACGGAATTTTAAACCACGGTCAGATGACGAGGCAACACCTGAGCTGGCACCCCACTCTCCAAACTTCCACACCACGCCAACGTGAGGACATTTCAGGTCACGACAGATTTAACGTGCACCAGCCCCCTTTGTACACGACGGTCTTTGGTTGCTAATCCGTTACTCTTCCATCCAGGGCCCCGTAGGCTGTTTCAGAGCTCGACCGCAAGGTTTTCCGTGAATACGTCTTGTTAGCGCATAGTATTTATTTGGGTGTAGTAAATAAATGAAAGATGAATTCAGTAGTCGATTCAGTGTGTATCGAAAGCTGACGAGTTGCTCTTCCGCGTAGACTACGTTCCTTGCATTTCTGCTTGGCTTTTCAAGGAGTTTGTGAAATTTCAATTTTTTAAATGAGATCCAAAGTTTCACAAACAACACTGTATTCGATTTGACTCCTAATGTCTCAAACGACGGACGCTAGTTTTCATTTAAATCAATTAATGTACTTCTCAATTGCCAATGAAATGAAATCGTTATGGCAAAAAACGTCTAGCACTTTTTGACACGATATCTTTTCATTAATTTTATCACTTTATCATCAAATGAGCAACACGAAGGTTCAACATCTATCGCTGACAACTGATATCGGTTTGACACGACGGTTCAATATCAATCTCCAAGAATTGAGGAAAAGTCGTTTCATAAATCATTATGCTATTCGAAGCAGAAAATTACCTTTCACCTTAATAGTTTTATTCGCACCTATTACCTTGTGATGGTCACCATAGAACAATTACTTTTACCTGAGAAACAGAAACAAAACAGTCAATGAGGAAGTTCCCGCGTTCTATTACCACCTACTCATCAACAAGTACAAAAAGGACCAGATATCTGACTGCTCTACTGACAAGTCTGATATTACCAAGTATGTAGGATAAAATCATCGGGATGAATAAGTACCCTAAAATGTTCAGACTTCCAAAAACATCAGGTAGTCTTGTAACGCATAGAAAAACCCAGTACAGATGCATCTTCTTGCTTCTTTCGGCATTTGGGGTCGACATCAGAAACGAAGCGGGGAAATCGAAGAAGTTCCGAACCCACGGAGCTGTTGTCTTTCACATTATATGGATAGCCACTGTATCGAATGCAATTGCCTGTTTCGATAGCACTGATATGACGTACCATTGCTTCACGATGATCAAGTACATGTGCTCGATGATCTCCTGGTGGATTCTGGAAAAGAAGAAGATTCAACTCAATGACCTCAGAGACGACCTTGAGAAGCTTAGACAACTCTTACGGAACACAGACAACACGGTGTATAACAGATGCATCCGGATTGCGAATTTCCTTTTCCTGTTTATTGTTTTCGGCCCGGGAGTGATATGCTGTATCAAGCTACTGATCGTCAATCAAAACCCGAAATTCTTTTGTCCCTACATCCAGTACATAACGGCTAACTATGGCAAAAACGAGGCCAGAGTTCTGCATTTTTTTGTCCTCACTGCTTTTAACTACAGCAGTCTAGGTTTGCCTTACGCAGTGGGGTTGTGTTATTGCTTTTACTGCATAGAGCTGACTCGGCTATCGAAAAAGCTGGTTGCTCTTCGAAGTCAAGCATCAGAAGAAAGCATGAAATTGGATAACATGTTCAGTCTTTCTTTACTTAAGGAAATTAATTTTTTCTCCCTCAAGGTCACTCGTAAGTTTGAAGCTTTGTTTTCGAGCTTGGTTTTCTTACTCATCGTGAATTCGTTCCTGGAGATATTTCGGATCGAAACGGTCATCCTCATGTACATCAAAGGACGCTGGCAACTCGACGTGTTCGTGCACGCTTTGTATTACTCGACGATCGCCATGTTTTCGTTGCTGATGATTATCATCAGCGCTGATCAAGTTCAGAGTAATCTCAACTTCGATAAAGGTGCGACGGTATCGGCATCTCTGAAGTCGTGCTCGGTACCAACCCTGATTCAAGAACTGTTGGACGAAATACGAAGCTGGCGTGAAATTAAGCAGGTACGCTTAACTGCGTGGGGAATGTTCAAAATCAGACGGGATCTGTTCTTGAGCATGACAGCTCTTTATATCTCTTATGGCGTTATTATTGCGCAGTTCACAGCATAGTAGTTCAAGCAAATGCAGAACTGTTTCCTTCAGAAACTTCCTCTTCAGTTCAAGCAAAGACTAAAACTTTAATCCCAAGTGTGCATAACTTTCAGCACCAGCAAATTCTTTTCGACAAGCCAGTTTCAATTCTACAAATTACATTACAGCTTACTAGACAAGACAAAGCTATGAATGTCTTATTTTCATCAAAAGTATCACCATCATCGTTGTCTGATGAATATATATTGTTGTGCGTGGTTTAATTATGTCGTGTGGGCATTGCACCAATGATTTAACTCTCCAAGTGGTTTCGACGAGATATCTCGTCTATCAAGATATGGCCTATTTTGCTAATGACGAGATATTTTGTCATCAAGATATAGCTAATTTTTTTATGATGATGTAATCAAGATCTGGTTAGTTTTCTTCTAATTCCGAGAAACGACGAGATCTTGGCGGACGAGATATCTCGTCCATCACGATCTGGTTTTGCTAATGACGAGATACTTCGTTGAGACGACCATCAGGAGGGTTAATTAGATACTCATTAAATCTAAACACATTTAATTCTATTTTTAGCACAAATAACTACTTTTAAAAAATAGTTTTAAGCTTTTATCTTTGCACGTAAACACCAAACTATATGGAGACCACATTCTAGGGTAAACAAAAGCTATAGTGCTTTATATTTCCAATTGTTATCACTGTAATGAAGTGATAAATATATAAAGTTGTATGAAGTTTAATATTATGTCATTTCCACCAATTATATTAGGTATTCAATAAATTTAAATATTTCGATACACACGATTTTTCGACGAGTTTGTTAACTTTTTATTCTCAATATGCATTTAAATTAATTTTCTCTCTTAATTTTGTTGATATATTGTTATAATTACTAACTGTTCGCCAATATGACTGCATATATTTAATACTATTGGAAATTGTAATTTGGATAAGCATCGTAATAAATTATGAACATTAAAATAGTGTGAATAAAATCCAACTCATATTTTAGTCAAGAGTAAAAATAAAATAAATGAAGAATCAATAATCGGAATAGATTATGTTTGTTATGTATTACACTCAGTTCATCAATCGTTCGGGCACTTCGAGTTTGATAGCTATGTAGCTATTTTCAGCTAGTAACCAAATTCAAAAATGAGAAATGGCGTATCCTAATTTTTTGCAACCAAGGGAGATGATATTCACAGCAATTCAGAATAAATACAATTTTCTGTTTAATTTATATGCATTTTTATTTTCAAATGTGCTATGAAGTGTGAAATGTTTTCAATGAGTAGTGCAGTAGTATTGTTTTGTGTTTGGTACAGCTTGGCCGAATATGGCCCTTGCGCCATACAACACCAAAACAACCAACCGAGTAGAGTAGTGCTGCTTTTACCCCCAAACACACGTAATCACTACATGACCACATCTTTCTCAAGAGTCTATGGATTCTTTCAACCTCTGGAAATGTAATGATGCCTCTACCAGTTGATTTTAACATCAATATTCCTACTTTCAGACATCAATAGACTGGGAAATCTTTCGTTCCAATTCATTCAAGTATAAAAATATCACTTTCAAAACTCAAAACTGCATTAACTTCTGATGAGGTTTTAACAAATTGTTTTAAACATCAGAATATGTACAAATGTCTCTAATAACTCTGACAACTGCATTCTTTAAATTAATGTTAAACGATAAATATATGTGGTGCCCAGACTGCCACTAGAGGGCACCTCCGCGCTGATGTCATCTACGACCACTGCGCAGCCATTCCGCGCATTGGAGGAACACAGTCAAAAGCGACACAGAAGGAAGACGACGAAGCTACAAGACGGACGTAGCGTTAGACGGTGCAATGTTGACGGGCGATGAGCGCCGATGGAGTTTATGATGTCTGTGCTGTGCACTTAACTTTAATTGTCTTAGTCAAATTCATTGTAAATATTCATAAATCTCATCATTAAATTTAGTTATTCTTTAAAAGTTTCATCATTACTTGCCCACAAACCAGCACCCCCCCCCCACATATATTTCTCTTGGATTCCTCCTATTTTCTTTCATTAACATTTCATGTTGCATTTTTAAGTTAAAGCTGTTTTGGTGAGAATTCATTTAATTTATAGTAAAACATCTTTCATACAAGAACCTTTTACTATAAATTAAAATAAATAAATATTTGTTAATTGTAGACTTTTTTGGAAAATTAAATTTTTCTAATTATATTCTTTAAAACAGAAACTGATTACTATAAAGTTAAAGTAGTAGGTTGTTGAATTTACGTCGCATTGGAACGCAACGAGCTATTGGCGACGGTCCGGGATCAATCCCATAGGGAAAGATCCCATTGTATTATTAAGATTTATTTAATATTTAAAGTTTATAAATTTGAATTACCAAAGAGTAAAATTTCAAGGAAAAGTATTTCTAAAAGAAAATAACAGTAAAAAGCATGAATAAAGTTAATATTCTAACGAACCATCTGGTATTTTTATCAACGTCGCACTGGAGCAACACAATGGGCTTTTGCGACGGTCCGGGATCAACTCCGGAAGAGAAAGATCCGAGGACACCACGTAGTTTTGAACACCGGTCAGGTGATGAGGTCACACCTTAGCTGGAACCCCACTCTCCAAACCGAACAATCTGGTAAAAAGCCTTATAGTAATTTCATTCATCATCAAAACATTTAACCCTCCAAGAGGTTTCGGCGAGTTATATCGTCCATCAAGTTCTGACCAATTTTGCTAATGAAGAGATACTCATCATCAAGATATCGCCGATTTTTCGATGATGACGATATCAAGATCTGGTCATTTTTCTTCTAATGACGAGATATCTCGTCCACTAAGATCTGGTCAGTTTTGAAAATGACGCGGTACCTCGTCCGGACAACCGTCAGGAGGGTTAATGTGTACGTATACTCTAGAAGATTTTTTAATTTTGACTTTAAAAATCCAGTTTTTCCAACAAATCATTGACTTATGCTTAAAATAACTTCAGTGAGAAAAAAAATCAGATTAAGCTAATTATAAATGATCTAATTTAGATCTAATCAACTAATTAGCATGTTTTTTGAACGGTGATATCTCAAATTCTGATTTGTTCAAAAAGACAATTCCGTTGTAAGTTATTCCTAATATTATTCTTCATGTTTTGACTCTCCATCAAGTTGTTAAAGGGAATAGGTTGTTTTTACACTTGTTTTCACCAAGGAAGTCTAAAAACTCAAGATCTCTTTAGGAAGTTGAACATTTAAAAATCAACTAAAAATTAATTTCTTAACTAAAATCTCTGATTGAGGTTCAGAACATCCACTGCATTACATAGATTATAATGATACACAAATAATTGTAATGGATAAATTAGTTTTTGAGTTATCACTAAACAAAGCATCATATTGCAAAAACACAGTTCTTCAGAAATTGAGTTTAAAGTTTTGGAAACATGTTTGTACTGGTGACAGTAACTAACGAAAAACCCTTGTAACTAGAAAAGTATTCCGAATATATTTACAAGATCTTGGTATTATTTAAGAGCTCAGAAATTGGGAAATATTATGAAGCAATAAAAACAAAATCGATATTCTGGTCAATTTTCGTGATTTCTAGTGTATACATACACCTTAAAGGCATTTTCTGGTCAGAACAAAAGTCGGTCACTAATGACTTCCCAACTGCGTTCCGAAGTCATGATACGAAAGCTCATGATCGATGTTTTTGTAAATGAACAATTGAATTACAAGGTCTGAACTAATGTCACGTTGTGCTCTAATTTGGACACGCAAGCTGTTGATTTATCCTGCCTTTTGGGCATTGGGGTATACGAACACGTAGTTAGTGAAGACTGGTCTCAGATAAGTATTTGGTATAGATAAGTATAAGGTTATATCAAAAAGTAAGGTGAATTTGTCTCTAAAACTCAGAGTTTTTTGTGTAACTAATTAATTTTTTATATGTTGCAAGTACCAAGGTGATAGAAGTGTGACGGCTTGTAGAAACTTCTACGTCAACCCGTATGGTGCTTAGAGTAAATCAAAGATGGCGCATCGACTTGAGCATTACTCCAAGGAGGACGTGCGCGGTGTCATTCGTTTTTTATGGGCCAAGGGGAAAAACATGTGATATTCATCGAGAATTGTTGGAAGTCTATGGAAAGAGTGTTATGTCGCAGAAACAAGTGTACGTGTGGTGTAACGACACGAATGTGGCTGTCATCGATGCCATGATTCGTGAAGACAGAAGAGTGAGGTTGCATGATATTGTAAATGCATTGAATAGCTCATATGGTTCAGTGAGCAGTATCGAAGTGGGAAATTCTTGACCATCCTCCGTATAGCCCTGATATAGCCCCTTCGGATTACCATTTGTTTGGCCCCCTGAAGAAACACCTCCGTGGGCAGCGTTTCCATACACTGGAAGAGGCACAACACTTACCTGGTTAGGGAACCTGGAGCAAGATTCCTTTGAAAAGGGCATGGATGATTTGGTGCCACGTTGGAATAAATGTTTAGACCACTATGGTTCCTTTGTCGAATGATAGTGTGATACGATTTGTCAAACATAATAAATTTTCATATACTTATCTCTCTCTCTGCACGTTTTTCTGTCAATCAAAAATTCACCTTACTTTTTGATACTCCTTTGTATATCCGTATATATTCGTCTCAGATAAGTATAAGTATACCTTTATTGAAGTAGAGTAAAACCTCGAAAAGTCGTCACTTAAAGGACCAAGAAATTTTGAAGACTTAAGTGATATGACGACTCATTATAATAGGTTCCTTTGGGAAAATTATATTGCTCATTTCCTTTGAATAGAAACTTTTGGATAGATTTTATCAGTCAAGAAGGTTGGTTGGGGTTTTATGGGCTATATTTGTCCATGCTGCGCCAGACACAAGACATACAATATCAAGTAATAGACATACACACACAATGAAAGTTTTACTGACACAGAAGAGGGAAATACACCCAGGGAAGATTGCACCTGACAGGAATCGAACCTGCGCCGCCTACAACTCGAAGGTTGCTAGCGCAGCGGGCATACGCACTGAGCCACCAAATTGGTTAGAAGGACCAAATTGGTTAGAAGTAATGCAGGAAGACTACAAATTTGAAGTGGAATTATGCGTGTGAACCTCTCAGAGGGTTAAAAACATGAATGAAAAAATTTTATTTGCTGTATTAAATCTCTTGTTAATATTTTAACTATATTTTCTTAAATTTCTAATTTAAGGGTTTTCTTATCAGGGAGGCATTTTATCAACGAAATATAGCAATTATGTAATGATGCTCTACCAGTTGATTTTAACATCAAGATTTCTTCCATTTCAGAGACCATTAATAGTCTGAGAAATCTGTCATTTCAATTCATTCAAGAATAAAAATATCACAATCAAAACTCAAAACTGTATTGACTTCTGATAAGGTTTTAACAAATTTTTTTAACATCAGAATGTGTGTGTACAAATGTCTCTTTAATAACTCTAACATCAGCATTTAAAAAAAGGTTAAAGTATATGCAGATTCCTTCTATTTTCAATGATATTAATAAACAGAAAAATCTGCAATTTACTTCATTCATGAATAAAACTATTACAATCAACTCTAAGAATTGCATTCAATTCTTGGAAGTTTTAACGAACTTTTTAGCAATGAAAAAATGTCTCTAATAACTCTGACATATGTATTCTTTAAATTTATGTTAAACGATAAACATATCTCTCGGATTCCTTCTATTTTCAGACATTAATAGACTGAGAAAAATCTGTCATTTACTTCATTCAAGAATAAAAATGTCACAATCCACATTCAAAACTGTATTAACTTCTTGTAAGATTTAAACGAATTTTTTAGAGATGAAAAAATGTTTCTTTAATAACTTGAAAAATTATTTTTGACAAAATGGATCAATCTCCTTCCTTTGTGTTTTACTCCCGCATACTTTAATCAGTCTCCCGTATGTATTGTGTTGAAAGTAATGATTTTAAAATCATCGAGCAAAACGAGCGGTTCTTATCCCCGATACAATCCAACCACAGAACTAGTACGAATTTCAATTTTGTTTGGGAAATTAATTTTGATAAACTAGATCATCTACCTTCTGTTTAACTCCATCGTTATTTTAATTAGTCTCTCGCATGTATTCCGTTGAAAGTAATGCTTTTAAAAGTCATCGAGCCAAAAGCAAGCGTGTTCTTAACTCCGAGACACAATCCAACCACTGCACTAATACGAATTTCAGTTTTGTTTGGAAAATTAATTTTGACAAACTAAATCATCTTCTACTCGTCTATGTTTAATTCCACATGCATTGTATTGAAAGTAATGGTTGTAAAGTCATCGAGCAAAGGACAAGCGTCTTCGTAACCCCGATAGAGCGCAGTCCAACCACAATACTAGTACGAAATGAAGTATCAGTTTGGGCTGAAATATTAATTTTGACGAACTAGATCAACTTCTACGTTTAATTGGCGCATTATTTTAAACAGTCTCTCCATACATTGTGTTGAAAGTAATGGTTTTAAAGTCACCGACCCAAACAAACGAGTTCTTATCCTCGCAAAAGACAATCCAACCACAGTATTAGTACGAACTTCAGTTTTGCTTGGGAAAATTAATTTTGGCATACTAGATCAATCTTCTGCCTTATATGTTTAACTCCTTCATTACTTTAATTAGTCTCCCTCATGCATTGCGTTGAAAGTAATAGTGTTAAAGTCATCCAAAAAAACAAGCGCGTTCTTATCCCCTCGAGAGACACAATCCAACCACGGCACTAGTACGAACTTCAGTTTTGCTTGGAAAATTAGTTTTGACAAACTAGATCTACCTCATTACTTTAAACGATCTCCCTCATGAATTGTGTTGAAAGTAATGGCCTTAAAGTCAGAGCAAAGCAAGCGTTTTTATTCCCGTAATAGACACAATCCAACCACAACACGAGTACGAAATGAAATTTCAATTTTGTTTGGAAATTAATTCTAACTAAGTAGATCAATCTTCTTCCTCTTCTATGTTTAACTCCCTCATTACTTAATCAGTCGCCAGCATGTATTGCGCAATGGTTTCAAAGTCATCGAGTCAAGCAGTTCTTCACCCCGCAAGAGACACCTTTCCTAGAAGTGACCACAAATGCAAACAACCCGCTAAGTGAAAACCAAAAGAAATCGACAAAGGAATAGTGCCACTGAACTTGGGGTAAAGACGTCCCTGTCTTCCGGCAACCATGATGACACCATTTCCCCCAAAAAAGGCGCATCCTGTTCCTTCTTAGTCTAGTCACAGACAGAAAGAATTTACTCTTGATAAGGCTTCAAGCAAGATCCCTACAGTTACTGCCTGCTCACAGCTAAGGTAAATTTGATATTCTCTTTCAGCCGGTTGCTCATCAATCATCGTTTACGAGTATCGGGTGCGCGCGGGTATCGAGATTTTTGAGTTTCAAAACGCGGTGCGCTTGAGGACCGACTGTTTTCGAAATGTTTTGGACAAACTTGGTGAAATGACCAAATTGGGGAGATTTCTTTTGGATAGCTTATCTGGTGAAGTGAGAAGAAGGAGAAAGTTGTTGATGGTGTTATCTAAGAACAATAACGATAAACGATTTCAGTTTAAAATCAGTAAAACGTAGACGCGTTGTTTGGAGAAAAATGGGTATTTGCAGTTATCTGTACCATGTTCTGCTCTTTTCTGAGTTTGGGTTTCAGCCCCATTTATCTTTGTTTTTAAATGGGTTGATTAAAGATGGTCCAAATATGTCACCATTTACAAAATTTGTTAGTGTTAAAGATATAGCGATTCTTTATGTAAATTCAATATGCATTGATTTTGAGGACCGACTGTGTCTCCATAATGTTTGGCAGTTTTAGACAATAGCTGATGAACCTTCCTGCAAATTGGGGACATATTTTTCAGATAGATTATCTGGAGATGAAGAAAGAGAAAGTTGTTAATGTGGGTTTACGTTACTTATAATATAATAACAATAACGATAAACTGTTTCAGTTCAAAATCAGTAAAACGTAGATGTGTTGCTTGGAGAAAAATGGGTATTCTCAATTATCTGTATCATTTTCTGTTGCTTTTCTGAGTTTGAGTTTCAGCCTCATTATATATGTTTTAAACTGGGTTAATTAAAGGTGATCAGAAATATGTCACCGCTTACAAAATTTTTTAAGGTGCTAAAGATATGATTCTTCGAGTCAATTCAAAAGGCATTGATTTTGAGGACCGACTGTGTTTCCGAAATGTTTGGCAGCTTTGGACAATAGCTGATGAATTTTCATACAAATTGGAGAGATATTTTTCGGATAGACTACCTTGTGAGGTGAAGAAAAAGGAAATTATTGGTGGTGTTTGATTTCAGTTCAAAATCGGTAAACGTAGATGTGCTACTAGGACTTCAAAATCAGTAAAACGTAGATGTGTTGCTTGGAGAAAAATGGGTATTCTCAATTATCTGTATCATTTTCTGTTGCTTTTCTGAGTTTGAGTTTCAGCCTCATTATATATGTTTTAAACTGGGTTCTGGTGGGACTGGACTGGACTGGACTGGATTAAACTGGACTTCTCAATGGGCATTCTCAATTATTTGTATCATTTTCTATTTTCAGCTTCATTATATTTGTTTTTAAATGGGTTAATTAAAGATGATTAGAAATATATCTCCCCTTGCAAAATTTGTTAATGTTAACGATTAACGATTCCTTATGTCAATTCAAAATGCAGTACTTTTGAGGACCACCTATGTTTCCTAAAAGTTTGACAGTTTGAGACAATAGCTGATGAACTTTCATGCAAATTGGGGAGACGTTTTTCGGATGGATTATCTTGCAAGGTGGAAAAAGTGAAAGTTGTTGATGGTGTTTGCGTTTCTTAATCTAATAACAATACCGATAAACGATATTTCAGTTTAAAATCAGTAAAATGTAGATCTGTCGCTTGGAGTAAAATGGGTATTCTCAATTATTCAGTTGTATCATTTGTATAATTTTCTGCTGTTTTCTGAGTTTGGGTTTCAGCCCCATTTATCTTCGTTTTAAAGGGGTTCATTAAAGATCAGAAATATTTGTCACCGCTTACGAAATTTTTTTAAGTGTTTAAAGATAACACGATTCTTTAAGTCAATTCAAAATGCAATGTTTTTGAGAACCAGCTGTGTTTCCGAAATGTTTGGCAGTTTTAGATAATAGCTAATGAACTTTTGTGCAAATTGTGGAGATATTTTTCAGTTAGATTACCTCGTGAGGTGAAGAAAGAGAAAGTTGTTGATGGTGTTATCTAATAACAATAGTGATAAACGATTTCAGTTTAAAATCAGCAAAAAATATATGTGTTGGAGTTCTCAATGGGCATTCTCAATCATTCGTATCATTTTCTATTTTTCAGCTTCATTATATTGCTTTTTTTTTAAATGGGTTAACTAAAGATTATTAGAAATATATCTCCCCTTCCAAAATCTGTTAGTGTTAAAGATTAACGATTCCTTATGTCAATTCGAAATGCAGTACTTTTGAGGACCACCTGTGTTTCTTAACATTTTGACAGATTTAGACAATGGCTGATGAACTTTCGTGCAAATTGGGGAGATATTTTTTGGATTGATTATGTTGTAAGGTGCAAAGAAGAGAAAGTTGTTGATGGTGCTTACGTTTTTTAATCTAATAACAATAACGATAAGCGATTTCAGTTTAAAATCAGTTCTTGTTTGTAAGATGTGTTGCTTGTAGTAAAATGGGTATTCTCAATTATTTATATAATTTTCTGCTGTTTTCTGAATTTGGGTTTCAGCACTATTTATCTTTGTTTTTGAATGGGTTAATTAAAGATTATCAGAAATATGTCACCGCTTACGAAATTTGTTAAGGTGTTAAAGATTAACGATTCCGTATGTCAATTCAAAATGCAGTGCTTTTGAGGATCATCTGTGTTTCCAAAATGTTTGGCAGTCTTAATTTCAGTTTCGTTACCTTTGTTTCCATATGGGATTAATGTATATATTAGGAAAATTAGAAAATTATAAATGCTATCACTTACAAAATTTGCAAGTGTTTAAGAAATTACGATTGCTTACGTCAATTCGAAATGCAGTACTTTTAATGGCCAACTGTGTGTGCAAAATGCTTGGCAGTTTCACACAATAGCTGATGTATTTTTATAGTTTTGAAATTTTGATGAAGTTTCGATATGATTTAGACAAACACTGATGAACTTTCGTGCAAATTGGGGGATATTTTCGGATAGATTATCTGGTGGAGGTGAAGAAAGTGAAAGTCGCGTTGAGAGTGTTAATGTTTCTTGTCGGATAGCAATAGCAATAAACGAGGTCAGTTTAAAATCCGTAAAACGTAGATATGTTGCTTGAAGTAAAATGGGTATTGTCAATAATTTGTATCTTTTTCTGCTGTTTTTCCTGACAGATAGCTTGAATTTCAGTCACGTTAGCTTTGTTTATAAGGTAACCCATAGAATAAAAACATTTAAAATGAAATTTTGATATTTTTATTTTTAATTAGTTGTTTTCAAGCTAAAAAAATGATGTATTACATTTCTTTGTAGATATTAAGCGAGTTGCTTTTAAAAGTATTTTTGATGTAAGCCATTCCCCATCGGGGTGTCTTTTAAATGTCATTTAACGACTGATTTCCCTGATGTGACTTTTTTGTCACAAAATATACCTATTCACAAAAACATAATGTAAGGTAAATATTTGATATTTTAATGTAACTTTAAAGTAACATTTGAACTCTAATGCGTATCTTAACTAGAGTAAATATACACTAGCGTGCAAAAATTAAGGAGCACCATTATTTTTAAAAGTTACAACTTCAAAATTAAACGGTGGGTAAGTATTTAGTTATGTCGCATTGGAGCAACACAACGGGCTATTGGCGACGGTCCGGGATCAAACCCGAAGGGAAAGATCCGAGGACCACACCACGTAGTTTTGAACCACGGCCAGATGACGAGGTCACACCTGAACTGGCACCACACTCTCCAAACTTCCACACCACGACTATTGTGAGGACATTTGAGGCCTAGACAGATTTAACGTGCACCAACCCCTTTTGTACACGACGGTCTTTTGGTTGAATTTGAACTCGCAACCCTCCGGTTGCTAATCCGTTGCTCTTCCAACCGGGCCACCGCGGCCCATTTAGAGGCAAGAGGCTGCATTTAAGTGCCGTTATCTTTAGGTGAAAAGAGGTTAGGGCCAAGGAATATTTTGCACATCAAAGTCGATTAAATTTAAAGATAGTAAACCCCATGTGAAAAGAAAAGATCACTAGAGTACCTCGAGTCCGTGAAGCCCGTATACATCTAAAAGAGATTGCCCTTGAGGGCGCTCTAACATTGGAATGGGGTCTGCTACCACAGCAACATCCGCAACCTCATTCTCTCCATGCAAACTCGGTGCAAAGCCTCCATTAGTGTTCGAGGTGGTCATACAGCCTACAAAGCACCAGATCCGATCTCTTTTTAAGTTATCACAGTTACCCTTCTGCCTCATGACACCCAGTGCAGTGACTCCACTTCAGTTCAAAGACTGTTTGCTTATGTTCTCGTTATCGTTTTATTTTTACTCACCGGTTCGGTTGGAATAAATTTTTTTGTATCTCGTTATCAAAACTAGTAACGCAACCACAATCATACAGTTATAAATTCATTTATTCAAGGAGATGATTTACCGTTACACTAGAAACATTTATCTCTGAAATTTTTAATGCATTTTTTATGAGTGATCGATATTGAAAAACTAATGAATTCGGAAATTTCATTTAAAACGCAGAATTCAAAATGAAAATTTGTCTAAAAAGCCGGGGAAATTTGAAATAAAAATTACGAATATATTTAAAGTATATTCGGTACATGGTTGTAATGTGGTAACCATGTAATGAATCAGATTTTAATGTGTTTATCATGTTACGCATTTCTTTTATGAATTTTTTTAATTTTACGAACGCTTTCTTTTTTCCTAAGTTTTCTTGATTCAACTTAACCACATTTTACATTTCAGAATATTCATAAAATATCTAAGAAATTGATCGATTGTGTTTTACCTATGTTTGGTCACATTTTCATTTTCAAATAACTGTGAAATGTGTATCTACTATACCCCAATTTTTCCTCTACAAAATTATCACTATTTTTGTTAAGTATTGCGATATTCGAAATTCCTTGGCCAAACTGGCAGAATGCATCAAAATAATGAATTGTAAGATTTCTCTTCTGTCAGCAACTTTCCTTGTCTGCGCATGCCCCTAACTTGACGTTGTTTGTCTTGTGTTTAGTAATAGATGAAATTCCTTCTTTCAAACGACATTAAAACTTTACACGTGTGAAGTAGATAACACTTTGCGCTGCAATGCCACCTAGCGCCAAAAACGGGACGAACTTTTACATCAACCCAATATTATTGATGTGAGAAATATTTTTCACTGAATTGTGAACAGTACAATTTCATCCCACTTAGATGAGATTCAGTCCTAATTTTCTCACGTTGGTATGGTGTGGAAGTTTGGCGAGTGTCTGCGCAGGTGTGACCTCGTCATCTGACCGTGGTCCCAAACTACGAGATGTTATCCTCGGATATTTCCCTTCGGGATTGATGCCGGGCCGTTGCCAATAGCCCGTTGTATTGCTCCAGTGCGACGTTAATTCAACGACCTACCTGTCCTAATTTTCAATTGCATATTCGAGAAGGAACCGAGTCTTCCGATTCGTGTCTCAACCCACCCGCCACACCTCTTCAAATCCCAGCAAAACCTATCAAAGGCTCTGACGAACTCAAATCTGTTCAACTACTAGCAAGTACTTCACAGCAGATTGAAGATCTTCGGCTCAGGTTCTCCAACTACTCTAAAACAGAACTCTCAATTTCATATTTACAAATTAAACACTTATCTCATATTTCCAAGCAAAAGTCTAAGAGCTTTCTTTTTAATATTATAGGTACAACTATGCGCTGTCTTGTCTTGAGCATTGTCTTTTTCATCTGGATGATCCTGTCTGCCCTAACTTCCCCACCACCAGACATGAAGCTTCTCCCGAGCAAAGATACCTCAACAGAAATGGAATCCAAGCAGCTGGGACCTATAGGATTGACTGTTCTAGGGGCCTTAACCCTTCCTATTTTGATTCCTGTGGGAGTGGCCAGACTTGTCAGCAGACTTACTAACCTCGGCAACAGCACAACTTCAACTGGAGTGACGGTTCGACCCGTAATTTTGCCCGGAAGACCTCTGAGGCTTCCACTTTTTCGATATCATCACGGAACGTCATTTAGGAGGCAAAATATGAGGAATGAATAGGGCTGTGAGCTTCTCGATATGAACTTTGTTGCTGGTATTTCAGTGTATGAGATTTGAGGTGTTAAAATATCTAAGTAGAAACATAATTTAACATACTCGTTTTTCCTGTGGCGTTATATTTATTCTGAATAAAGGTTTATGTTCCCTCCAGTTCGACTCATTAGTTTTCTGAATTTCTTTTAATTTACCTTTAATCCTCCTGGTGGTTGTCTCCACGAGGTTTCTCGTCATTAGCAAAACTGACCAGATCCTTGAAGGACGGGATATCTCGTGCCATCAAGATCTCGTCATTAGGAGAAAACTGGCCAGATCTTGGGCTCACCATCATCAAAAAATCGGCGAGATCTGGATGACGAGATATCTCGTCATTAGCGAGATTGGTCAGATCTTGATGGAAGAGATATCTCGTCATTAGCGAGATTGGTCAGATCTTGATGGAAGAGATATCTCGTCATTAGCGAGATTGGTCAGATCTTGATGGAAGAGATATCTCGTCAAAAAAACTTGGAGGGTTAAGAGTCGCTTCACACCAACAGAATAATGGTCAATCTGAATCCAGTAGAAACTGACTAACGAAGATTTGGGAAAGCTGCTGGCCATAAGAAACAGCTCGTTCGTCTTCAGACTTTTTAGACTGCCTGAATTCGGAGTATTCCGCTTCAATGTACCGGAATCGACCTTAGCGAGTTCCTACTGGATTCAAATGGATTCGGATTAACCTGGCTTCTGTTGGTGTGAAGGGACCCTAAGATCTCGGTTATATGCCCATTTATTGTAGGTTATGTTATATGGACACTTCCTCAAGGCGTCTTTGTTGCTGGCATTTCAGTGTATGAAATGTGAGTTGTGAAAATATCTACGTAAAACATAATTTAAAATACTCGATTTTCCTCTGGCGTTATAATTATTCTGTATAAATGTTTATGTTCCCTTCAGTTCGATCATTAGTCTTCTGTGTCTTCAAAAATTCTATCGTTAAAGGGCAGCTTCACACCAGTTGAATAATGGTCAATCCGAATCTATCTGAATCCAGTAGAAGCTGACTAAAGAAGATTTGAGAAAACTGCTGCTATAAGAAATAGCTCGTTCGTCTTCAGACTTTTTACACTGCCTGAATCCGGAACATTCCGCTTCAATGCACCGGAATCTACCTTAGTGAATTTCTACTGGATTCAAATGAATTCGGATTAACCTTGATTCTGTTGGTGTGAAGGGGCTCTAAGATCCCGGGTAAACACCCATTATCCTATGTGTTATATGGTGCATTACATTATGTGTTATATGGTATTATATTGTGTTATATTCCTCAAGTGTCTTACAGAAGGGAATTGAATCCATAAAATTTTAAAACATTTATAAATCATAATTAGACTGCTAGTCCTATTTTAGACCTATTAGGATCTGGAAGTTTGCGAGTTCGAAACTTGATCCAATTAAAAAGACCGCCGTGTACGTGGGGCTGATGGTCTCAAATGTCCTCACGTTGGCGTGGTGTGGAAGTTTGGAGAGTGGGGTGGCAGATCAGGTGTTCTCGTCATCTGGGTATGGGTTGGGTATTTAAATTAACGTCACACTGGAGCAACACAATGGGCTATTGGTGACGGTCCGGGATCAATCCCAAAGGGAAAGATCCGAGGACAACACCACGTAATTTTGAACCACGGTCAGATGACGAGGCAACACCTGAGCTGGCACCCCACTCTCCAAACTTCCACACCACGCCAACGTGAGGACATTTGAGGCCACGACAGATTTAACGTGCACCAGCCCCCTTTGTACACGACGGTGTTTGGCTGGATTCGAACTCGCAACCCTTCGGTTGCTAGTTCGTTACTCTTCCAACCGGGCCACCGCGGCCCTCAATCAGTATCAGTAATCGTAAACAAGAAGCGAGAGATAAAAATCAAGAAGCCCATACTCAACCTATAGTATCATTACTGTGAGGATGCACATGCCCTTGAGGAAGTCTATTCGTACAAAGGTAGTTAAGCTCGCAAGGGAGGTAGTTGAATTTCGTCGCACAGGAGCAACTTTACGGCTATTGACGACAGTTCGCAAGGGATGTAGGTAAGTACGTAATTAACGTCGCACTGGAGCAACGCAACGGGCTATTAGCGACGGTCCGGGATCAATTCCCGAAGGGAAAGCACCGAGGGTAACACCACGTCATTTTGAACCACGGTCAGATGACGAGGTCACACCTGAGCTGGCACCCCACTCTCCAAACTTCCACACCAACGTGAGGACATTTGAGGCCACAACAGATTTAACGTGTACCAGCCCCCTTTGTACACGACGGTCTTTGGTTGGATTCGAACTCGCAACCCTCCGGTTGCTAGTCCGTTACTCTTCCAACCGGGCTACCGCGGCCCCAGTTCGCAAGGGAAGAACAGCCATTTGAAAATCATGTGTAGCGATCTCCAAGGCTGGTTATTTGTTTCGCCAACTCGTAATCCCTGCTATTGTTCGCGGCATCGAACGATAAACTCGGAGCCAGAAATTACACTAAAGGCGCCAATTGTGGTAACACATTACTCATTACTTATGAAATTAATATTATAAACAATTATAAATAGCAACCTTCATAAATTTTTATGTAAATCGATGTGCAGCTGTACACCATACTTTGTTCCAAGTTTCTGAAAGGTCAGGGTAGCATTGCTGTTCCTTTTGTTCTATGCTTCATGACGTATGACATCATCATTAAATTATGTTGTAAGATCCATACGTATGGACATCTCCTCTTTCAACTCTGAGGGGTTCACACGCATAATTCCACCTTATAACCTGCAGGCTTCCCAGCTTGACTTCAAACCAATTTTGACCTTGACCAACACAATCTTTCCAAAGGATTGTATTCTAAGGAAGGGACCAATGAAAAAATTTTTCAAGGGATTCTATTCTAAGGAAAGGATCGATACAATCTTTCCAAAGGATTCTGTTGTAAGGAAAGGAGAATATAATAATTCAAAATAATTCTAATTGAACCAAAGAACCGATAGAATGTTTGCAAAGAATTATTTCCTACAGAATGGGCCAATAGAATCGTTCCAAAAAATTCTATTCTAAGGAAAGAACCGATAGATTCATTTCAAAGGATGTCTTTCTAAGGAAAAGACCAATAGGATCTTTCTTTAGGCTGAAAGAATCCATGGATTCTTTAGAAAGATGCGGTAATTTAGTCATTAGTTGTGCCGTGGGGTAAAAGCAACACTACTCGCAAATCTCAACACTCAGAGGGTTAAAAAAGTTTGTATGAAACAGTACATCCAATTTTAATTCGAATATTTGTTTTCATCCTATTTGTTATTGCAAAACGAGAAAACAAAAGGGATTGATAATACAAAATATCTAATTAGAATTTTAATTGTTTATAATAGAAATATTCACTCATCATACAATATTTTCATCTCCTTAGAATTTTACAGGGCTTCCACACAGGGGAGTTCCCAGTTCCATGGTACTTGGAACCAAGTGTTGGGAGGTCCGGAAATTAAGTTTTTTATACTAATTATGTGCAGCAGTGCAAAATTTGCAGTTAGGCAAAATTTTATCTGATTAATGATTGAACACTGATGACTAAAAAATTAATCGTGACTGATGAGTAAGGATTGATTACAGTAAAAAATGAAAAACCTTCGAAAACGACTAATAAAGATTAAAAATTTAGAAAAGATCGTCAATGGCCATTTCGGTGAATTAAGACGTCCAAAATCACCAGGACATAAAAGGAGCAAGGTACCAGTATCAGACTTCTGTCCTGATAATAGTCGACGTCTTGTTCCATCGAAATGGCAATTGGCGATCTTTTCTACGTTTTTAATCTTTATTAGTCATTTTAGTGTTTCATTTTTTACTACCAAGACGTCCACCATTATCATGACAGAAGAAAAGCAAGGTAGTCACCAGTATTACACTTCTGTCCTGATGATGGTGGACGGCTTGATAGTAAAAAATGAAAATTTTTCAAAAATGACTAATGAAGATAAAAACTTAGAAAAGATCATCACTGGTCATTGCGATGGAGCAAGATGTCCACCTTCACCAGGACAGAAATCTGATGTTGGTGACTACCTTGCTCCTCTTCTGTCCTGACGATGGTGAACGTCTTGCTCCTCGCCGAAATGGCTATTGACGATCTTTTTTAAGTTTTTAATCTTTATTAATTGTTTTTTAAAGTTCTTCAATTGTTACTGAGAGTGGGGTGCCAGCTCAGGTGTTGCCTCGTCATCTGACCGTGGTTCAAAATTACGTGGTGTTGTCCTCGGATCTTTCCCTTTGGGATTGATCCCGGACCGTCACCAATAGCCCATTGTGTTGCTCCAGTGTGACGTTAATTGAAATTCCTCCTCCTTCCTCCTCCTCAATTGTTACTAAGGTTTGACTAAGATTTTTATCTGTTTATCAACAATTGATTAGTTTTAGTCCTACCACGTTAACTAATAATTTATTTAGTTTTAGTTTTAATCAAATAATCATGATTAAAAAGTATGATTGAAAGTGCGCCTCCATTCTACATTCTGAATCCAGTAAAAATAATAAAATAATATATGCCTGTGTGAAGCTTTGCAACTAATATCTACTTATTCACAAGTGAAGAAGAAAATTAAAATAAAATAAAGTATGGGATAACATAATGAAATTAATTATTGATTTAGATTTTGCAGCGTAACAAAATTTACGTAAGATAGCAATACGTATATCAACTTAATCTTTAGGGAAATACGTTCATAAGTCATCCGACACATCCAAATAGTACATACGAAAAAATTTACTCCTCGAACAAATAAAAAAATATGGTCTGTTCCTTCCCCACATTCTTGGAATCCCGCAAAGCACCCTGGAATGTCGTTGCATTTTAGAGGTTCAAGACTGCACCAGACTGCTCTGGCGAGATTTAGAACTGGAACACGAGATATGATACTTTTGTGAGAGTTATTAACCCTCCAATTGTTCTGACGAGGTATTTCATCCAAGATCTGATCAATTTTGCTAAGGATGAGGTATCTCATCCAAGATCTGAACAATTTTGCTAAGGACGAGGTATCTCATCCAAGATCTGATCAATTTTGCTAAGGGCGAGGTATCACGTCGAGGCAAAACTGCCGCCTTATTACTCTAAGGAGGAATGAAGATCCAAGTAGGAAAAACAAACTGTCTCTTGCCCAGAACTGGTAACAGTTTGGAATCGGATTTTGCACCAGAGGCTGGCCAGTGCAGGACAGTTTTCGAAGCGAAGATAAATCACTAGGAGGGTTAAGAACTTTCCAATTTGTCCATGCTCAGCAACTTTAGCACCTCCTTCCCTCATTTTGGATTGCATTGGTGTCTCTATGGGACAGCTCCTCGATGAACAGGAGTTAGTCGCTGTGCGACTTGAAAAACATGGACTTTTGGTCTTGATCTAGGCTATATTGACCAAGGGAATTAGTAACAAAACAATATACGAAGAGAACTGAATGAAAGTAGAATTGCAAATGCAAAAGTGTCATATTAATATCAAACTCACAAAAGTATTTTCCGATATAAGTTGTAAACATATATGTAGATATTTTCCATACACGTATATGATACAATTGGTCATATGGCGTATAGAAAAATATTTTAATGTATCAACGACATGCTGAAGCACATACGAAGAGAACCGGACAAAAAAGCAGAATCTTAAATGAAAAGTTTAATCTTAGCCTAACCACATTCACTCGTGGAGGAAATATTTTACTATCTAAAGTTGGGGTCGCCAAACTTCTTTGACAGTAGACCCCTTCAAGAGTTTCTTGACTTTTTATCGACCTCCTCTATTTTATTTTTTAGTAATTATAATAGGGCAAGCAAAAAAGACGCTTATGTGAATTTTTAGATTGTTTATTTTATAGTAAGTATTTATTGTACGTATAATACAGTATATATTATAAAATTGGCTTAATGCCAAAGGGATGCGTTTTTGTTTTTGAAGTCCTTAATATTATATATTTGATAGGGATAAATAATATATAAATATAAAATTTAATTTAGATAACAAAATAACAATTATAAAATCTTTATATACATGAAAATAAGAATTTTATTAACTTAGTATACAATTTACTAACGTTGTCAATGTGAAGGATGTGCTCCGCGACTCTTGACAAGATTAGCAATGTTGGGTTCAAAATTAGTAAGTTTCAACCTTAACCACTTAAAGCACGAGTTTTTTTCGGAAAAACTGGTAAAAAATGATCGAGGTTTTTTTGACAGAAAAGGAATATATATATATAGGTATAGTGTAAGTTATTTTTTGCAATTTCGGTTGCGGGGGGTGGGGTAAAAGTTATAAAAAAATTATTATACAAACAAAGTGTAAACGATTTGATTACGTGTTTATTTTGAATTTCAAAATATTAATAATAATAAAATATTAACTTCAGATTCACTTCCATCACTCAAGAGATCATCACTTTCATCGCTGAAACTTTCTGATAAATTGGCATATTCAAAATCGTCAGAGTCGCTCATTATCAGATAACTTTTTCTAAACAACTTACAAAAACACTTAGTAAAAATTAATTTATGGTTAACTGTTTACTTTTATGATATTTAACGTAATAAAAATGGATATATTACCTTTTCCACACCAAACAACTGCTTTATAACAAAGTATTCCTAACAAACTTATAGCTAATCATCAAAATGCACCACTTGGTTTACACAAGAAAAATGGTGCATAGTGGTGCCATCTACGGTAAATAAGTTTAATATCCATCTATAAATAAGTGGTAAATAATCTATGATAAATAACTTTATGCCATCTTTGGTATAAGTTTAATCTAGCCTATCTATTTTTACTAGAACGGATCTCAGACGGGCATTAGAAATAAAATAACGCGAGATACAAGAGCGCCCGTGTTGAACACGGGCATGTGCAAATTTGTCGGTAACTTTCGCCCGTGTCAAACACGGGTAAATGCGTTAAGTGGTTAAATCGCCACGGAATTCTATATCTAGCTTGTTTCTTTGTTTTGTTGAAATGGAATCAACATGGCTGAAACCAGCTTCAATCATGTACGAGCTTGGAAATGCAAGCAAAAGGGAGTACCACTTCAGAAAGTTTTGAATATTTTTCTACAACATTCATATTCTTCCAAAAGTAACTTAAAGTCCTATTTTTAAAAAGCGTCTTATCTTCAAGTTCAACTGACAATTCGATAAATTCATCTTGTAAGCTGCATTCGATATTTTCAATATCTGCAGAAAATGGCGTGATAATCCAATCTGGAATGTCCATGTTTTCAAAATCTGCAAAGCGCAATTTAAAATCATCGCTCAAATTGTGAAGATGTTTTGTGTATATTTCTAAGTCTCCATCTTTTACTTCCAATTGCCAGTAGTTCGAAAAGTACTGAACGTTTTTTCGTAACAATGATGATTTAAATAAGGCTAATTTAGCTTGGAAGCCTAAAAGAATCGGCCGAGCTTGAATAATCGTGACATCTTCACCTGTGTAGACGGATCTGTACGTCATTAAATTTTGAAAATAAGTCAGCCAAGTAGAAAATATGATTCATATTTCTCTTCAGTTAACCGAATTAAATATTACCCGTTCAATGATGTCTTATATTTTTCTATCAACCCCCAATCGACGCGTGAGCCCGAATCCACCCCTAAAAAGTTATATCGACCACTTTGGCATCACTAGTATCGAAATAACATGCTGCGAATACTTGATCATGTCAAAACACCTTTCCCATATATATGAATATATACATGTTACAATTAGTCGTATGGAGCATGGAAAATATTTTCATGTGTAAGCTGAAATGTACGACCGAAGTAAACACGAAAAGAACCGAATAAAACAAGCAGAATCTTAAAAGAAAACATTCAACTTAGTCTAACCACATTCACTCGCAGAGAAAATATTTTCCTATCTAAAGTAATCGAAATAACATGTAACGAATCCGTGTCAGTGACTTCATCAGGTCAAAACAGGTCGCCAACTGAATATTCCATTTTATTTACGCAGATGTTGATAGGCAAAACTGATGGGAGAGACCACATGCTTCCATTTAAACGAAATCTAGATGGCCCCCTAAGGCAAGTGAATCCTCAACTCAAACGGGTTGTTACCGTTCTTGATTAGTCTGTAGTATTCGACCAGTCGCGCATATGTCAAGCAAATGAGCGCTTCACCTACAAAGGGTTAACGTCAAGGCTTAAGCTTCTCGGCGAGTAAGTACTCTTCAATTACAGTAATTACATGGATTATATAGTGATTACGTGGGTCACGATCTCGTAAAAAGATCTCAAAATTCACCGTTTCAGCGCGCACTAATGTCGTATTTATACTCCGTTTCAAGATTGAATACCTTTTAAGCTACGTACTTAAAATTATCCTCTTACGTTTGATTTCAGTTCAATTCTATTCATTCTTAAAAGATCTTAAAATTCAACGTTTTAACGTTCACTTAATGGCATATTTATCATCCATCCAAAAAGGATATACTTTTTAGTTGACGTAATTAAAATTCTCTGTTTTCGTTTGATTTCAATTCATTCGTAAAACATCTCAAAATATCTCACCGTTTTAACGCGCACTAATATCACATTTATACTCCGTTTCACGACGGTATATTTATATAAGCGACGTACTTAAAATATCCCTCTTACCGTTTGATTTCAATTCAATTCTATTCATTCGTAAAAGATCTTAAAATTCACCGTTTAAACATCACTTATGGCATATTTATCCTCCATCGGAAGATGGTATACTTTTTTCGTGACGTATTTAAAATCCTCCGTTTTTGTTTGATTTCAATTCATTCGTAAAACATCTCAAAATTCACCGTTCCAACGCGCACTAATATCACATTTATACTCCGCTTCACGATGGTATATTTATATAAGCGACGTACTTAAAATTCCCCTCTTACGTTTGATATCACACAATTCAATTCTATTCATTCGTAAAGATCTCAAAATTCACTGCTTCAATGCGCATTTTAAAGGATTAGTTATCCTCCGTTCACGATGGTATACTTTTTTCAAAAGTATTTAAAATTCTCCGTTTACAATTTTTTTAACTTCAATTCAATTCTATTCATTCGTAAAAGATCTCAAAATTCACTGCTTCAACGCGCACTTTAAAGGAGTATTTATCTTTCGTTTCACGATGGTATACATTTTTCGTGACGTTTTTAAAATTCTCCGTTTTTGTTTAATTTCAATTCATTCGTAAAACATCTCAAAATTTACCGTTTCAAAGCGCACTAATGTTGCATTGATACTCCCTTTCTCGATGGAATACTTTTTTAAGCGACATACTAAAAATTCCCCTCTTACCTTTGATTTCACACAAAATTCAATTTTATTCATTCGTAAAAGATCTAAAAATTCACAGTTTCAACGCGCACTTTAAAGGAGTATTTATCTTTCGTTTCACGATGGTATACATTTTTCGTGATGTATTTAAAATTTTCCGGTTTTGTTTGATTTCAATTCATTCGGAAAACATCTCAAAATTCTACGTTTCAACGCGAACTAATGTTACATTTATACTCCGTTTCACGATGGTATATTTATATAAGCGACGTACTTAAAATTCCCCTCTTACTATTGATTTCACACACAATTCAATTTTATTCATTCGTAAAACATCTCAAAATTCACCGTTTCAACGCCCACATGATGTCGTATTTATCCTCCGTTTCACGATGGTATGTTTATATAAGCATCTCATGTTTGATTTCAATTCATCGTATCAATCGTCGAAGATCTCAAAATTCAAAGTATATTTAATGTCGTAATTATACTCCATTCCTCGATGGAATACTTTTGCGTGTTTCTTAAAATCCACTGTTTATCACATTGGTTTCAATTCTATTCATTCAGTATAATTCAAATCTATTCCTTCGTGAAAAGGATCTCGAAATTCACTGATTCAACGCGCACTCAATGTCGTATTTATCCTATCTTCTCCACTGGAACACCTTTAATGCGCTCGGCCCTAAAATCCTTTTTCTAGATTCAATTCAATTCTATTCATTCAGTATAATTCATTTCTATTCATTCAGTACAATTCCTTTCTATTCATTCGTTAAAATCTCAAAATCCATCGTTTCAACACTCACTGATGTTGTATTTATCATACATTCCGTCCAATGCTAGAACACTTAAACGACGTACCGCGTTTCCTTTTAATTTCAATTCAATGCTTACATTTAATTTCAATTCAGTTCTATTCATTCAAAGTGCCAGTTAAATTATATTTATTCACAAAGAAGTGTTTAAAAATTCACAGTTTTAACGCGCACTCAATGTCGCAATTATCCTGTCGTCGCATGATGCAACACAGACGACGTAGCCGTTTACATTTAATTTAATTTTATTCATTAAAACTTGCCAAGCTCATAGCCTGGAAATGAAATCTAGATGTACGAAATCGTATTTTACAATTTTATAGTTCATAATTTGATACAGATGTTTTAAATTATGTAGCTTTCGTTCTTTTCCTGCCTATGTTATTCCTATTTGAGTACTTTTATTCCTCCTACACATAGACCTACCTCCATTACAAGACTACATCTAGAAGTAAGCACTTTTTCATAACACGAAGGGCGATCGCATTTTAAAGGTTTTACTAAACTTGCTATTTCCATGCTTCTTTTCACTACTAATGAACAGGTAGGTAGTTAATTAACGTCGCACTGGAGCAACACAACAGACTATTGACGACGATCTTGGATCAATCCCAAAGGGAAAGATCCAAGGACAACTCCACGTAATTTTGAACCACGGTCAGATGACGTGGCAACACCTGAGCTGGCACCTCACTCTCGGAAAGATTCTTGGACAACACCTCGTAATTTTGAACCACGGTCAGATGACGAGGTCACACCTGAGCTGGCACCCCACTCTCCAAATTTACAGACATTTGAGGCCACGATAAATTTAACGTGCACCAGCCCCCGTGTACCCGACCGGACCGAGTTCCGTGCTCGCAACCCTCCGGTTGCTAATCAGTTGCTCTTCCAACTGTGCTACCGCTGCCCACTAATCAACAGAAGATGAGAACATTTGTTTTCTTCATCATGGTGGAAATTTATTACCTGTGATAATCTAATCGGGGCTTTTCAACAGATGGCGCGAAGATTGGAGTGAACAGACAAATAATAAACTTCGATATTATTTCAATCTATTTCACTCCTGCCGTCATTTACCATCTAGACGTCTCGATATCCTTATTACTCGTCTTCGCATTGGCCATTCGAAAAGCATACAAAGGCACGTATTAATGGAGGAAACCGCTCCATCGTGCCATCATTGCCAACATCCTTTTTACAATAAGTCATATTTTAACCTCTTGTTCAAGTCCTAAATCTTTCTATAGCCCGTTGTGTTGCTCCAGTGTGACGTTAATTAAAAAATACCAATACCTAAATCTTTCTATAGTCGATTTTTTAATACCTCATCACCAATTTTATCTGACATGTTGCGCATTTATCACTTTAACCTTCCTACATCATTGAGGATTTTTACCATGCTTATAGTCAGCTTTTATAAGTTGCATTTCATGACTATCATCTACGATGCGGATACCCCATCTTTGTTTTCATTTTACCTTAATAAGCTTTTGCATTTTTGTTATTAGAATTTTAGCCTCCCTCTTTTGTTTGTAGATTACTCACTGGATTTTATTCATTGCATTCTTCCTTTTAATGTTGGCCCGATTGCTATTCTGATGTATTTTAAATCTATTTTATTGAGTTTTATTATCTTGCCTTGGCGCAGCTTATCCATTTCTGGATCTTGCACCACAAAACCAAAATCACCCAACCAACCATCAAACGATGGTACACGTAACACCAGTGGTACAGTTCTTATAAAGAAACTGGGTAGGTACTTTAGAGCTCGATGCTGAAAGGGACCTTTATGGTTGAAAATATAGAATTGGGAAAACATTGGTTCACTGTTAAATTGAAATATTTCATATTTCGGCCGGAAAAAGTGGTACATACGGTTACTGTTAAGAGTAAAGATATAAAAATAAAACCACCTTTAGCCAAACTGGTAGTTAGTAATGGTTGTTTATTTAGCTGGATTTTTATTTATTAAATTATTTTTCTACAGAAAAAATATCCAATCACAGAGAAGAAAAAATATATCATCCAAAAAAATGCAAGAAAAAAGACAAATACAGTTAGATGAGGGATAAAACAAACCGCTCAATGAAGCAGATTACTTACTGAATTGAAATCATTAAAAACTATATCAACATCCAAGAAAGAATTATGCAGTTTAAAAAATTTATTTGTTTCAAAATTGTTGCATACATCCTTTTTAACTCTCCTGGTGATTGTCTCGACGAGGTATCTCGTCTCCTTAACAAAAGTGATCTTATCTCGATGGGTGAGATATCTCGTCATTAAAAAACTAACCAGATCTTGATCTCGTCATCATAACAAAATCGGCATTACCTTGATGACGAGATATCTCGTGAAGTATTAGCAAATTGGTCAGATCTTGATAAACGAGATACTTCGTCGAAACCATTTGGAGAGTTAAAGGTTTAAGAAAAATAATTTAGAATTTCTGGTGATAAAATCAATAAAAGAAACTAAAAATAACCAAATTAATTTTGTAATTTAGGTGGTTGTAAAAGAATTTTGTGAAAGAGACGGGTTGGTTGGTTTATGTTTTATGGCGCAATGTCCAAGGACAAGCTGCTCTAAACACAAGAGAGGTAGTACTAAATCTGGCTGATTACATAGTCCAATACAGAATGTAGTCCAATAAAAGTTATGAAATATTTAAAAATTAGTACTCCAGACGACGATAAAATATAGATTCAAAAAGGCGAACATAAAAATAAGAAATAAATATTGAAATTTCTAATGAGATGAATAAATAAGCATAAAACAAGATCATGTTTGCAACATAAATAGTGAATTAAAATTTGTAATGAAACGATGAATTTAAATGGTAAGACGCGATACGTGAAAGGGACGCACTTATCCGATATTATCAATTTTACATTTATTCGGTTTCTTTTTGCGAAGGGGAAAAAGATATTATTGAATCTGCATATTTTGTTCGTGTGACATTAGTATATTCAGAGCATCAAGGGCAGGGATATTATTGGAGGGAGAGTCCACGGGACTCGTATCCTTCCCGAAATGATTTGAAAAATAAAAGCATCTAAAACCACATACTGAACCTAGTTATATCAGAGAAAATCGAAGTTTGTACACTGTAGGTAAAATAAACGTCTGAATTCGTCAATAATCTGAAAACAGTCAAAAAATCATTAAACTATGCTAATTTACCCCTCCAAGAGGTTTCGTCGAGATATCTCGTCCATTAAGATCTGGTCATCAGAATATTGACGATTTTTATGATGGCGCGATCAGATCGATTTAGTTTTGAGGATGATTTAACAGCTTACGATTCCAGAAGTGGCTTAGGTCACGTATATATATATATACTATATATACACACAGGGTGAGTCTAAATTGTTTTTACAAAGTAAGAGGGGTGATAGTACCCATCCAGACGAGCAATAGTTACCATGGAACATAGGGTCGCATTCCACTCTGAGAGGCAGAAAAAGAGTCTCCATCCAGAGAGACATGTGGTTGATGCACGATGGAGCCCCAGCACTTCTTGAATGCCACATATCCCGCACGATGGATCAGACGTGGCGGACCTGTTGCTTGGCCTCCTCGCTCACCGGACCTCAACCCACTGGACTTTTTCTTCTGGGGGCACATGAAATCTTTAATGTACCAGACGCCTGTGGACTCGGCTGAAGATCTCGTAGCTAGAATCGGTGTTGCCGCAGACAAAATTAACACAACACCAGGAATCTTCCAGAAGGTGCGCCAGTCATTCCTTCGCCGGTGTGAACTGTGCAACGACACGCGTGGCCGCCACTTTGAGCACTTGCTGTGAGTTTTCCTCTGATCAATAAATCAGATTGTGCAACTTTTGGTATCGTTCATTCGCTTTCCCAACACTATTATAAGTTCATGTTTAAATTCTAATTTTACCCTTTTCTGCCTCTCAGAGTGGAATGCGACCTTATGTTCCATGGTAATTATTGCTCGTCTGGATGGGTACTATCACCCCTTTTATTTTGTAAAAACAATTTAGATTCACCCTGTATATACAGAAATGATAAGCCTGCAGTAGTGACAAGAGTGGTATTAGGCAACTGGAGAGAATGATCCATTGGTGCTGAGTGTAACGTTGATTCCACAAATGGAGAGGCAGAGAATTCTATAACAGTTTATTGATATAACAAATAAGCCTGCATCATAAGGCGTGGTGGTTGTTGAGGGTAGGGTGTTTGGAGACGGCTCTGAGAGCTCCTTATTCTAAGGGGCTCGTGAAAGTGAATAGTTTACAATGAACTCGCTAGAGGGATAAGGATTAAGAGAAAGAATTGGACCAGGGTATCTATCAAGAAAGTTCATTGATAGAAGTCGGTGGTTTAACAAAGGAGTAATTTGATCTTACATAAGCGATTTGAAGGAGAGTTCGTGGGAGGTCAAAGTTAATGACATGGCTTGAATACAAAGGTGAAAGGGGTGGAAAGATATATTGACCACTTGGAGAGGGAGACAGAGACTGTTAGAAAAGGGGTACGTTAAGGGACTTATCTGTAGTGAGAATTCTACTTAGGGGGTTAGTTATACACACATATATATATATATATAGTATATCAATTTGAATTAAAATTTATCTAAACACTTTGGTGTCATCGTTGATCACTGAATTTACCTATGGTGTAATGTAAATTAGTAGTGTCTAAATTTCGAATAGCCGGTGATACGAATCAGCCGCTTAACGAAATCAAATATGTTGAACCAAGTGTTTTTATTAAGCGGCGCTGTCAGATGCATTCCTCCATGAGTGTATTTCTCTCTTGTCAATAAAAACTTCCATTGTGTCTATTACTTGATATTGTCTGTCTTGTGTCTGGCGCAGCATAGACAAATATGGCCCTTGCACCATAAAAGCCTAACCAACCATTATTAAGCGGCGAGCACTAAGTTCGAGCTTCAAGTAGGTCCACACGTATTGCCCCTTCGTGGGATGTACACCAAGAATCAGCGAGCTACCTTTTCATTCCTGAGCTCAACACACGTCAACCTTAAGAACTCCAACTTGAATCTAACAGAGCCCTTTTTGTAAAACGGAAAATAGAATTAAGTCTAAATTTCAAGGTAGGTAGTCGAATTTACGTCGCACTGGATCAACAAACGGGTTATTGTCTAAATTTCGAATCACCGGTGATAAAAATCAGTCGCTTAACCCTCAAAATGGTTTCGACGGGATCTCTTCCATCAAGATCTGTCCAATTTTGCTAATAATGAGATCAAGATCTGGTCAGTTTTCTTCTAATGACGAGATATATCGTACATCAAGATCTAGTCAATATTTTTGTGGTGACGAGATACCTCGCCGAGACAACCCTGAAAAGGGTTAATAAAATCAACAAAGCTGAAACAAGTGGTTTTATTGAGGTGTAGTTTAACTTCGAGCCCACTTCAGATAAGTCCACTTGCAATGCCCCCGAGAGGCATACACACGAACCGCCAAATTAAGCTTCATTCCAGAGGTCCACACATGACCTCAAGGACACTAATGCCCCTTTATGATAAACTCAAAAGTAGGTGACCAACACGTTAACGGTAGGTAGGCAATTAATTAACGTCGCACTGGGGCAACACAAAGGGCTATTGGCGACGGTCCGGGATCAATCCCCAAGGGACATCACGTAATTTTGGATCCGAGGACATCACGTAATTTTGAGCCAGTTATCTGTGAGAACTATCATGACAGACGAATTGCTAAACACCAGTTGCACGTTATGAAAACTGATTCAAAGTATGGATGGTTGGGTTTAATGGCGCGAGGGCCATATTCGGCCAAGCTGCGCCAAACACACACACAAAGGAAAGATTTACAGACGCAGAGCTATACTCAATGTAAGTTACAGGAATCAAACTTGCACCGCCTATAATTCTCAGGTTGCTAGTAAATAAATCCGCTGACAGGTAGTGAATTCACGTCGCACTGGAACACTATGGACTATTGGCAACGGTCTGGGATCGATCCCGATGGGAAAGGTTCGAGGTCATCTCATAATTTTGAGCCACGATCAAATGACTAGGTCAACACCTGAGCAGGAACCCCGCACTCCAAACCACACCAACGTGAGGACATTTGAGGTCGCGAGATTTAACGTGCACTAGCCCTCAAATATACGACGGTCTTTGGTTGGATCAAGTTTCAAACTCGCAACCCTCCGGTTGCTTAAGGGATTGATCCCGGACCGTCGCCAATAGCCTGTTATGTTGCTCCCAGTTAGATGTTAATTAACTACCTACCAGTTGCTAATCCGCTACTCTAACAACCGGGCTACCGTGAAAAAGGATAAACCATTGCTAGTTTTTTAAGACTCGATCCAACCAAAGACCGTAGCGTATGTGAGGGCTAGAGCACTTTCAATCTGTCGTAGCCTCATGTCCTCACGTTGGTGTGGTGCGGAAGTTTGGGGAGTGGGGTGCCAATTCCGGTGTTGACCTCGTCATATGACCAGAGTTCAAAAATTTACGGAGTGTTGTTGAATATTTTCCCTTTCGAATTGATCCGACCATAGACAGACCCGTTGTGTTGCCTCCAGAGCGACGAAAATTCAAGTACCATCTTTCAAAGTTATATTTCGTCTATGTCAGAAGTGTAGACAGCGCATGTTTCGATTCCTCCCTGGGTGTACTTCTCTTTTCCATGTCAGTAAAGCTTTCCCTGTATGTCCATTTACTTGACATTTTTCGCAGCTTGACCAAATATGGCCCTTACACCACAAAAACAGACCTAACCATTGCAATAAGCTAATCATTAATAAGCCAACCATTGCAATAAATGCAGTCAATAAAAAGGCAACACATTTTGGAATTTCTTGATACAATTTTCAAAACGAGGAACATCAGTAATTATTGATAACACATGAATTTTAAGGTATTTCACATTACGTAGGCTTTGATTATACAATATAACCAGGATTATATGATTAACACAATTTATTTTCATTTTCAGATTCTGCTGTCAACCTCGAAAAATGAAATTTTCCATGCATAAAGCTATCAGAATATCATTGCTAGTCATAGTAATATTTCTGGAATATGTGTCATGTAAACCTAGTCGTAAAGACACGATTTCGAATTTACTCAAGTTTCAAAGCGATGAAACACGCTTACAATCAAAACAGTTTATTGGATCAAGTGTAATTGGTAGTCTAATGTGGCCAATTTTACTAACACTAGCAACTACAGGTGTAATGGCTCGTATACCTAATGTTCTTCGGCGTTTAATAACTAGAGTCGGTGGTAGTGGTGGTGGTTCACAGAAATCAAACTATAGATCGAAAAGATCAAATATTCAAGAAAATGAATTAAATGAAATTGCAAAACTATTACTGCAATCATTTCAGTTGGAGGATGAACAACCAAATGTAAACTAGAGTCAATAACAAGCTGATAAAACAAGTTTTCAAGCTTAAGAAAATTATGGAAATATGCAGTATTTTCTTGATTCAAATGTAACGAGCCTACGTTAGGCTGTGAACTCATGAATTTCAATTGTATGAACCAAGACAAAGCAGATTGTGAAAGGGCATTATCTCATGACAAGCTATGAAGAATGAAGAGGCAGTCAATTTGAGTGCAGAAAATAGTATTTTGATTATACCATGTCTTACTACTTTACTTGTAGACTGAAATTTTTTAAGAGAACTGTGATAATAAATTTTATAGATTGATCACTAGCAAGTTTCATATAGAATTTTTTAAATATTCAAATCTTTTAAAGATTTTTCCAATACTGAAAAACAATGTATGTTTTCAAAATTGTATTGCCTAAATGTAATAAACAAAAAATGCATATGCAGTAAACTTTCTTGATTACTGATCTTCACAGTACTCTGGGAGTGATTAATCTCCCAGTTTAATACAAGCATATACATTTAAATTCTTTACATATACTTTAGATCAGTTTTTTAGATAACAGATTAGCGACAAAACATGCATGTTTAAACTTCTACATAGAAAGGGATAAAATTTCTTAGTTATATATTATTTCTTATATATTTTCAGCCCTTTATTCTACTAAAAATTATCTTAAATAGCTTAAAGTTTAATCTTATTTTATATATTGAGTTTCTAGTCAAAACAAAATACTATGTATGTAATAGTACATTCAATATGCAACTACTTTTAACAGAATGACTTAATTTATCAAATATTCTTCAAACCTATAATTTTTACATAAAAGGCAACAATGTAAAAGAATGTACTTTCAAACTTTGTCAATGAAATGAGTGGTTAAATTTTTATGAAGATAGAATTAAACACAAAACTTTGTACTCTTTTAATTATTTTCAATAACTCAGTTGTCTTATAAATACTTTGAAACTCGTGTCTTAAAATACTCAATTTGAGTATTTTGCTTAATATATAATACTTAAAATAAACCTGCATTTGCACATAAGTAATAGCTCATTCAATAAGAAAATAAGCTCTAAAAACTCATATTGCAAATTAGGGCCCCTTCGCACCAACAGAATCTGGGTCAACCCAGATCCTGTAAAACCTGACTGCCATAAATTCAAGTGCATTGAAGTGGAAAGCTCCAGATTCAAGCAGTGTGAGAAGTATTTTGATGAACTATAATGAGTGGAAGCAGCTCTCCTGAATCTTTATCAGTCGGTTAATTAACGTTGCACTAGAGCAATACAATGGGTTATTGGAGAAGGTCCAGGATCATACCTGAATCTACTGGATTCAGATTTATGAGGATCAACCCAGATTCTGTTGGTAGAAGGGAGCCCTAAAGTATTGACTATTACTGCCTTAAATTTCTTCCTTTTCTTTGTAATGCCATCGGGAACCCTGATATGAAAAAACGTACTAACAATTAACTTAATTAGTATTCTGATAATATTAAGAACTGTTTTCCTAAAATATAATAAGTTATTCAGTTCTTAAAGTGTTCATTGACTTTTGTGCTCATGAGCCCAAAAATACAATTATTTTCATTGATTCTGCTCTAAACATAAGCAAATAAAATGAAAACTAAATACAAAAAATGAAGACAAATAAAATGTAAACAGATGATTACAATACTAAACATATTTAATTAAATAAACAATGAGATCAGTTTTAAAAATTATTTTTTAAAAGTTCAAATAGGATAGAATAAAATTAAACATAATACAGAGTAAAATGATACACAAGATGAAAGATTAGGAAAAATATTTTAAGGGCTCAAGTTGAAACAGATATTTATTCAATAAAATTAGTCAAATTTTCAAAATAAATGGAATGAAAAACAATTCATGAATGAAATTCATTTGAAAGAATTGAAAACGTAATACAATAATTTTACAGAAATCCTAGAAGCATCACTGGATAGAGAATGAATAACAAGTACAAATGAACACATCAATTTACAGAAAAGCCACTTAAGATTTTATTGCAAAATAATGCAAATTGAAAGATATTTAGGCAGGTGAAGTATGTAAATTGTCAGTTTGGGATAACAAATGTTTTGGAGAACATCTAGTCTATTCCCATGTCTATAATTAAGTTCTCTGTAATGTGTTTACAGTACCAGAATAAACTTTAACATTAAAATATCTTTCAGACTTCAACAAGAGCCTTTTAGTCACTGATGTGTTTATAAAGTTCTATTACAGACTTACATAAAGCCAGTTAAAGTTAACATATCACAGCAGAAATGCAACTATGTGTTGAATCTGAAGACTGGTTAGAAGGGGAAATGTAAATCATTACAGGACTGGATCATAAAAAAAATGTTGTGTTGATTAGTATCTGACATACCCCACAATCTACAGTTATCAAAATTAGGCGAGATCTACAATATCTGAATTGGAATGACATAGTAAAATCAAGAGCTGATACTCTGGTATGTTTGCCTGTGTAAAAGATTGCAACATCGCCATAACAGAACTACTCATTGTAAAAAATGGGTCAGGGTTGTGTTGGATTGGTACTGATTGACATTTTGAAATTTAGGGATGAGTCACAAGGCTGATTTTGCCATTGAGAACCACACAGCTGATCAGTATGGAGTAATGGTTTGTTGCCATCAGCATCAAATATTGATCATCTCTTGTACCCATAACTGGTATTGTGGGTTGAGACGACTTATTAACATGCAATCAAAAAATGCAAAACACTACTTCATGAAAAAGTATTAATTGAATATAGATAACACTAGCAAATAGTTCCTGCAAGGTATCCACTTTCTTGGTGAACACAATCCCTAAATTCCTTTGATTAAGAGCACATGGTATTTTTTTGCTATCCAAGTCATGACCATCTGATGCTCTCAAAGTGAGGATACATGGTGAACCTCAGTGAATACTATGTGTTTGGAATTCTTAGGGAATGCTAATATAAAGACTTATGAATCCAAAGATGCATGGTGAGCTGCCAAATATGCATGCTTGACATAATCATACAGATTACACAGGGGCATGTCAAGTAACCCTATATATTTCCCCACTATACTGATATAAAATCTAAACATCAAAATGATTTATTGCAATCTTCGAATCTGTTAAACAAATTTGGTCTTGTTATTCAACCAAAATCTAGCTTTTTCTATGTTAAATAGTATGTTTTATAAATAAATATCTAGACTAGAAGGCCAGTAATTTTATTACCAACTCAAATTCCAGAACAAAATACACAGATCATTAAATGAGATGAAAACTGATATTTATAAATTTGTTAAAATACTTTCAACAAGCACAATATTTATAAATAAAAATGGCTTTAATATTTACAAAAGTAGCAAACTGCTCATAAAAGTATCATTGAGCAATATAGTACAAATAGTTTGCACGAACACACCTTAACAGCTACATGTAAAACTTGAAGCACTTAAAAATTCTTAATTTACTACCAATTGTTCATGCCTGGCTTGCTAAGAGTCATAAAATATATTTGACAAGCAGAACCACCTTTAGCAGATGAAAAAAATACCTATAAAAGAAAATTCATTTATACTCAGTTTCAGTAAAATACAATAACAAGAATATATAAAATCTGCTAGGTGCAAATTTCCCCCTAGCTATTTAGAATTTTCGTTACATTTTATTTACTACATTTGAAAATATCTGTTTTGAATGATTATCATCTATGAGAATAAATACAATGCATCAACAGTATATACATCCTGCCTTTGGATTACTGATAGTACAGGTCATAATCATCCTCTCCATCAATGTGGCCTCGAATGTCATTGATCTGGACTACACTCTAAATTCAGAGTGCCGGGTAAACTGATTTAGAGAGCAGTATCTGGACTACAGGTAGGGTAAACCTGTTTGGAAGGCCATATCTGGTTTGAGGGCCTGGTAAATTTGTTCCAAGGGCCATATCTAGTCTGGGCTAGTCAAACCTGCTCAGAGGGTCAATCAAGTCTATGGGCCAGGAAACTTATCCAGTGCCGTATCTGATCGGAGGTATGATGAACCTATTTGCTACAACTCCTTTATCTTATGCTTACAGGTTTTTGTGGGCACTATCTGACCCCAACCAGGATAACAGCTATTTAGCAAATAGTTCAAAACAATATAAAATACATACCATACAAAGATTTTTCAAATTTATGAATTATAGAAAAAAATTATCCCAAAGAATAAATCATGTTATCTAAATGCAATGCTTTACAGACTGTGTATGTAAGTAGTGTTGTAATATTCCTGTTACTTATCTCTTTAAATGGTTGCTGTTTTCAAGTACACAAGTTCTTAAGAGGAATTCAAACTAAGTTCTCCATAGTACATAATTAATGCAACACATTGCAATAAGTTAAATTATTAATATCTGATAAAAGATATTAATAATATGCACATATCAAGGGGAATAAGAAAAACCAGTCAATATTGACTTCTTAATACATATATTTTTCTGAACATGCATTTCCCAGATCCCATGAATATTGCATAAAAAATAAATTTTACTTAAGTGAGTCAAAGTTAGCTTTGTGTAAAAATATTTTTAAATTTAAAAAGAATTTCTTTCTTGTTAAACCACACATATACTTAATATTAAAGTAGACAACCTGTATACAATTAAGGTTCTATGAATAAAAGATTAAAATTTCTTACTATACATTAGATTTATCGGTAAGTTTACTTCTCTACAATTAAAGCTCTATGAAGATTAATTTACTTTATACTAAATCAAGATTCATCAGTAGTTTTTGAAAGGTTTCTACAATTCAATACTTAAGTAACAGAATCTAAAGAAAGTATTCAGTTACATAAATATGTAAATAGTGTATATAAATGATGTGGTGGTTTTAATAGCTGATTTCTTTTTGTTCGAGTTTGAGTTCAGTTATGTTATGTTAACCAATGAAATCATATAGACAGCCCATCATAAGTAAATATCCATTTTCAAGTGCTGTCCACTGAATAACAGAAATTTTACATGACAACTAGAATGACCTGGCAAAAACTGATTGCAAAGCAAATAATGAAACAAAATGTAAAACTTTTTTAAAAACCTACAAATAAAATTAGATCAATATATTAAGTATCACATACTTTAATATTGTTTCAAATGCATAAGTGGCACTACCCAGTATTAACTTAACTACTTCCCTACAACTAAAGATCTATGAATAAAAGAATAATTTCTTGTTACACACTTAATCAAGATTTATCAGAGTAGTTTTAGAACGTTTTCTACAGTTCAATAAAAAGATAACAGAATCTAAAGATGTATACCCGATCATAACATATATAACCATTTTCAAGTGTAGTTCACTGAATAAATAAGAGGAATTTTAAAACAACTAGAATGACAAACATTTAAAACCTGACAGATGATAGATTGCAAAGCAAATAAGAAACAGAATGAAAGATTTAAAATCTCTTCATGTAAACTGAGAGCAATTTTAAAGAAAGCAATGAGTTACTTAAATAATATGCAAGTAGTGTATATAAATGTGTTGTGATTTTAATAGTTTCAACTTTTTTGTTAGATATCATGTTAACCTAATCAAGTATATGATCATAGACAGCAGTTCTTTTTTTTATATATACCCAAGCATAATGTCAATATCCATTTTCAAGTGCAGTTCAATTCATAAATAAGAAAAATTTTACATGACAACAAGAATGACAAACATCTATATGAAGCATCATAATGCTTCAATATTTGATACATTATACATTACTATGGAGCTTACCTTTTCATTCCTCTCACACAAAAATTTTAATCTTTGAGCTTTCTTGTGCATAAATACACCATCCAAATGTCCAGTTTCGACATTACGAATTTCAATAGCTTTATTTCCCCAGCCCATCACCTGCCCAGTTCCAATAAATGCTACAAAAAATAAACCATATGTAAGCAAATTACTTTAAAAATTAGAGACAAGAATGACAGAAACTAGTTAAGATAGAAAAAAGTAAGATATTACCAACTGATGTAGGCATTTCTCCCCATTGTAATACAATATTCTTGCTAACTTTTCCAAAAGTATTCACATATATACCTTCATCTGTAACAGTAAACATCAAAATAAATAAGTGGTATAGAATATATTCCAGATCAAAATTATATACCAGATGAAATTTAAAACAATGAAAAATTCAACTTTTATGGATTATACTTTTCTCTACATGCAGTAGTACGACAGGTATTTTCTACAAGCCTCCAGCAAAATGTATTGGTTTCTTAGTTTATATTTAAGTATTTTATATTTGAAATTTAATAAGGTCCAAATCGTCATTAAAATAAAAATTGAATTTCTGACTTTGGACTCCCTCCAAAATGCAATCCTGGCTATGCTGAGTTTCAGTATTACTACTTCTAGCATTTGACACATTAAATATCTAACTCTTGAAGATATAAATTCCTTTCAGAAGAATTTGAGTTCTACAGTAAAGGATAAGTCATGGAATATGCTAAAAACAGAAAATCTTAAAAACCTAATTTATATTAAGTTTATTACAATTATGAATCACAAAAGATCAAACATGATATACAACATCATCAATAGTATTCAAACACCATTTATTGCACATGAGCTTCGGTATAATTAGTAGTTCAACCTTTTGCTTGTATGACAGCAGTAACATGTTGAGGCACTTCCGATAATTTACAGTAGGGTTTGACAGGAATAACTAGACTGGAGAGAGAAATATAGAGCTAAAAGGTACAGAAGGTCATCCAAACAACTACCACTTTCATAAAAAAGTCTTGCACCTATTGTGAAGAGTGGGAGCATGTTGGAAGAGAATGATCAGATCCACAATTGCTACATTATAAGTACCACAAAAGTCATCAGAACATCAATGTGAATTTCTGAATTCATGGTTTGCTCAAGTCCCATCCATAAAAAACAACTCAGTACATGTATTGAACTGATGGAACACAGTATAAAAATTCTATTTGTCAGGCTGTCTCCAAATCCAAACATGTTTATCATATTGGAAGAATGAAAATAATCAGAAATGGCAGATTGGTTGGTTTTATGGTGTAAAGGTCATATTTGGGCAAGCTGTGCCAAATGTCAAGTAAATGGACATATACAAACAAGGAAAGCTTTATTGACATAGAAGAGAGAAATACACCCAAGGAGGAATCGTACCTGTGCCACCTACAGATCACAGATGGCTAGTGCAGGCAAACCCACTAAGCCACTGTGACCTCCAGAAATAGCAGAAAACACACCAGGCCAAATACTTCAAATTGAAAAATGTGACAGTAAAACAGTGATTTGGGTACTACTGCTCTACCACATAGCAATTTGTGTGTACTGCTTACCTTTCATATCCTCATATCACTTACAGTTGACTTTAGAATGTCTAAATGCTTTAGTTTCTAATATTTTTCTGATAAACAGCATACTTTTCAGTGAAGATGTTTGTCGCATTTATACAAATTCTTGGTTTCGCCTGAATACTTTTGATAATATACTTCCAGAAAATAAAAATTAATGAACATTTTTAAACTTAAAAATGCCTTAAAACTATTGAATTTAATTTGACAAAATTACTACTTACTATCATAACATAATAATAATTGCATTCCCTTAGAGTTTGGCAAAGTAACAATAGCATGAGGTGTAATATTCCCTTGTGACTGTAAAAGAAAATGTCTAGGATCAAACCACTCTTTCAAATATAAAACTTTTAAAAGTCAAAATGTAATACATCAATGTGCTATGCAATCATTAAGGAAATATTCAGTTTGTACACTAAAAAATTATATTGTTCAGAAGTCAAAAGCAAAGACCATGAGAAATCCTAGACCTTAGGCTTTGTTGACTGAATTTCACAGAATTACAAAACTTGAAACAGAAACTGATTGCAATGCCTTTATTGAAAATTATCATATTCACTGCTATAGATGAGTAAAAGAGAAATGTGTATACTGAAATTTATGTGTAATGTATCATACCTAAAAGGTTTTAGTGATTGCTCGAGTCATTATCGACTGGACAACGTAGGAGTACGTGATAAATAATATCTATGTTCAGGTTTTTCATAAATAGTAACCTATATGCTCCTAATATAAAGTTTAAAGAAAGGCGAGAACTGCAAGTTTTCTTCTAAGGCCATTTTACAAGTTACTTTTCAGAGATATCTAATTTGTTTTTAAAATGTAACATGAGTTTATGCATAGAAATTAATATATTTGTAAAGCACTCTATTTGTAGATTTTGTTAATGCTTAAAGTAGATTTTATTAATGCTTTACAGTGACTGAATGTTTTCCCATATATGGATAAAGCTGTTTAAATCATTTTAAAATATAAAAAGTAATTTTATTGCTGCACAATTAACTGCATAAATAGAAATGAAAATCAAAGGTATAAATATAACTAACACAAAATGAAAAATGTATATAACTCACATGAGTAGGAAGATATACATCATACACAGCTCCAGAATCTAGATCTACAGCATGAAAACCATCAGCTGAGCCAAATATAACTTTAAGGCGAATATTTTCTTCTACTGTCAAGTCCACTAATAGAGGCTTATGTAAAAGATCGGAAAATGATTTAAATGCCATAAACTTGTGATAAGGTTTAGGCGCCCATGCATAAATTTCAACACTCTCTTTTAAGGCAATGACGAGGAACTTTATCCTTTCATATTTAACTAAAATACAGAAAAACAACATAACTAACATGAAACAAACTTTGGATCTACAAAAGTGATACAAATGTTACAGTATTTAACTTTAGGGTAGATAATGCAAAAACATGTGTTACAACAGCTGGTGTACAAAACTGAAAGATGAGGCTTAAAAACCCTAATGGATGATAATCAATTCAAATATTAACATGGCAAAACTGACAGCTTACATTAAGCAATGATGAAAGCTTTGTATTGAAATGAAAGTATCATAAACATATGTACTCAATTAAATACACAAAATGAAATATGCAATGTTGCACTATTAAGATAAAAAAACATTTAAAAAATGTCCTTGATACCATTTACCTCAGAAGATAAGTTCCTTTTCTCCAATTACATTTGCATATACATCATCTTCTAACTCTTGTAGAAGTGTTTGATTTAAAAAACAAAACTAAAGATAATACAGTATTCTGAAATTGAACACATGCAAAACCTACCCAACAACTATACAAAATTGTGAATATTTTGGTACTTATAACTTAATTACAGAAAATTACAACTTTTGTTCTATTTGAAATATCACTAGAAATCTGTTAAAACATTCACATTTGTTAATATTGGTAAGTATGTAGAGGGTCAATAACATGAGCTACATTCTATTCCAATTATTTTAAACCATAAAATGTTAGTGAACATTGCAGCCTTTACAGCAGGGGCAGATTTTCAATACTCATGAAAACAGCATCAAATTCAATTTTTATAAAGGAATCGAAACAATTTATTGTAGTAGATATGATTCCATTAAGAAAACAAAGAGTAATATTATTCTAAAGTTTTATTGTAATCTACTAAGGTGTACTAAAAGTGTACGAACAGAAATCTTGAAAACAATAACAATTTTCTTTCATGGTAAAGAGTCTTTACAGTGATCAAATATTTCAAACAAGTTTTTGGAACACAAAATACCGAAACAGGAGTTTGATTGGGTGCAACTAAAAATGAATTTCTGTAACATTTCTTTAAATAGCAAATTATTTTATAGTAAAATTAGAATATTTTTTGCTCACATCTTAATTCAATTCTTAACAAATGTGTATAATAAACTTCCAGAAACTCTTGCAAAACCACAACACAAAAACTAAATTGAAAAAGAAGTATAACACCGACACTAATCCAATTCCAATGAATACTTATGCTCAATACAAAATTTCATGAAAATATTAATGAATATTTTAGGATACACTAACAATCTTTTATTGGCAAATAAACAAATAGAAATATGGAAAAAATAAAATGAAATTAAAGGGGTCTGATATATTCAAAAGTAAAAAAAAGGATCCAAACTAAAAAAAACCTTCATTTTGTCCTAGACTACAATGTGTGATTTAAGCAAAATAATAATCTTCTACCAGGTCTTTTCAAACAAAATATAAATATTAAACCAGGAATTCGTAAAACTAAAGACTATATAAATTCACTGAACATAGCATATCAGAGGACAGAAATATTTTACCATTGCCACTCCATATTCGAAATGTATTTTCCCAGTCTTTAAAGCCATGTTGAGGAATAGACCACACCACTTGGAAAGCAAAAAAAAGGGAGAATAAAATTTGTAGAGGATCTAACAGAGTTTTTTCTACAGCATAGTTATTTCATCAAGAATATTAATTAAGAGCGTATATTCCTAGAACTACTCACTCGTACTGACATTATTTACAAACGTAAATTGCCGAAAACACGAGAAACAGAAATTGTTCAGGTTTTGTACACAACGCTTCTTTTGAACACAAACCATTTTTGTCAGTAGAAGAATTGCGCATGAAGAGCTTAGTACAATATTTATTCAGAGGGAACACAAGAAAAAATTAACTTTACATTAAATGAATGAAATAGCGTTAACAATTTCCTAACATATTTTAGAAACAAGCGATGTAATTACAGAAAACATTATTTCAATCATTACAAAAAAGCCAGGATGAAACGGATTCAGTTTTTAATCTATTGAGGGGAACATGATTAAAATTAAATTCTGGTGGAACTCTCTAAAAAAATTGATTTTTTCAAAAGGGACCACAATCAAACTTAATGATACGATACTCAAAACATTACACTGACTTGATTATTTAAATGGGTAAAATAAAATATGGCAAGTTATTAATTATAAAAAGAGCCAAGTGAAATGGTATTTCAAGCTCAGTGCATTAGATAATGCATTCATCATAAATATTTCTAAAACTTTGAAATTGCAACCACTTAAAAGAAAATAGGCGCATGATGCAAAAGGCTACATAAAATAGCAATGTTCTAAGTGTTCTCAAGTTTACTATATACTCAAAAGTAATACGTGTCATGTGGTTCAAAAATCTGTATTTATCTTACAAATTTGATTATATGAATATTAGTCATGGAACTTAAGTAAAAAAAAACAAAGATCAAAGAAACAAATGGAAAATCATAGTTGCTATTAGATTTGTAATAAAACTTTAGTTTATGCCAATATATAAATTTAAGTGTGTCAATATATAAAATATTAGTTACACTAGCATTGCCTAGTTAGGGATACCTTTAACTGATTTGAATTTATTTTTACCTGGATATTTGATAAGATAGAATGTTCATAATTCAAACCCAAAGCTACTGTACTTACATTAAATTTAAAATAAGAAATGGTATGCACTTTTAACACAAAGAACAGAGAACTTTATTCTTTCATTCCTTTCAAATTGCTCATTTAATTTTTTTCAATTCAACTTTAGTAATGTAGTGTATTTGTTCACATGTAATTGGTTGAATTTGTGGCACAAGGACCAATTTAGGTCAAGCTGTCAACTCTTGAAATTGTTTAATTCTTTGAGAATAACTAAATCTTATACATGGAGACTACTTTTTAAAAAATTGCATTTTGGTAACTACTGCTCTTTATCTGAAAGGAAGTTCAGCTGATACTTAGGTGTGATAAAAATATTGTTTTGAACTATTTACATTGTTTTCAAAAAGTTGAAAACAAGATTCCCATTAAACATTAAAATTTGTGATACCGTAACAAAATGGTTTGCTTCTGTTTAATTTCAATCAAAGAAATGAAGTGGTTTCCAAACATTGAAACTTTCTGGAGTGCAATCCTGTGTAATAATTCAAAACCTTACAAGCTGGATAGCTTCATGTAATCAATTTGGTACAGCCATAGGATTTAAAAATTAAAGCACAATAGGTGATGACACATACATGATGCTAGTTTTATAGTTTAAATACTTTTATTCAATTTATTTAGATATTATTACTTTTGCATCTAGTTGAGGTCAAACTTATTATAGGGGCTCTCAGCTCAACACTAATAGCTGTTTTTGACATCCAGAGGTCCAGAACTCTTGAACAGTAATGAAAAGAAGCAATTAAATTGTCTAAAAAATACCACTCTCATTGCTAAACTGGTAGCCGAGTAGTGAGTGTGCCTGTTCTTGGTTCTATAGATCTTGGATTCGAATCCTTGTCTGGGCACAGAAGTCCCACTGAATGTTATATTTTTTAGCACAGTATAAACTCATAGAGGGGAGCATGGCGAATTTTGTAAGCCATGTGTTCACACTGGGTAATTCTGTTTATAATTACCTAGAACTCAAACTATGGCTTGGAGAGTTAACTGGAGAGAACATGTCCGAACAGAGAACATAACTGTTGGAGATGCAATATCACATTCAATTGCACATTTGCTGCCCCAGCAGATGTATTCAATCTATTGGGATGTATCCTATTAGGATTCAAACTGATAAGACAATCCAAATCTAATAACTTTCGAATGCCAATCTAATGTGAACTATTCTAATGATTGATTAGTTAAATATTAGCTCAGTGAGAACAAGTGAATACTCTAAAACATTTTTCGATTGTAAAAGATGAGTTCAAACTTTCAATCTCAATTGGACTTTTGAATTAGTTATTGTAGTTAACTGCTAGCCTCAAAGCTATGATTTTGTCTAATACTCACTCAATTAGTATTAGATAAAAATTAATATGAAATATATTTCCCATGAAACTAGTTCACAATTAGATCGTTTTGAACAGAAATCGTTTTTCCTGATACATAAAAACAAATTTGATGACAAGTTTCAGCACCTTTAAAAAAATCTAAATGGGATACTTAAGTTCAGAATAAAATAATTAAATTTCAACAGGAAGAAATTTAAATAAAAAAATCATAACTGAAATAGACTAAAATTTCCGTGTCAAGTTAAATTACCTTTAAAAACAGGTTGGTTGGTTTTGAGTTTATAGCACAAGGTCCAATAGCTGATAAGCTGCGACAAACGCATGATCAAATAATATTCAATAGCAACCAGAATAAAAAGAAGTCTAAAAATATGCACATACACGAACTAGGAACGCAAAAAACTTTTGTCAAAAAATATGAATAGAAACATTAAAATGTCAACACAAAAGAATTTTTTGAGTTAGTGACACAAAATATGTTGACCAGAAACATGAAGAATGATATAAAAAGTATAACAATGATATATATATATATATACAAGTAATGAAAGAATCTAAAGCTTTTAAAAGAATTTAATTATGAAACAGAACTAAAATATGATGGATTATATATGCAATAAATAGCCAGTGATGGAAAACGGTAAAAAGTGATGAATGTGGAGGGTGATCCAACAAATCAGATACAACAGATTTGTTTAAAAAAAGTGGGTAAACCTGCGTAAGACCAGAACAAGATGTTAAAATGTGACAATGGAAAAAGGTTGTTGGCAATGCTGGCCTGATGATGCAGTTTCACTGAACAATAAAAATCTGTGACTCTAGAATTTCTTTTGCCCTTTAAAAACAGGATAAAAATCCCGAAGTATCATTTTGAAGCAAGGGAATAGCAATTTTATGAATATTCAGTTGGTTTGGGGTTTTGTGGTGCAAGGGCCATATTTGACCAAGTTGTGCCAAAACACAAGATAGACAATATCAAGTAATTGTGAAAAGAATGGAGAGAAGAAAAAGATTGCTTGGTCATCCTGGGATCGTGATCCCCATGTTTACCAGAGGCAGTAAACCCCGTGGAAAAAGAATAGATCACTAAGATATCTCAGATTCATGAAGCCCGTACACACCTAAAGATGAATATTTGAAAAAAATGCTAATATACAACCAGCAAATTAATCCATGTGATCACTGAATGTTACCCTGTAACAGTTGCACAATAACAAAATCCATTTTAAAATTCAAAAATCTTGGAATTATTGGTAATAAGGAAGCATTTTTTTCATTTCATGCATTTCTTCTGTCTATTTATATCTTCTAAATTAAGTCTAACCATTCATCAAGAAACTGCTGATGCTACCTGATGTTTTACAAAACTAAAAATACTAAATCCATTTAAAGTAAAAACAGAAACTAAGGAGACAAAATAATCCAGATCTATCAAAGAAAACATGGGAATTGTCAATTACGTTTATCAACTTTTCATACACAAGATTACACAATTAAAATTAGTTAAAACAAATGTATTTTTTATCAATATGCTGTCATACCTTTTAAATCAGGATGTACAACTGCAGAAAATAAAAATCAAACTACCACTCTTCATTTATAGTAGAATTCAGAGTAAAGCAAATTTAAAGGAATAACGTCATCTATAAATTCAAATGCATAAATATGCTTAAGGGATCGTCTTAGCATTCATTTGTGCAAACTTCATAATTTTTAAAGCAACCAATTTCAACATCAAAATCATGTTATTTAGTCCTGCCCTATTTCGATTTTAGCTTGTAGAGGAAATGTATTTCCCACTTTTTCATTTTCATCTTACCAAACAATTATTCTAAAATGCCGATATTTTTTATTACTTTAGTATCAAAGAACACCCAAACAAAATCTATAGCAATGATTATTTCTTAAAATAATTTTTAGAATCCAATATTATGAAATTAAGAATAAAAAAATTGTGTAGAGCAACCTTCATAAATTGTTATAACCTACACAAAAGACATGCTATTTTCATTTTTTAGACATGCTACTCTTTTAGACATGCTATTTTCTACATGACTTGTCTTGATATGAGCAGAACTTTAATCTAGAAATTTTTAATTGATTGTCATACAATCAGGTAACCTAAATTTATCATGACAATAATTTTGTTCACAGTAAAGGCTAAACAAAGTAGACTACTCAGATGCAGTCTTAACACTATATATCAAATTTAGTCAATAATCCTTATCATTACAATATCAGAAGACAGGCATTTTAGAAAATTGTAAAAGTTTTACATGGGAAATAAATAAAATATGAATTTTTTACTTATGTAAATAGAGGTTAATTAGCAGCAGTGGTAATTAAAACAGTTTTGATCTGCCCATAACAAAATTAAGAAGTCATAAAATGGTAACTACAAATCTGAATAACGAAGAGTGACAAACTGGCAAGGAGAGAAATATACTACAATTGGACCAGGATTATCGTGTTCAAATAAATTGTTGCATATTTATGTGTGGTTAATTTTTTCTTGAACTTTAAAATTCATAAATCCCGCAAATAAAATACTTGAAACACATAAACCAAGGTCTCATTTCATAAAAAATTAAATAAATTCTAAAAAGTGGACAGACAGTAAATATTGAATTACAATTTCAATATACTTTTGAGCTTTAAGCAGCTTTCAAAAGAGAGCACTATTGTTTTCCCCTATAACACATTTTCTGACTAAGATTCCTACATAACATTGACTTATTCTTCCAAGAAGTAAGAAGTCATACTTCTTGCTTGGCACTCTTAATCCACAAGTATGTGCAGAGAGGTATCTTACACCTATTTTGTTATTTCATACATATTCAAATCTAAGGTACCTAATAATGAAAAGAAAATACTTATAAAACATTATTCTACTAAATACTTCCAAGTCACTGCTTTCTAATGATCACAAATCTTTGACATTCACATGGGACCACTTATGAAGATCACGCAAATAAAGCATAACAATGAAAGCATCTAGGTCAGGTTTTGTAGCCTCTTATTATCTACTCACAATGCAATGTTTCCTTGACTTTATATAAATACCCATACATTGACTCCAATATTTCCAGCATTGTCATTAACTAAAACAGACCATATGCCTTAGAGATTGATTGTTATATTTCTTGTATGACTCAATTTGGGGAAATTTCAACAATGTTTTTGCTGAGAACCCTAATTTAGCCACACGTTCTCTTAAATCATTTAGTTATGGCCTTTCTCATGAAAAACCTTTTTATTTCAACTTCTTCATGCTTATAAATAATTATATTTTGTATTTGAATCATGGTCAGTGATGTAATTCGTCAAAAATCTAATTATCACTCCTTTATAGATTCATCTATTGAAACATCTAAAAGAGAAATGTTTCTATCACCTTTTTCAGGTGAAATGACAAGACATTTTTATTTTACCTACCTGCACTACTAACACATACAATACTAAAATTTCATGGAGTACCAAACTACCTATCATTGTATTACTTATCCATTCTAGAATATAATCTTTGAGGCAGTTGAAATGAGGGAAGTAGTTTTCTAAGAAATTTGCCATGTGGGATATCAAACATCCCCTCTTCATGGTTTGGTTGGTTGCTCATGTTCAATTTTTGCTACACAAGAGCCAATTAGACTGGAATGTGAAATAATACTTCCCAATCCCCACAGGGATATTTCATTGCAAAGCATAGAAAGTTATTTTCAATTCCAAGAAACTGAACAGTAAAACATTTGTCAAAAGATTGATGATAAGAATAAATAAAGGATAACTTATGCATTAAATCAGATGATAAAAAAGAGTAAGCATTTACTATTGTCAGATTTAACAAACTGGTAAAATCTTAGCTACTTAGAAATTAAAACAATAATTGTAACACATGCATATCGTTTATTCACGATTGTGTCAGAAATGGAATTGATACGGAAAGAGTTTTAAAACCGAATGAAAGACTACAGTAAATAAGTGATTCAGATTTATTTTAGTTTTTTAAGTTTCACATGAGCTGAAATGCATTTAACATAATCTCAAAGTTTAAAAGAATGTAAAGCATGAATAGAAATAACAAAAGGATAGAACTCAAGAAAGGAACATAACAAAACTTTCGAAGTTTCTATAAAACTGGATGTTAATGATTAAACATTGTAACATGCATCACTCAAACTGCATATTGTGATGAAAAGTAAAGAACAATTACTGTTGAACAAATTTAGTTAAATAGTAATTTTCAGGATGATACTATAAACCACTGATATATGGAAATTTTCTTATAAAACCTAATGACTCAAAAAATTAGCTGCATTTGGAATAACTTCATGAAATACGTTTCTGAAGAGAGCTCCAAAAATTGAAGCAAAAGTACATAATGACACATTACTATATGAATCTCCAAACCTGTCACATGCCACAATACCAGTTGATTTAAACACATTTAAATTAAATTCATTTATGATGTGAAATTTCATAAGTTGATAAAATCATCTGAAGTTTCGAGATGAGACACATTTTTCCAGTTCAGTTATAAAATATAAAGCTGCATTCAGAAACTTTTTAAGTCTTTTCTAATTCTTTAAAAAATACTTTACAGGGTTTGTACACATTTTAGAAAAGCAAGTTACAGTAGTTTTTCAAAAATATTTTCATTTTTTTTTTGAGGCATTGAATTAAATTGAAAAGACATTATAGTGATCAACATACCACGGCAATACTGTCCATTCATTAAAGACTAAACTTTCTAGTTAAAAAATCAATTCATGCTAAAATTTTCATTTTGGTCAAAAATGCCAACATGCTCTCATAATTTAGCTCCTAAACATCTAATTTGTCACATCTATCAAAAACCAAACGACATTACGAAAAACAAGTCGACCTAAAAATAGTTAAGGAAAATGAATGATGGCCTACCTGTCTGAGCAAACCATTAAATTAACAAAAGTGGATACTAATTAAACAAGAAATAAAAGATTGTGAGGAGAAAAGAGATATGCATGGAGTGGTTCCATGGTGACCAAAAAGTTTATACTTCAAACTGACATCCTATGTTGACAAATTACCAATCCTTCCAATATAAGTCAAATGGAAAGTTGCCGTAAAAACCCGAAAATAAGTCCCTGGGTTCAAATGATTTTTCTGTGGAAGAGTCCCATTTACAACCCCTTTAACCATTTCATGTTTTTATTTTATGTTGGAGATAAAATCAGCTGCATTGTTCTGCTTTGTTTAACTTTTCCACAGGTATTCATAAACAAGTTATTTTAAGTGGAATATCAGCAAAACATCCTCACCAATTAGTTGAAAGATCAAAATTTTCAATTGTGTACATTTGCCACCATTTTGCCATAAAATCAGAACACCAATTATGTTCAGCAACCAGTATCTAAAAGTAGTTTAGAGCAAGGTTACTTTAGAAATCCTCTTCGGCATGATTATCAACATATGCCAAGTTAAGAGTGCAAACAGTTTTTGAAACAAAACTAGTGATTTTAAGGGCTTTAAAAAAATTGAACTTTCAATAAACAATTTTGATTATATAAAATCCCTAGTCTAATTTTATTTTTTTTATTTGGGAAAGGGTGCATATATTTGGAATTTTTTTATTTCAACTTTTTGAAAAAGAAATCCTGATACTCTGACAAATTTTCTGATTTTCCCCAAGTCAAGGACTTATTTTGGGGATTTTATGGTATATATAGCCACATAAACATGCTTAATGAATGGTTGAACCAAGGTATTAAAATTTAATCAGATTTTTAAGCATAATTTAATTAACTTAAAGCATTAACTAATCTTAAGTATCTAATAATAGTCATTGGGAAAATAGTATATTTGCTAGTTCCTCAGGAATCTGAAGGCAAATATCTTTGTCCATTATTATAAGAGTCCATTTCGAATACCTGAAAACACTTAAACTTACACAATAAAATTCTGAATGATTAGAACATACTTTTGCATTAAATTTTTTAGCTGGGAAGATAATTTGTAGAAAAATGAATTTCATGTACAAACCAGAATAAATCTTAAAAGAAATTTTTAGAGCTCGTATGTAGATGAAGAAAAGGCCTTATTTAGAAAATTCAAACAAAAATACTTACCTATTTTAAAATGCACAGCTCCTTGTAAATCACCAACATTTATCCAACCATTCTGCCTTTCAATTTGCTACAAAAATATATGCAATATAGTTTGACAAAGAATAATAAAATTAAGAGTAAGGCAAGCAAAGTAGAAATTAATAAGTTTTACTATTTGGGGGAGAGGAAGTACCTGCACAAATAATACCCCTCAAGATACTATTTCATCTTCAATTCATAATGCAGGAGTTATTCACAAAGTTCTTGGGATCAACTACATTATCTGTTTTCTAATTTATTAAGGTTAAAGAATCCAAGTTAACAAGTAAATTCTAATGTGTTAATAAGGTTCATTCTTTAACTTTGTAGATGTTTTGCAGCAATATTTAATTAATTGTGAGATGCAATTTTAATGTAAAAAATGTATAATTTATGTAAAAAATTGTTTATTTTACCCAAGCAAAATCTTATTTGAAAAGAAAGCATTATATATCAACAAATATAAAATACAATTTCCAAACTAAAAAAAATTAATCCATTAATAAAAGTAAATCTAAAGAGAAAGAAAATATATCCAATGTTAAACAGATAGGAATGATTTACTGCTGATATATTGTAGAACCATAAAAGCAATCACCTATAGCAACTTTACAAGCATAATATAACAGCCAATTTCAAGAATTTTTGAAAATGTAAAATCATCTTTTGATGTGTGAGTGGATACAGAATAAAATTTTACTCATGGATACCTGAAGGATATTGAGATAAAAAATGCTTATTATGTTTTCATTTATTTCTGTTATGTAGTATTTTCTGGTTGTATTAAAGTTTAAAACTCGGGCTCCTTTTGAAGAAATAACAAATACGCACTTGACTACTATAACTATACTAGTATCAAATAGTTTGCACTCCTAGCACTGAACTCACAAAAGTAAATTGAGATTTTGAGGGATTATGAATGCTCCCTCATAAGTCCATCTCCTACAAAATTGCTGCAACTCTAACCATAACTAATTTATTGTGAACAATACATTTGCATTCAGTGTTTGTTGATTTAATATTTCAAAATTTTCAAATGTTCCCCTAAAAAACACTTTGACCAAAAGCCCTCACACAGATTATGCTATTTGTAGCTTTCTTAAATATTGTTGGCAAAAAATTATTTTTATGAAAAATAACTTTCTGAAACTGAAACCTAATGGCTGAAACTATTCATATTTAGAGCTTGGTTTTGTCGTTCTATGGTCAGTTTTTGTTATATATTTAAAGATGTAATAGAATATGAGATGGCAAACATTGAAGATACTTAAATAAATTAGCCAAATGATAAAATTTTTGGAAATCAATTCACCTTGTACATTTTAAAAATAAATCTTTAAGATAGAATTTCTAATGTGAGGTGGTGAAATTTCTGGAAATTAGAATTACTATGCAGAAATTCAAACAAAATTTAGACATTGGACACTATGTAGCAGATGGCAATGTGTCAATGAGCTTAAAATTAATAAATGTGAGCAAAACTATAAACAAACATTGCAGAACAAATGTAAAATATTTTCACGAGGTCTTCTGCATTTACATAACATCTTAACTTTTATGTATCAATTCTATATATATGCTTATATTTTTCTTTTTGATTTAAAATACATAAATGAAAAATTAGTATAATTTGAGAGATATTTAATGTTATCTGCTAAATATTAAATGAAATAGTCTGAAAATCATTAAAAATAAGAATAGATAGAAAATAGTAATGCATACCCCATCAGAGCGAAGTATTTTACTTTTTAACCATGATAGGTAATACACACGAACTCGTGATTTCTTTCCAGAGATAGAAACAAGTATATTTTGCCCTTCTAAAACTTCCATTTGTTGAAACCGTCTTCTTGAAATCAGCTGATAAACTTTTCCTTGCCCACTTCTATCAAGCAACATTAAACCAGTTTCTGTACCAATTAGTAAATTTACTCCTATAGCAAAACAAAATTCATAATTTAAATTTAGATTGAGCATTTTATAATTAAAAATCACATTTCCTAAGACCATAGCAAATTATAAAACCATAATACTTAATGACAAATTTAGTGAATTAACGCGAAAATTATAAAGATTTCTAAACCATAAATATAATACATAAATTAGTTAAATATATTTTAATTTAATCTGATTGCATTAAAAATGTTTTCTGAACTTAAAACTTAAATAAATCAAACACTACAATTTTCATGACAAACTCAGTACTATGTTAAGGTAAAATATTAGTCAACTTTAAAATACTGGAATCTCATGGTCAATAGTGCTAGATAAAAGCTATTTTGAAGTAGTAACCAACAGTATGTGAATAAAAGGCAAAACACTTAAAGATAGGCCTATTTGGAACCACAATTTATCCATTTGCTCACGAATTTAGTCAGATAATCAACAATTCATGTCTCTTTTAACAGATGTAAAGAACAAGGATGACACAAAGTAATAAAACCAAAAACCATCATGCAACAGAGGCTTCTGACTAAGCATCATCTATCTGAGTTGATATAACCTTCATCTGCAGTGGGTAATGCATGAAATACTTTCTAATGTGAGAACTCAGTGCAGTTCATACAATCAGGAATTGCTTACAAGTAGAACTCAATGAAAAGGGACCAGACAAGAAATCAATTGGCAATAGAATTGCTTGAGTTAAACAGATGCATGGTTATATGTATTGGTCTTGAGCTGACTGGATATGAATCTAGTCTGTTGAAAGCAAAGATTTGCAATGCCGTGGAGATGCATCTTCTCATAGTAGCTTTTTCTAATCAAATTCAAGGAAATATGCCAGAGTAAGAAAATAATTTAAATACATGTTGCATCATACAAAACTCAACAGATGATTCATTTTTCAACAAGACAATAGCTCTGAACATCATCCAATGTTAAAAAGTGGTTCCACTTTATGATGATCTTCTGAAGTACCTCAGCCAAAACTGACAAGCATTTAAGAACAGTTAAGATGTTATTTTAAGGATAAAGAACAAAATCCGAGTAAAAATTCGTTCAATTGAAGGAAGAACTCAGAAATAACAGGAAAGAAACCAAGTATCATCGAGTATCTAATTTATTCACACAATTCAAACTTTTATACATAAATATATGCAAAAGTCTGAATTTATAATCATGTACTTGTGATGATTTGCAAGATTTTTAATGAAGTTCTATTTTTCAAAATTCTTTGAATATTTTAACATCTTGATACTTTATTCTTTTTATTTGTTTTGAAATGTTCTTATGGACACACAGCTTCTTTTTTTTAAACATACATAATCTTAAAATATAAATACGTTATTGATTATTCTAAATTTTAAATAAGCAAATGTTTGTACTTAATATGAAAAGTCAAAGCTTACAAAGCAAAAGTTCTCAATTCAAAAATACAAACTATAAAGAATATAAAAATGTGTACCCCATAAAGCAGCACAAAGAATTTCAGAGTTGAATCTTTTCTTGTATTTTCTAATTTCAGGAGTGTCTGGTGTAGCTTCATGTGCTGTTGGAGTAACATTCACATTGATTTGAGATAGCTTTTGAGGGGAAGGAGATGATCCACTTCCAGCCCCAAATCCGAAAGTCAAAAAGGATCTTTGTTTATGTTGGTACTAAAAGAAAAAAATCATAAATACTAAATATAAAATATTATGATAAGTTTTTTCTAGTGTTTATACTAGCATGTTATTAATTTTATTGGGATACAGTTGGATAAGCATAAGCTTTTTAATTTGTAACCATCTGCAATGCTACATTTCAGTGAGTATTAGTAAATTTTAATTGGATGCAATATTTTTAAGATGCTTAAGAACAGTTATGTTAAATACTATTAATAGATTGCAGCTTTGTGAAACACTTATTAAGCAAACACAAATTTAATAGTGAGGACAATACCTAATCAAATCAAAGCCAGTAAATATGAAGTTTGAGCATTTTTAAATCCTATAAATTTAAGGAGTTTTTTAATGAGCAGACACTCGTTTTTACGGTTAATTCTGCATATTCATCCAATTTTTCAATTACAAAGAAAGCTTTTCACTTCGTATATTACTTGACTTCAATTAAGATTATGAAGGATTATTTTTTGTTCTCACTAGAAAGACCCCAAAACTACACTGCAAACATGACCCAACACTTGCTATAACATTCTTATAGATAGTAACAGACAAGGAAACACTTAAGCCTTTGTATGAAAATATTTTATATTACAAAATAACAGCACATACTTCATCAGATCTATCAATTTTTGAGCCTAAAACTTGTTGTGAGGAATGTTGAGGAAATAGATCTGGAAGACCTGCACTAGGGCGAGAACCTGCCATTCCAATATTAGCAGGTGTGCTTTGAGATGATTCTAATCGCTGGCCATGTAGTCTACTAATATCTTGCAACATAGGTGAATTTTGTTGTTCTCTAGTTTCTTTGGAATTATCACTCTGTAAATAATACCATAAAGCATCAAAACATATCTTACTTTATATATGAATAAAACATTGAAATTGGAATAAACTGAAGTTTGACATTTTTTCGAATAAATTGTTCTCCAATTTTACAGAAACAAACCCAAAGATAAACAGAAAAGCTTCTAAAACTATTTTCCTTCCTAACTTACACCTGCAAAGGGTCATAAAACAAAGTAAAATTAATTTTCATTCGCTACCATTAAAACCAGAACACTAACTACAGACCTTTTGAATTAAAGCTTTTGTATCCTCATCATCAGGAGTTGGAGGAAGAGGACGATTTGGGGCTTGACTAGACACTAAAAGATTAAAAATCAGTCAGAAAGATGAAAATTATAGTGATGTGAATTATTCTAAAGAATGAAAAAGTTTTTAAGAAATTGTGTATTCATTTAAAATGTTTATTGAAACACAATTTTTTACTACTTTAAGCAGTCTTTAATACTTCAATGCATAATGTTTGAAAGTGATAGAAAAGAGTAGAATTAAAGAATAATTTATTTAAGTGCAAAACCACAAAAAACTCAAAATACATACAAATTGAACAGATTGGTAATTTTTTAACAAAGTAACAATTTGACATTATGGATTCTGCAATACAAAAGAAATTCTAGGGAACACTTGTATAATCCTGATATTTTTAATAGTGATGTAATTATTCTGATCCCTTCAACATACACTTGTACAAATCTTAACTTTAAAGGTGGGAGATGATGGTAATTCACCGAGATTCTGCACTCAAATTAAAAAGCAAATAGAGCAAAGGAGTTGGTAAAGAGTACTAATAAACCGTGCTTATATTAGAATGGAACCCAATAATGGAAAAGCCATTTCAATTGAATAATTATCTCCTCCATTATTTTATCTGTAACCTGCAGTTCTCTATATTTCTGGGGACAAGTCAATTTTTTAATATTCAGATAATAATCTAAATTTTATTAATTGTTTTCATAGTTTTTCTGTTTTCATTTTGATAAAATTTTAAATAAGAGCTTATGAATAGGTATTTTAATTATAGGAGAAATTCCAGTCAAAGATAAATTATTTTAGGAAGTTGATGATTTAATCAAATCTTATACTTTATGGGCATGAGTCATTATGGCTTCATAAACTTTATGAAAAATAAATTCTGAGTTTTCAGAGTTTCGAAGTTTTCCAGGAGATGTGACATTTTAGGTAAAACAGCATTTATTGCAATGAACAGTATTCATTACATCCAATTAAACAAATTTTGAAATATTTCACATTTATCAAATGCATTACAAAATATAGAATTTTAGTCTACCTGATTTAGTGTTTTTAAAATAGTGTCAAAAAAGAAATATATTAGATGCTCAATCTAATGAATTTCATTATTTCTGCACTTTCTTAAAAATTACATTTTTACTTTTGCAATACATAGTAAAAATACGGAAATTAGAATAAATAATTTTCTTGTATTCTTAAATAATCAGAATTGAAATCAAGAAAATTACAAGTCCAAGTTAATTCAGTTTTTCAGGTAACAGGAAAATTCATATCCTGGAGTCATCAAGGAAATTCCAAGAGAACCTTGTTTGTATTGCAAGCTAGGGAACAATGGAGAATCAAATACTATTCAGTTTTCATTTCACAAGCTTTTTATTGTATCAAAGACAGTTTAAAAACCCACAAAATGTTTTTAATTTTTGATTTTAAAAATTAAACTGTCAAAATTTCTATTTAATATATACAGAACATGTTTTTTTACCTTTTTGAACCAAAGCCCTTAAAGTATCTGTATTGTAACAATCAGGGGGTCTGTAAATAAGAGTAAACTATTACATAAATTGATTACATTACTATTGATTACAGCCTGTTATTAAAAAACTAGAGAAAGCAAGTGTCTTGATATTGAAGCAAAAATTAATACATGAAATGATTAAATATATTTTCATTGATAAATACATTAATCAGAGGTAGGAAATAAGTAAGGAATCAATATATTAATCAGAGATAGGCAATAAGTAAGGAATCAATATATTAATCAGAGATAAGTAAAAAAAAAAATATTTAGTAAAAGTATTCACACATACAAGGGTCTAGGAGGATCAGATGCTAAAAGAGTGCCATCATTTTGCACTTGGCCATCATCTTCATCATCATCGTCATCATCAGAGTCAGAGACAATTGGAGGTGGAGGAGGGGGGAATTCTGGGGAACTACCATTCAATGTAGAGTATTCATCATACGGAATAGCTGGTGGCAAATTACTATTAAGGGGACTTGATGCATTATTGTCCACAACAGATACATCGGCTAAATGAGAAGCTATCACATCTAAATCCTTCAAACAAATAAAACAATGCAAATGTTACAAATAGTAACATTGAAAATGGCTACTTGTGATTAAAAATAATAGAATGCCTTATAAACATATATTTTCAATCAGGGCAACTAATTATTGAATGTTCTAACTTGTAATTTAAAATAGATGTTTGATTGAGCCCAATACAGTGCAATCATAATATATTTACTGCTGACACAGAAATAAATATAAATGATTAAGTCCTTGACTTGAATAATTCCAGCACAGAATCACTGTTTATGCATCGGTATGCCAAAATCAGTTGTGACCTTTTAGAATTAAAATATGACATTCAAGGAAAATTCAATTTCATAAACTTATTCTATCATTGTCCAAATTATTTTATTGTAATTAATCTGATATTCAAACCCTAAAAGCAAATACACACCACACTTGCAAACTTTGATTATAAACCCACAACCAGTACTTTTTAAAATGACAATATCTTGAAAGTATTTAAATAACAATTATTTAGATTTAAAACTTCCTGAATCAATTCAGATATAAAAATTTCTGAATCAATTCATATTACTGAAGAGAAGATACGTTTGTTAAATGTGAGTTGCAAAGTACAGTGCAACTTGGATAATTCTAAGCTGAAGGGACCACTAAAAGAATTCGAATTATCCAAAACTTCGAATTAAAAAAGTTACACGTTTTAACCTTAATTTCAGGTCCTGAATGCTTGAAAAGATTATTCTGTCAATAAGTAAATATTTATTCAGAAAGATCATGGTATGAAAGACTTAAACATTATATGTATGTAAACAAAATAAGATTTACATTACGTAAGCTACAGTACATATTACATTCAATACAGAAAATTAGTTTTAAAAAAATTGTGCAATGTCTGATTGTTTTGTAGAATTCAGTCGCTTAAGGTCAGCAAAATCAGCAAGCATGTTTAGTGAACGGAAAACAGCTTCACTTACGTTGGTTTGTCCTTCAATGTAGACGAAATTCGCCTAAATGAAAAAGCGCCTCCGACGATGAAAGGATTAGTGTCTCTTCTTCCTCCTCTACATCATCCTCGATATCGTACCCAGCTGCACTCATCTTATTTAACACCTCTGATAAAATGTCTTGATCTGACAGTTCTCCACAAACTTCCACGTTTTCGTCCAACTTGACGTATTCTTCGAATGTCAAGCCCATATTGTTATCCCATGCATCCGGTGGAAGGGGGACATTTTCTTCTATGAACGCAGCTGGATCAGTTTTATTGGTAAATCCTGCCTTTCGAAAACAATTTGCTATTGTGGTTTCTGTTACTTGAGACCATGCATTGCGACACAATCATGCTGCATCCAAGGACACTTATTACCGTTTTTCTGTTTTTGTCCTTGAAAGAATCTGTCAAAAGGTTTCGAACGAAAAGGCATCTAAAAATCCTTGAGATTTTTTATGATACCCTGGTCCATCGGTTGCACAACTGAAGTCATGTTTGGTGAGAAAAAAATAACTTTACATTGTCCATATGTGGAATAGAGTTATGCGCAGTAAAATTGTCAATAAACAAGAGAATTTTTCTGTTCTTTTGTCGATACGTTTTATCGAGTTTCAGCAGCCAATCTTTAAAAATCTCTGCAGTAATCCAAGCTTTTTTATTTGCTTTATCCTCTACTGGTTTTGATTTGACATTTTTGAAACATCTTGGATTAGCAGATTTGCCTATCATGAGCAAAGGCAGCTTTTCACTGCCATCCATTTAGCCCCAACCAATAAAGTGACTCGTTCTTTACTGTTCTTTCCCCACTGCAAAGCTCTCCCTTAAACGCTAATGTCTTGTCTGGAGCACATTTGAAAAACAAACCCGTTTTGTCAACGTTGAAAATGTCTTTGGCCGGTATTCCCTCAATCATTTGTAAAACATCATCTTTCCAAACAGTTGCTGCTTCTTGATTCACACTTCCACTTTCAATCACGTGTCGAACAGGTGGAGGTATTCCGGTGATGATTTCTTAACGATGAAAGGCCAAAAAGTCATTATGGTTCGAAAGTTTTTATAAAAACTTCGAATTAAGGAAGTTCAACTTCGAATTATCCATGATTTTTTAACACTGATTTAATGAGAAGTTCAAGGGACTAAGAGAAATCTTCTAATTAACGACGATTTCGAATTAGACGTTCGTTTTATCCAAGTTGCACTGTAGTTATTATGTTTCAGTGAGTTTTTATTAAATCAGTTAAATAGCTTATTCTAATCATAAAGAAGCTTAATTATTTTTCATACCTCAGGTTTCCGAGCACATGGTTTTAAAATAGCAGCACTCCGACTAGGAGGTAAAGCTGGAGGTTGTAACTGCTGGTTTCTTGGAGGTGTGGCTGGTTTCTTTTCTTCACCGGGAATAGGTGGCAATGGTTTACTAGGAGGAGGAGGATCAGGTACCACTATAAATTTAGAAATGTGCTATATTAGCATACTATTTTGTAGTACAACCAAGAGGATTAAAAGAATAAAAATGTCACACTTAAAGAAAAATATTAGTGTGGAAACTTTTCACTTAGCAATTGAAAAACATACAAATAAATTAACACAAATAGAATTTTTTATATGAAAAGATCAGAATTCTCTGGAGTTATTGAATCAGTTGTCAGTGTCTTGTATCATAGATTAAGAGGTATTCTGAAGAAACAGTGTGACAATCAGATATTCAAACTAACCAGCACACAATCCAGCCATGTAGAAAAATCACTCAATATTAAATATTTGTATAAAGATTATTTCTAAAATAATCAAAAGTAGGGTAAACAAGACAGTTATTGACACCTCAGACAGTTATTGACTCCCTAATCTTTAATTTAAAAAATAAGCTTTCATGTTGATGTTCAGTTTCAAATAAGGGCGTGAAGTCGCCAAAAAGAGTGAAAATGCATATAGTAAAGCCAATATTAGTGTGATCCACAATGAGAGCTTTGAAATTTTCTCTGGACATATGTACTAATTATTTCTAAATTCACAAATGTAACTAAGAGAATGGTTACTCAAAATCAACTAAAAATTATAATTAGGAATAAATTAGCAGGACTAGCTAGTTAGAAAGGAAAATAAAAGTGTGAGTACTAAAACTTTGGGCAAAAGGTGTTCTTTTCCACCTTAACGTAAAAAAGTGCATTAGATATTTTATACTCAAATGGTTTGTGATGACCAGTGATTGTATTTTTGATTTAACATCACCAAATATATATGTAATTACACATCACGGAAAAAATTCTTCTAAAATGGTTTTGGCAAAGAAACTAAGCTTCTGAAACAAAGTAAATTATAAGATATTTTATATCATGATTAAGAGTAAATTTATAGCAGCTATTAAAATTATTTCCAATGAATTTTGATATCTAATCTTTTCTTTGACTGAACAGTAACAATAAGCAAAATTTTTAATAATTTAAATATTTAGTGATGGAAGTTATAGAAAATGCAACTCTCACTTTGCAATTTAGCAATATAAAACCAATAATCTGAACTTAAAGTTTTAAAAATGAGATTTATATTTCACATGAAAATGCTTCAAGTTGAAAATATTTTGTGCATTGTTGATAAAATATAATAATTTATAAACAATGTGTACTATAAATAATTAAGAAATTTAAATACATGAAACAGTAGTGATTTTGATAAAAACATGCAAGAGTATTGCTTAAAGTACAGCATTATTATTAAAAAGCATAAGATACTTTACAAACAGTTGCTTACTTTGACTATATGTATACAAATGTACTTGAATTCATCAAAAAATATGTAGTGATTTAAATAACGAGTGTGTAAATATATAGCAACAAAATCAAAATGACTTACTTCTTTATTAAGTATTAGGCTGATTTCACAATCATCATGAGTGAGTTTGAGATCTTGATGCAATAGTTAGAAATCTCCAAGATTATTCAAAATTCCTTTAGAACTGTAGTTATATCAAAATGCTTTGGTCCATGTTTTTTGAACAATCAGGTTTACTGTATTTATTATGCCTATTTATTATTTTATGTATTTATTATTTGCAAAATGACACTGCAGAAGTAACCTTGAGTATCATTGCTTAAAACACACCAGTTTCAATACAAATGTAAAACCTTACCAATAAGTCTTTGTGGTGGTACAGGAGGCCGAGGTGGTGGCAATGGAGTATCTGCAGGTCGGTAGTTACCACCAGATGGTGTTAATGTTTGACTATCATCTTGATAATTTCTCCGTAATGTAGAATCATTATCTAAAATATTTCTTGAGCTGCAAGTCATTAGATAAAGCATGTGAGATTATAAGATACAAGTTCTATATTGAGAAAGTTACTATAATTTGTTATACTGAATCATTGTAAAATTGTTGAAAATAACTCAATATAGGAAAGTTTAAAAGGTGGAAATACAAGATTGAAAATGACAAAACTATAAAAAGTTTCATATTAAAACTCAAATTTTTAGATCAGAATTGATTTGAAGATAAATTTTAAGATATATTTAAAAAAAAGATTTTAAGTTTTATTTAAAATTACATAATACCTTATCTGTGCTGGTATTTGATCATCATCTTCACCATCACTTCCACTGTACCTATAGTCTTCGTGATCTCTTTCTTCACCTAAATACAAATAGACTGCTCTTAATAAAATGTCAAATTGTGAAAAATGTACTTCTTGGAATATATGTCCATAAAATTGTAATTTAATTGGTTGAGAATCAAGATTATCCTATGCATAACCCATTTTTCTTTGAGAATCCATACTTTTTAAACAAAACTATTCATATAACCTTTTGGCTTAATCAACTATTTTTGACCATATGCAGTGAAGTCTTATTTATAGCAAAAATATTAATGGATTAGTTGAAAAACTTGCAAATAACTAACATATTTAACCACATTTGTAAAACACTCTGATGTGACTGAGAATAGTGCCATATATACTATAGTGTCATAAATAGTATTTAATGACATTCATCCTATCTGATCAAACCATGTATTCTATTTTATTTATAAATTTAACATACCTCATCTATATTACATCACTGAAACAAACAGGAGACATAAATTTAATTTATGTGATTTATTATGCATGAATTTCTGAATTACTCAGACAACTGTATTTCCCATTCTATCAATAAACTGTACTGTTGGTATTGATGTACTATCAAGCAAATTAGTATTAGTGATTTGTTATAAATATAAGAATTTAATTGAGCACATTGTCTTTAAATCTGTAGTTAACAATTGAAGATCGTATAAAATAAAGTAGAGTATAATATGCATGAATACTATACTGGGGGTTAAGACCTGCTTCTTTCCTATCATAAAATTTAAGAGGAACCAGGCTGGTATGATAGCATTTCTAGCTTCCGCAACTTGATTTGATGCTAATAATTAGATTAAGGTGTATGTATACACTAGAACGTTTTTTTTTTAAATTTTGACTTAAAAATCCAGTTTTTTCACAATAGGTCATTGGTTTGTGCTTAAACTCATTTCAGTGTGAAAAATTCTGATTAAGCTACTCATTAATTATCTAATTTAGATATAATTAGTTAATTAGACTTTTTTGAACAGTGATATCTCAAATTCTGTGTTCAGAAAGACAATTCCTGTTGGATATTATTCCTAATATTATTCTTTATGTTTTGACCCTCCATCAAGCTGCTAGAGGGATTACGTTCTTTTTACAATTTTTTTCACGAAGGAAGTCCATTTCTTAACCAATAACTTTGACTGAGGGTCAAAACACATCCACTGTATTACATAGATTATAATGACACAAAAGTAATTATAATAGATCAATTCATTGATGAGTTATCACTGTTCGAAAGAAGCATCCTATTGCAAAAACATAGTTCTTCAGAAATCGAGTATAAAGTTTTGGAAACGTGTTTGTCTAAGGTGACAGTACCTAACCCAAACCCTTGTAACTTGAAAACTATTTTGAATATATACAATATCTTGGTATCGTTTGAAAGCTAAGGGGTTGGACAATATTTTGAATTATTAAAAAATAGATTGATATTTTGGTCAATTTTCGTGATTTCTAGTGTATACATACACCTTAATGTTTTTCTTTCAAATTCAATTTTCTCTGAAATAGATTTAAACTACTTCAACTAAAATAAAAGGATAATAGATTTATGTAATGATACCTTTCTTAGTTTTCCGGCACCTATCCAAATGGTCTTTCAATTGAATTCTCACTTGGCGTTCAGTAGGCTGATCTCTTATAAATGGATGCTTCAGAAGCTGATCAGTATATGGGCGTTGTTGGTAATCTTTCACTAAAACAGTGTCAATGAAGCTCTGAAACTTTTTAGCCCATTTTTTGGACTTCAAACGTGGTGGTGGATTTCGAGGAATGAGAAATAATGCTCTCATAGGGTGCATATCACAAAGAGCTGAAAATATAGTTAGCTTATTTGTAAAAATAATAAATAAATACCAAATCTTCAAAGCCTACAAATACAAACATTGTACTGTTCATTTGTATGACTTGTAATAGTGCAGAGAATTTTCAGACATCTTATATATTTACAATTGCACATTTCTGAAATGTCATTTTACTTCTGATTTCTGAAAAAGTTTATACAAGTTTAAAATTTTATTTTCATCTGACTACCTTAAATTAGCAATAAATGCACAAGTGGTTGAATACTAGCACTATTACAACTACAACAGAAAGAAAATGTGTTTCTAAAATACAAACACTTTTGAAGGTACAAATACTTTTTTAAGTGGTGCTATAAGAGATTGCAGTGATGGATTCATTTCATTACTTCAAATGATTTCATTAAATTGTGAGTTACATAAATAAATAGCTTTAAAATAATATTTTTTTCTTAATCAAAATATTTTCTTCAACCTTATGCTCAAGAGAATTATTCTAGAGTAAAGAAGTTCAAACAGATTTTTAAACAGTTAACGGGTACTAAACATGTATTCACAAAACTTGGTTTCAGCATAAGAAAATTTTCAACTCAGAATAATTACTGGTTTAATTGATTAAATATTCAGTAATAAGACATTAATAGAAAAGGTTTACACAGTCAAATTTTTCATTCTTACAAACTATTTATGAAAGGCAATACTTAGATGATAGTTATTTGTTCTTAAAACTTTGAGACGCTCATCCTACTAATCTGTACGAATTGAAATTATTAGCTAAATAAGTAAACATAAAATAGTTGTAAATTAAGATCATAAAGGAAAGAAATGTGTATGTCTTCTATCAAGTCTTCAGGTTGAGATCTTCAGTATTAAACCCTTTTTACCCAAACATAGAACCTAATGCTAGGTGTTATTGGCCAAAAAATTGTACAACAAAGTATCAAAACATAAAAATACTTATACACAAACTGCATTTAATAAATTAGAGCAAACCTATAATTATATGTACAATCAAAAGTATTACATGCATAAATGTAGGTAATACTTTTTCTTCCAATTACTATTCCACATTTAATGCATTGAAGAGGCAAAAAAATATCAACTGGTAAAACATTTTTAGAGGTCAAAATATTTATTTCATGCATGTTGTAGATTTAGTCATTTTTGTCCCATGTAGGAATTTTCCTTGTCAATAACACCCTTTAGTATAAGAGTTATTTGAAATAAATTAGTTATTCAGTAGTCTTTGCACATAAAGGGGTATAATGGTAAATATAATGACTTAAAGAACAATTTAACACAGCAGATGAATGATTTTCATTTCTCTAGGATAGGCAGTCTCAAATCTTTCTCAAAGGATATAATTCTTAGATGGTCCTGCACATTGCCCAACACCTTCATAGTGCTTAAGTATGTTAGTGTTTAAAAATCTAAAAGCAAAACAGGTGCCTATAGAAAATATTAGTACAACTAAGAATAATCTCTCTTAAGACTCCAAATTTCATGAATCCATGCAAATAGTTGTCAACAAGATTAAAAATTAATATTAACTCCTGTATTTGAGTTTATTATTCATGTCTAACTTTTAACAATTGTGTCTCTTCAAAGGTTTTTGACATATTTTAAATACAGTAATCTGTGTATAAAGAGTATTGCCATGACTGAAAGAAAAACTGAATGCAAAGCACTTCTTTCCTTTAGTCAATCATCAACTTCTCATAATAGTCACAAATACAAAAGAAAATGCTCCTGATGGATTCTTCAATCCATAAAATAAAAAAGCTTTAAATTTTAATCGCCATATACAAATATACAAAGCAAAAATTCGTTTAATACTTCTCTTGAAGATAAGGACAATTCAAAAGGAACTTACGAGGCTGAGATTCTGCCATTTCCAGAGCAGTTATGCCCAGAGACCATAGATCACTCTGGAATATGCAGAAAAACAATTTATATATTCTGACTTCAGTAAAAAAACAACTTTGATACAACACATAACATGGATTTTCACTATTCAAATGAGATATTTTTGGATACCATTCAACCATGACCAACAAGATCAATTCAAATATTTTGGTTGTCCAGGTGTCATAAAGCAAATTTTTCATTTGAAATTCATGTTTAAGTCATTAAGTTAAAATAAAAAGGGCTAATTGATACTTGTGGATAAGATAGAAAGCTCAAAAACAGTACTTGCCCTAATGTAAATTATGTTTTTTCGCAATATATAAAATAAGTATGCAGGTGAAAAGGTAAATATCAAAAATAAGAATTCTATGATTTGCTACCAGTCCCCCATTAGAAGTTAAGATTGTTATGAGAACTGTCAGTAATATTTATTACTAGGGACAGAATTGAACAGGTCTCTTATAGGAGGCTTAATATCATGTGGTGATCAAAATCAGATGAAAACACAATCAGGATTGTAATTTTAGTTGCATTAGACCAAAATCTAACTTGTGATAATTGTAAAGCAGAAAATAACACAATTGTTAGCTGTTTAAAGGAGTTAAAAGGTTTATTGTGGATTGCTTAATAGTAGATTAAGTTTTGGTTCTATGGCATTTTATATTCAGTAAGAGTGATATTTTGGGGGTTGTCATTGAGTGAAGTTTTTCTGTTCTTTAAAACTGTTGACAGTGTTTCACTTGTAAGCTGATGATCTAAATCAAAATTTTCAAGATGAGATTTTTAGCTTTTTTAGACCAGAATGTCATCTTTAGACCAGTGAAGTGTGTGCCCAGTAAGAAATTTTTTTTCTTTGCATGAAGGTTGGATTTCTTGAGGAACACACTTGGAGTTTAGCAAAGTGAGAATTTCCCCCTTTGTTTTTTCAGAATTGTTTTTCGACAGTGAGTCACTTGTAAGCCAACTATATATTTTAGATTATAAAATAACAATCCCTTGTATTTCAAAGCTAAATTTGGAAAAGAATACAATTAATTTTTATATTTGCATGATAGTTTCCGCTATTGAGATAAAATTGGAGAATCTAGTCATATTAATAAGACATACCCGGTTATCATAAGTTGCATCAGGATTTTCATCACAAGCAATAACTTCTGGAGCCATCCTAACAAGAAGCAAAGCAATTTCATAAACATTTGCACACAATCTCATAAATACAAATTTTGAGAAAGTTAAAATTTTAATTTAGGCAAAACTTATACAACATAGCTTGCAAGATTAAAAACTTCATGGAAACATCTGAATAATAGGATTCTTCAGAAAAGTCCAAAATTGATTGTTGAGGGTTGAAAAAGTTAATTCATTTTATTCCTAAACATCTTTGAATGGTATTTGAAGACTCATGTTCAATCGACTTAGAATCATTATAAATATATTCTTAAATCTGCTAATTTTTGGCATAGATCAATAAATTATGAACAAAAATTAGCAGACAATGTATAACAGACATGTATAAATAAACAGACAAGGATATGGTTAGATCTTGTGCAAATATAAAAAATATGCAGTTGAGTTAACATTTCTTCAAAAACTAATCACTAATAGATATATTTAATTTCCATAACAAGTTTCCTGAAACAAGTAAAAAATATTTTAAATGTTACAAAATATTCATCAATCAGAAAGTAGCAAAGAATGTAGTTGCAACACCACATGAGAATAACATACCAATAAGGAGTTCCAATGAAAGTATTTCTGCGGCCAATTGTACGATCCAACTGAGCGCTTACCCCAAAGTCAACTATACAGATATATTTTCATTAATTGCATAAAATAAAAGCATTTCTAAAAAGTACAACATAAAATGTTTCATGTTCATTTTAGATTATCATGCAGACTGCAAAATAATGATTTCAAACATTATTCAGACTTTAAAATTACAGATAATTTACAGAAAATGTCTTTAAGTGAGCAAAATATTTTTCTACCAATCAAATAGTTTAGACATAGTAACATAAACTTCATGTTGTTTGAGAACATTTGTTGCAGTTTTTCTGTGAGGTCACAAACTAGTTTTATCACTTGTTCAAAAGAATGATACAAGTTTTGCATCTAGTGAGAGCTAGACAGCCAAATATGGAACTGAATTGAAAAATTATACACAAAACACTTGAAATGAATAGAACATTGATTTTTAGAGGTAGAGATTAACTCAAAAGTACAAATACTGAAAAAAAGTTGCAAAAATACAGGATCTGATATTCTAGAGAAATTGTCAGTAACATTAAAAGAGCTTTTGGAAAGAAATAATTTGGTAACTAGCATTTAATTGAAGCATATTGTAGGTTTTGGTTTGTGGCTCTGACCATATTTTGCTATATAAGGGCAAACTAGACAAAGAAAAGGGTATTTGCAATAGATATAAAACAAAAATTAAACTATCCCAAAAGCAAGAGATTTGTAAGAACTTCACAAATTCTCAGAAATTATATTTTATTGTAAGACAAAGATAACCATAATTTTCAAGCTGAAATGAGTCCATACAACTGAAGAAGCAGAATTGGTTCCTTGAAAAATGAAACAGAAGTGCGAAGATGGATCGAATTATTAAGAATTATTAAGCAAAGAATAACATAATTTTATTCAAAAGCCATTAATACAATCAAAAAGTAATATTTACTTGAATATTTTTAGCAGTCTTTTAATTAGAATTGGAATGCAAAAAGGATTTCTAAAACCAGCTTTAGAGATGAATAAAATTTTTGAAGTAGTCATTTACTCTATATACTTGAGATCTCCAAATTAATTTAAAATTTTTACTTTTAATGAAGTTCTAAGAAAAAAAAAACAATATATTTCACTTTTAGAAAAAGTAGTACTTTCCAATATGCCTTGATAATGCAGTTAAGGTTAGTATCAAATTTTTTAATTTAAATATAATAATCTTAAGATATTTTCCAAAGTGGAATCAGATACATTGCAAATTTGTGTACCTAATAAATTATACAAATTATCTTTTGTATAAATTGCTATTTTCACAGTAATACTAACAATCACATAACATCACACTGTATTAAATTATGAAAACATTTCCATACAAAATGCTTAATAACTTTCAAAAATCATATTTTCTATGGTTATGATAGAATAAAATTTTAAAAAAATATTCCAGAGTGAAACACAAAATGACTAATGTTAAAAAGTTGCAGAAAATTATAGTTCAAAATGTAAACTCAGACAATTATATACCTAATTTAACTTCAGCATTATCTGTCAATAAAACATTTTGCCCTTTAATATCTCTGTGTATGATCTTGTTAGCGTGCAAATGACTCAGACCCTAGAATTTAAACAATAAGTAGTAAGAGTAACACATTAAATTTATATTCTAAAGATATTGACACAGAAACACTTCTTACAATCAGATCAGATTACAATCAGAAAATCAATAAAAATAGTCTAGCTAGCATGACTGATTTTATTAAGTACAAATCTGATGAATATGTGCATTTTTTAATTGTGAACTCAGGGACAAGTGATAGAACCTAAAGATAAAAAGCAAAGGAATACAAAAGAGGAATTGGGTTCGAAGGAAAATTTTCACATGAAGGACCTGTTTGTATGAACTTATTTGATGCCACACTGAGGAGCAACAGTTACCTAGTGTGGTCATGTTTGAGTTTATATTATGTAAAAATAACTTTAAAACTTTTCTTTTTACTAGTGATTACATCAGAAGTAAAAAAAGCCAATATTTGAGATTTGTCTTAGTGTGATTTATTATGTAATAGTCATCAGCATAACCTAGATAAAGAATAGTTAAGGGGATGCTATATTTATTTATATAATTTTAGTGAGCTGTTTAGTACCTGAACAATAATTTTCAGAAGAAAAATTGGAAAATAAATTACATTTTGTTTATTTTAAACAATTTCATATTTTATTCCTGAACACCTAAAATTAAATAAAACTAAGACCATCAGATCACATCAAAGATATAAAATTAAATGAGAAATGGATAGGGAAGAGCTACGAGTAGACTTTGGCATACCTCCATGTAACTAATGTACAAATGCTTTTAATCTAAAGTGTGAAATTTGATTCATTAGGGGGAGACAGCTCTTTTGGCATCCTTAGAAAGTTTTAGCAGTATGACTTCATCGTATTTGTATTTAATTTAATTATATACCTAATAATCAATTATAAACCTAACTAATTGGGATGCTTTATTGATTAAATTATTCTAAATGTCAATTATTTAATCATTAAAAGTAATTCTTTCTTAGATACAGTGAAAACATACAAATAAAGTGAGTGATTATTTTGAAAGATTTATTTGATTATCTATTGAAAATCAATGAAACATTTGAGAATCTTGCTTCGACTTTTCATTCTTTTCTTTCATTCTACCTCTTGAATAGGCATAAAACCTTTATTTACACTCTTGTCTGCATTTTATATAACAATAGTACATTTTCTTCCAAGAGCAAGAAGGACGTCTTAAGAGACCCCTAACCCATTTACAATTTTTCCAACATTCCTTTCAGAGTACAAAAATGAACTAACTGCATTCAAACTAGATATTATCAGTAGGTGCCCTTGAGAATTCACATTGTGTAAGCAGTCATGTCAGAATCCATGGGAAAATGTTAACTAGTTTCAGCAGGTGAGAGCCAATTTCAAAGAAACAGACTAACTTAAAACCTCATCTGCCTCTTCAAAACGAAAATGCAGAAGGGAACAATAAACAAGAATGATACAGCTGAATTATTTTGCATATTTTTGGAAATGCTGAAATAATATTTAATCATATGCAAAGGGTTTCATAAAATATTAACTGATTTAAGAACCCTTGTACACATATTCTAGGACTTTTTGAGATTTCTACATAACATGGCGTTTTTCAGTCTTTTTGGAGCATTTTTATTATTTTTGAGAAAATAAATAAGTGAATAGCAGTAATAGTGATGAAAACCAATGTTTTTGTTTGAATTCCATATTTTCCTACATTGAACAGAGATTAGTTACCATTTTTTATTGTAATACAAATGCTTATTTTTTTACATAAAGTTAGTTATGATCTGATATGAATTCATTGAAGTCGACTCCCAGTTTAAGATCTCTTTATTGTAACACAAAACAATTCAGATAGATTTAAAATAAAATGAGAATGTCCAGATTTTAACTCATAATTAAATCACAAAAATTATGCTTAGAATTTGTAGGAAATTTATCATATTGCACTAATTGCATTTAAAAATTCTCACTAACATCTTTACAAAAAACATATTCTAAAGAAAATCTACATCAAATCAGATGCAGCTAATTCTTAGACCAAAAAGTTAACAAACGACAGCTAAAGATCAAATATGGTAACCTTTCCCAACAAGTTTAGTTGAAGCTTGTTTATTTTTACAGTAAAATATGCAAAAGGCCGAAAATAGGAAGAACCAAATCTCATCTCATAGTGTGCGCACTATAGTAAATCATAACATTTGCAAATAGATTGGGCAAACTTTGGAGCTTGATTACATGTGATATAATTGATAAATACTAACGTAGATACTAATTTCTTCAGTTAAAAAATCATTACTTTATTCTACATAATTCCTATAAAGATAAATAACCAAGTTAGAAGGAGCTTGATTTGATTTGTGCAAATAAGCCTCACCACCATGTAAGCTATTAAAGGCTCACTTAATGCTGATAAGAGCATAGCATAAAGACAAAAAGTAATGGAGAGCTGATAAAATGATTAGTAATTAAAAAGGATATACTCACACGTAAAATCTCCCGGCAAATATAAGCAATCCATTCTTCTTTAATTGGCTGACCTTTAGTGGCTAAAGAAAAATACCCGATTAAACTTTTGAACATGATGCAAATTTATGGGCAAAATTTATTTTCGAAAAAATTCTTCCAAATAACTTACACTTAACTAAATCTGTAACTGATCCAGCTCCACAATATTCCATAACGAGCTATAATGTAAACATAAATATATATATAGTAGACATTATAATTTTCACACTTTGATAGTTTCTGTTCATTTAAAATGTAATAGCATTATATAGATATATATTTACCAGACAAATATTTTATATACTATGTATAATATTTAATATAAATTTGAAACAACTTTCGAAATTGCATTTTACACTTACCAAAATCAAAAATAGCCTTTATGAAAAGTTTATTTCATTTTTAAAATTAAAAAAAATGAAGTAAAAATAAAAACTGCAACATTAAAACAGTGAACAATTATTTCTTTAAACACACTAATTCCTATATATTTATGCAAATTGCATAATACAAAGCCTGAATTAGGTTATCAATGTTCTTAGAACAGCAATAAAATGACTGCAATAAAAAACTTCCTGAAAATGGGTGTCTAGAACTCAAACTAAACTCTTGGAGGAAGAGGGAAATAAACATGTAAATAGGCAATTGAATATAAAAGCAATAAAATATAGCAGAAGTTCAAAACAGTATTTCTTTCTCACTCATAATAAAGAATTAGGCACAGTCATATTGACTTCTTAAAAAATATAAGAGAACCTGGAAAGAATAGTTTATATTTAATAAAGTCTAGATGTTTTACCCCTTCCACACATTAAATAATAAACATTGCTTAAGTAACATTCTAAAGTATCATGCAAATTTGATAGAACATTTTCAGGTGAAGTTTATATTGCTTAATATTAGTTCTTTTTTTTCCTGATCATTATTAATAATTTTAGTACAAAATTCATACAATAGAAATTAGATTTGTTAAAAATGGTATTCAGTCAATCTGGAGAAAAATCTACAAATATAAAATACACAAAATTTTATTGTGTTATTTACCCATAGTTTATCATCTTTCCCAGGTGGACTTTTCTGTATGAATGCTCCATAATATGTAGCTATATTTCTATGATGGGAGTACTAAAAGAAAGTAATTTTTTGTTGAAAATTTAGTTTCTCTTAAATGCTTTTCACTTATAGCATTGATTAGAGCAAAAGTTATTTTCATCGCAATAAACTACAAATAAATATTTGATTAATACAATTGTAAGTTTTTAAATAAAAGTAGACAGCATACTTTAAACGTAAAAGAAGAAATTTTAAATAAAAATAATTGAATCAGTTAGAAAAATGAATGTAAAAACTTACTTCTCATTGCATACATAAATATTGCTTATATATATTTTATATAGTAGCAAATTAGTGGAAATTAGAGTAAAGTCAGTTTATGTTTTATATTTTCGCTTTTCCATTGATTCCTTGGTGTTGGCATGTACTATACATTTATAATTAACTTTTTAATCGATTACGATAATAATGTAGGTCCTGAAGCAACCTATGAAACTATCAAAATAATTTTATGGATGAATATGAAATGTTTAGTATAGAATACTGTTTTAATTAAGAAAAATGAACTTAATAAAGAACCATTTTAAAAGATAATCAAAAATAGATTAAAACCGAAAAACTAGTTATCTGTCAATTTTAGCCTGTTTCTGTAAATTCAAAAAGTGACAGTAAAAGAATTGTTCCTAGATTTTGAATACGAAAACGCAATAAAACTTTTAATTCGCCCGTACAGTAGTGATAACAGTTATTTCTTACTTGCAAATACCTGAATAAGCATTTGAAAATACGAATTAAATCTTATGAAAGGGTGTAGATAAAAAAAAGACAATTATTTGATTTGGGTAATATATTGGACACTAGGTGACACTTAAAAACTTCTTAGTTGTAAGCAATAAATGAGAAAACAGATTATGAAAGGAAAAATCTTGTTACATAAATGTTAGAAAATATTACGTATTTTACCTTTTTTAAAACATTAATTTCCAATTTTATTTCTTCTTCTTCATCCTAAAACATTGAAAACAAATATATAAGTAAACAAATAGAAGCTTTGAATTTAATGTAAACATATTTTTATTCAACAAGTTTTTCAAAGCTCTATAATAGTTTGGTCACAAAAAATTTGATTAGTTTTTAGATTAGTTATGGGAAAGGCATAACTAAATATTAGGACACAAGCACAGTACGTCAAAGACAGCAAACTGAAATGCTCATGTGCAACAGTAGATCATTGATTACAATAGGGTGCTAAGATTAATCAGTGTACAATAGTTGGTATAGCTAAATGAACTGCAGAGCCATCAGAAAGATCTAACATGAATGATTAAATCTTGCAGTGTATTGGGCTTTAGAGTAAACACTTGGTGATAACACCCTGTAATTTTGCACAGCTATACTAAAATTGGCTTTTAAATAGTTTAAATGAGTGCATTTACCAGTGAGTCATGTAACTAATATGAATCTAGTTCCTTGAAGATTGTGGTAATTTGTAGCATGAGAGTAAATTACAAGGTAGATGATACTGGCTCATATTTTAAAACACATATCTTTCCATGTTAATAAATGATTGCAGGCATAAGAACTGCTTGTATTTAAAGTAATAACTAAAGACATCAGCAAAATAAAAATAATCCTGTGCAATATTGCAAACCAATAGCTTAGTGAACACTTTATTTTATATTAACAGTGTACAACAATTTATACCTCTGTAACATCCATTATCTTGATAGCTGCAAGTTGTCCAGTTTTCGTATGACGGCCCTAACAGAAAAAAATTTGATATTTTAATCTTTAAGAGGTCTAGTAGTTCAAGATTCAAGTAAACCATTGAAAAGTATGCAACACGAGTATCAGATTTTTCTTTTAAATATATAATTGGTATAAATATTTTAAAAGAAAAGATATTTTCAGTGAAAAAACCTTTTCAGAAATTAATATAATACATTGGAAATATGAACATGAAAACATTGTAATCTAAAGAAATTTCCTTCATTAATCTCTTTCTAAAAAATTATTTGTGAATACACAGTAACATCTCTTAATGATCACTTTACAATAGAATGGAATTTTAAAATACTAATTGTCCCTCACAATTCCAAATCTCCCCACAATATACCTCTCCAACCTTCAGCAACCAGTAACTTAGCTCCTCTAAGTTTTAACAAAAATTATAAGAAATTTGAGAAACGTCAAATTATGACATGGTATAAAACTGAAATTCTTTGGACAACACTCATACTTTGGGTCTAGTGAACAGCATGTGATATTGGTGTGTTCTAAAATTTTTTGTCTAAACAATGCTGATTTTATCATTTAAAAAAATTCAGTACATGTGTAACTTTTGCTATACAGTGCACTCCGCTTTATCGAACCACTGGATAATGGGACCAGTCGCTTATCGGGCATGTTTCCTTGTGAACAGAATCATTTTCTATTCAATACCATAGAAATCATATCGGTTAAATGGACTACCTTACGTCGGTTAAACGGACCAGTTGGAATGCAACTTCGCAAACAAAGCGGTTAAAAAGAGATGTCCCGCCAATTGCCTTGGTGAACAAAGAATATAAAAAGATTCAAATTAACAGTGAACACTCAGAGAGCAAGAAAAGGAGTAAATAATAAAAATTATTTCCGCTCTCACAGAAGACAAAAAATAACTCAAACAGTATTGCTTCTGACTCATGTGCTGCCTTCTGCATTGGAATAAAAAACAAGATAAATTTAAAAGCACAGAACATCAGATGATAGAAGATAAAAATAACAAATCAGCATGAATCACATTTCGGAAATTTATTTTGCACTTTCGTCTTCCGAAAGGCAAGTGAAATTCAGCTCATATGGCGCATGAAGATTTATCAGGAAAAGAAAAATTAGCATTGTTGCGTCGAATCGATGAGTTTCCAGAATTCAGCCAACGTCAGCTCTCAAATGCATTAGGTGTGTTGAAAACTACAATTTGCCGACTGCTACAAAACAGACTTGAAATCGAAGTGGACGACTCGGATGCATCAAGAAAGCGCCAGACTCAAAAGATGACGAAGTTGACCAAGCGCTGTTTAAATGGTTTCGTGAAGCAAGAAACTGCGACATTCCTTTCACTAGGCCCCTAGTAAAATCAAAATCAGAATATCTTGCTACACAACTTGGTAAAACCAAACTTCACTGCTACTGAAGGATGGCTAACACGATGGAAGAAAAGGCACGACATTTGCTTCAAAGTCGCACATGGTGAAAAAAAGGATGCCGATATTCGAGGAGCTGACAGTTGGATTACCACTTTGTTGCCCGAAATTTTGGAACTGTATGCACCTTCTGAGGTGTACAACTGCGATGAAACTGCCCTTTATTATAGGGCAACTCCAAATGGGTCACTAACTTTCAGAACTGAATTATTGAGTGGATCGAAAAAAGCGATAGATCGCGAAACTGTTCTTGTCTACGCTAACATGATTGGCTGTGATTGACATCCTCTTTTAGTCATAGGAAAAAGTGAGAATCCTCGGTGTTTCTCAGGTGTGCGCCAGTTGCCGGTGGAATATCGAAGCAGTAATGCATGGATGACATCGACAATTTTTGAGGATTGGCTGAAAGGCTGGGACAAGATACTCGAAGGAATAGGAAGAAAAATTGCTCTTGTAATGGACAATTGTTCCGCACACCCTAATGTAGCAACGAAGAATATACGTCTGATTTTTTTGCCACCCAACACAACCTCAATCATTCATCAGGGGGTTATGGATCAGGGGGTTATCAAAAACTTGAAAACCCTCTACAGAAAGTTGGTCTTGAAAAAATAGTCTGTTACTTTGACTCAGAGAAGAGTGTTAAATTTAGCGCAATCGAGTTATCTCGTAAGATAAATCTCCTTTCGGCAATAGAAATGATTGCAGTTAGCTGGAAATCTGTGAAAGTCGAAACATTTGTTAATTGTTTTGCCAAAGCGGGATTCATTGCTCCATCTTCGTCATCAGCAGCAGACAACGCTTCCCCCAATTCCGCATTCTGTGAAATCGATGTTGGAATGAACACCGAAGATTTCCAAGCTTTCGTCAATGTTGATACGCGTGTCCAGTGCCGCGACTCCCCTTCAGATGATATTGTTCACGATATTATGGCCAATCGGTCAGAAGAAACACCTGAAACACATTCTGAATCAGAGGAAGAAGTCCCCGAAGTCACCTGCAACGAAGCCCTTTCATGCTTAGAGAAATTGAACATTTTCTTGGCAAAAAACAACAGCGATGATAGTGTCAAGAAAGTGGCTTACAAGCTACATTCTTTTGTATCATCAGTCAATAATGAGCGGCGTAAACAAACGATGATTACGAAATATTTTAACCAATAAAGGTAAGCTGTTTTTTATAACTTCCTTTATGATTTTGTTGTACTGCTAATTAGTGTATTGTTTATATATGCAATTATATAGCCAGTGAGCGTTATAGCCTTTCATAAAATATAATCGGATAATCGGACCAGTCGGTTAATGGGACCACTTTCATGTCGAACCAAAGTGGTCCGATAAAGCGGAGTGCACTGTATTGAAAAGCAACTGACATCAGAAAAGATCCAAGGTCTCACTAGAGGACTGAAAATTTAAGATGATAAAATACCTGTTGTTTGGCTGTCAACCACACAAAATAGTTTTAAAGTTATGAGAAAACTAAAACATAGCAATAAAGTTACTGTATTTTGAGCTATAGATTAATCACAAGACATGAGTTTGCCACTTTTGTATTTTTTAACTTGAATGCCTACTATTAAGTTTAATGGGAGAAAGGTATCCATACTTGCCAATATTTGTTTTTCCTTTCTGTAATCATGCAGCAGTCACATTTAATAACCGTATCTCTAATCATATTATATAATTCCACACTTTCCAATGAATACTATCTAGGAAGAAAATATCCTTTTTGGCTACCCACATCCCTAACAATGGGTATGGTGGCAAGTATATTGGTAAAAATCCATCACTGCCCCTGTGAACCTTGACATAAATTGGATAGCAAATATCAGTAGATGTAATGTAGCAGGATTCCCATGGTACATTTAGGGTGTTGACATAAAATTTGTTGTACTCTTGTCACTTCTAAGCTAATGGTTTAATGTTAAATGCCTGGTATTTAAAATTATCTTTCTTTTGCACAATAATTTCCATTCGCAATTCACCAACTTATTTGCAGACCTTTTCTAAATGATCATTCAGACTTTCTTTTGAGGTCACTTGTTACTTTACAGCAGAGGTTCCCAAAGTGGGGTCTACAACAAATTTTTGAGGATCTGTGAAAAACATGCAATATTTCGCAAGCCAAACTAGAGAACTGTCCAGAAAAAATGAAATACTCTATTATTTTCCAATTATTTTGTTTTCTAAAATCTTAAGTTTAGAATCTTTCAACAGATTCCGGTATTTATCGATTTGAAGTAGACTTGAAATGCTGAGAATGACTTAATATTGAAATTATCAGACAGAGCTAATTGTTGAAAAGCAGCTTCAGTGTTCACATTTAGATTGAAGTATATATTTTGATGTCATTGACATTATAATTTTCCAAGAGCCTTTTGATTTTAATATATTTTAATTAATAAATGAGAGTTTATATAATATTTTACTGTGTATTTCACTTCAAAACTCTAGTTTTTCTGTTTCAGAACTTTAAATTATTTTTTCATCACTAATCCTTTTTTAACGTGAAGTTTTAGTTTTCTGTAATCTATTTAACATAGATTTGAACATTTTATCCCCAATATTGAGATGTAAGGATCACTATGGTGCTATACTAGGTCCCCCCCCTCATGTGCCCATTTAATTTCATAATCTCGAGGGTCGGAAAAATTTTAATTTTCAAGGTCCTTGTACTGAACCACTGCTTTAGAGGTTTTACAATATACATATAGCATATTTAGATGCACGTATCCTAGATAAAAGCATACAATATCAAATCTTCAATCCAATGTTTGGAATTTATTCTTAATATTATATTTGTATTCCAGCATTAGAATAAAAATATTGACTGGAAAATACAAAATATTTGCACAAAAATAAGATAGGAATAATTAGTTCCAAACAGCTTTTCTTTAATCTAAGTAATTTTTAATTTAACAAGCATAAAAATACTCTTAATTCTTAACACAAAATGTAAGGTTTTTAATTTTCATCTACACAAAATGTAAGGTTTTTAATTTTCATCTACAAAAAAAATAATTCAGAATCCTTTGGGTCAGAATTAAAATATTTTTGGGTTGTTAATGAGAAATATATTTTTATAATTTAAAATACAGATATTTATACCAACATATTTATTTGCAGTAAAAATAAATTATACCTCCCTCTATGGCGTGACATAACAAATCTTATAAACTCAATAAGCTTGTTTCAGAATACAAGGTTTCACCTCAGAAACTAAAAATTCAGTAAAAAAAACCTGATGTGTTACCTCAATTTCTGATTTTAAAAATATAGCAAAATATACCTTATATACTTGGCCATAGGTCCCATTTCCAACAACTTCAATCAGTTCAAAAATGCCTGCAGGATCCTATCAAAAGTGAAAGGTTGGTTATGCATAATTTAAATACAATTTTGGAAACAATTATAATCTGAAAAGACAAGAAAATAAATAAAATTGAGTTGAATCACAATTCCAATTGAAAAATTTTAAACTTACGCACATATACAAAATGTAATGTTACAATTTGAAAGACAATAGTGCAAATTGACACAATGTGAATTTAAGAGAAAATTTTAAATAGGTTATTAACTCAGATTTATTGATAGTATAGAAAGGCAAATTTAAGTACAATACATTTTGAATTTAAAGCATAAAAATTCAAACTAATATTTAAACATTCACTAGACAAAACAGCTCAGTTGTATTTTAAGATTAAAAAAAGACAGTTTATTAATAAGCTTATTACAAAACAAGATTTATAAGTTCATCTTAAAAATAACAAATCTGTTTACTATATAGAAGTCTTTATCAAACTAAAACAATAAAAGCAATGACAAAAAGGAAAGTGTCCTAGTTATGATTCAACTTCAAGGGCTGCCAAAGCACTTGTGAAATAGTAGCATACATTTTTAAAAATGGTAGCAAGAAGTCCCCCTACTTAAACCCTACTTTAGTAGCAATTTTAGTTGCTTGAATACAAAATAAATCAGCTAATACAAAGAATGTGCTAATTAAGTATGAAACAGACATTGAAGATCTCGCCAAAAAATTTTAATTTAAAATTAAAAAACTAAATATTTTGTAATAAGGTTTTCATGACAATCTAGCAACCAGATTCCAGTGTTTTCTTTCATGGTTGCCAACGGCTTGGTGCCAGAACTTCGAAATTGATTTCCCTTGAAAATTTCCCAAAAGATATTTTTGTCTATTAGTCTAAAAAATAGGGGAAACATTTTTTGATCCCCTCTTGGAGAATTTCATAAAGTCGTCAAAATTTTTAAGTAGGAGCTTTAGAGACGATTTTACTTAAAAAGATATCCCTAGTCTCGCCAAGGTTGAAAAATAGCAGTAAAAGTCGCCTGTGGCAGCCTTGAACTTCCTACATACATTATTTTTAATGTAGGGTAATTTTGAATGTATAGGGACAATTTCGATAATATAAGAAAACTTTTCATGTAGCTTCAAAGAAAGAAAACCAGTCTGAGGAATACACGAAAAATATTTTTTCTGTCTATTAGTCTAAAAAGAAAGGGGACAAAAGTTTCTTTGACCTTTGGTGAGTTTTTAAAAAGGGTCACCAAAATTTTGAAAATAGGAGCTTTTGAGACGATTTTGCTTAAAAAGATATCCCATGTCGCCAAGGTTGAAAAATAGGGCAAAAAGTCACCTTTTAGTTGTCTGTGGCAGTCTTGCACTTCCTACACCCATTATTCTTAATGTAGGGTAATTTTGAATGTATAGGGGCAATTTCAAAATAATATAAGAAAAACTTTTCATGTAACTTCAAAGAAAACCAGTCTGAGTAGTATAAAAACCCAAAAATTCAGAAAAATCACTTACATTTTGAAATTGCAACTGATGAATCAAAAACTCAAAAATTCCCATCAAATAAAGGATTGTCAAAAGAAAAATCATTAAACTGTCTTAAAAATCTAAGCATAACATACCGAAGCACTAGTAATATGTCAAGTAATATGCATGACCCCATAACCAATTTTAACAAAAAACATAATTTTCTCACATAGTAAATCACTTTTACCAGCCTTATGAAATCCTACCACAAAATCAACCAAAGTAATAAAAATAGACCAAGAATGGTTCAAGCATATACAAGATCAAACTTCATCAGATAATTTGAATTCAAGGACATACAAATCACTAATCAATGATAAAAGCAGACAAATAGGAGAAAGTGGTTTATTATAAAGAAAAATATTAGAATAATGGATGTTTCCCAAAGATCTTATCTAATATATAAGAATTAAAAACATGCAAATATTCTAAATTTGGAACCTACCCAATGACCAAGATTATAATTGTCAGGGGCATTGGCCTGGAGCACAGAAGCCAACAGGGGCCATTTCAGAAATATTTAAGATTTTTCTTGGAAAAAAATGTTACATAATTTTAAGCACATTTCATCCTTGTCACAGAAGTAGTTTCCACTGATGAGAGTATGAAGCGAATGCTTTCACCACTCCATCTTTAGAATGCAATGTTTAAAAGTTGGTTCTTTCTTGTAGCCCAGCAATCATATACGCATCCAGGAAAGAGAAGACAAAGCAATTATATATTCTCTCCTCACAAATGTCTGGAAAGCCCTCAAGACAGGGGCACCTTTTCTCACTTGTCTTAGACTCATTGACAAAGCTCAGCCTCTTAATAGCTTTTAAGCATAATCAATAATCAATTGCAATCAAGAATAAGCATTGTGAGCAATAATTTATTAACAAGTTAATATTGTACTAACCGGCATATTTTATATATATAACCTCTAATTATTTTAATAATATACTTTATCATTTTAATTATGTAAATTTGTTTTGGACAGAGGGCAGCATCAGCCTTATTTGCCCTACCTCTCAAAGTCTAGCTTTGCATCACTGGTCTCCCACCTCTTTGAAATGGTTGAGTCTACGTGACAGTACAACTTTGAAGACTTTTATGTGGCAATGCTTTTGTTGCATTTTTTGGCATGCTTTTTATGTCGCCAAGAATTTCTTCGAACACTGTTTTAGGCTAAGATAATTGAGAAATTAATTAAACAAATTTTAAAAATAGAAAAAATCTGCACAACTAATTATCCTTTTTAAAGTTTTATGACTACTTTAAACTCCTCCCAAACTAAATCTGGTACAGCTTTGAAAAAAAGACTTTTATGTGGCAAAGCTTTTTTCTCAAGGTTGTCATTTCGAGTGGTTGTCTTTGCTTGCAACAACTCGCAACAAAGTCTTTATATCAAAGCTGATGCATATAAAACATTTTCTCATTTGAATTGATGTCCAAGGGTAGGTGGTGAGACACAAGTGAGGCCCACCCACCCTAAAAACTAAAAAATTTTGTGCAAAAAAGTTCACATAAGGATCAAGTTTGGCTGACTTGGGTCCTCATTTTGTTAGCACTTCATATACAATACCCATACAGATACAAATTCTATTTGCATTATCCTGATACTAGATATGCAGTTGTCATTTTTGAGACTTAGGAAACCTTTTGGTTATTTTTCAAGCTTTTGGCATTTTGTTTTCCCAAGGGGTATTCTACATAGCCCTTGCTGCCCTCTTAGTTCTAAATCCCAAGAAATAGACATTCGCTAATTGTAAATTTGTACTGCATTCTCTAGCTGGGACCTTTGCGGCCGATACTGGGAGACTAGAGGCTAGATAAGCAGCTAATTTTTTTTTATTTCCTTGCCTTACCTTTTTCAATCTCTTTTTGTGCTTTTGTTACTAACCTTTGTATTATGTATTTTGTGTCATTGGAAATAAAATAATTAAACTTTTGGTTTCAATACAAAACATAACAAATGACTCATTTGCCAGATCCTGGCACCGAAAAGTGAGTGATGTAACCTACACGGAAAATGAAACCTATATATATACTTTTCAATTGGTGGCTAAATTAATGACACTGGAAGGGTGATGGCTAGTGGGGCCTCTAATGTTGAAAGAAGAAAATGAAATATCACACTTTACTTTTGGATATTCGAGTTGTTTATTGAACCATTTAATGAAAAAACTATTCATATGTGAAAAACTATCTAAAGCAAATTTCCCAAATTGTGGTCTGGTATCAATTTCAGGACGAAAACTAGCAATCCTCCAAAAGTATATGAAAATGTCTCTTGCAAAAATAAAAATGTCCAGCACAACCCAAACTGATTGCAGTGATATTGCACCAGGAATACCTCAGTATTCTCGTCCTATGACAGATTTCCCTGTTTGAATGACCACTTCTGGTCAGTAAGCAGATTTCCAAATTTATCTCTTGACACTTCTTCGGAACAGTATATACTGTCATTGAACCTCACAATATGAAATATTAAATACAAAATGTTTACATTTAAGATTTATTGATAAAAGATATTACTATTTTCTATGAATAACTTGAAAATAGATCGAAAATATCCACTTTTTGCAACATATTAAAAATCATGTTTTTACGGACAATATAAAATATGCATAAATCTCAGCCATAATTTGTTTTTCAAACATAGCTGGTGGAAAACTGATCATTACACAATGTAATTGAAACATAATATTTTAAAATAACCAATTGTTATCAAGAGAAATGTTTATCTTTCAGATAGTAAATAATGTATTAACGTTACACAAATATATAAGTTATTTATATTCCATCTTGTACTAAAGCTTTAGCAATATACCATGAACTGTCTTTATACAAAATAAACATTTCCTGGACCTTGTGTACTGTTTATCTTAAATATTTCAGAGTACTTTTACTGTAACACATAAAATGTGTTCATAAAATTTCGCTCATACTCCTAGCTTTCGAATAATCTATAGCTACTGAACCTAATCTACTTAAATTACTTTGCAATAAATAAGTTAATGGTATTTAATAACAACTATGGTGTTAATAGTAATGATGATAGTAGAATTTAGTGAAACCCCTTTAACAGATTTAATATCAATCCACTAATGTGGGTTTTTCAAATGTTATATCACAATCATTTCAACTGAATTTAAACTATTTTTATTGCAGGAAGTCATCTCAAAAGTTGTTTTCAAAAAATGCTTTTTAAATTCAAGTTCACATTAATGAACTTCTGTGTAAAATAAAAAAATACAACTGTTACAAATTTTTTAATCTTGACATTCAGCAGTAATTTGATAGAAAACGGATCAAAAATAATTTTAATCATATAATTAAGATTTTTTATATATGCACAGAATTTAAATGATAAATCAAAGAAAAAATTAAATATGCACCATATTGGTTCTTACGGAATTATTTTACACGAAAAGACACTTTACAACGATCGTCTCATTTAAGTTCAGGTGGAATATGCGGCACAAAGGCACAATTTAAGCATGAAATACTTATTCATTTGGTTCAAATGAAACGTTACGGTAGACGTACTTGGGGATAGTCGGTTCAATCGGAGTTAAGACAAAGAGTGAAGGGTGCAAAATACAACAGCAAACTAAACACAAATTTAAGTGTCGAGAAAAATGCCTTACTTTTAAGCTATTTAAATCTATGTCGTCTAAGCTGCAATTTACACTTTGTGTGACAGCCATCACTACAACCTTTTTAAAGTTTTACTCTGTACGCGTATAAGGACAAGTCATAAGTTATTATAAATCTAAATCGTGATTGATAACTTGAGACTATTAATTAAACAGTTGTTAAATGTAAATACAGCGACATCGATGTCTATAATTGAAGCGTCGGGCATAGTAATTTCCCCAAATCTTAAATACAGAAAACAACTCTTATGTCAAAAGTGTGCGGTTACGGCTATTGTAAACAGGTAGCTGTTGGTTCCGGGGATCCGTAGCAGATGGCAGACAGCTTCAGCTGTATACAAGCAGGGGGCCTGTTAAATATTTAAGGACGAACTTTCTTTGCCAAATGCTTTATTTTCTGTTCCCATTCGGGGCCGCGGTGGCCCGGTTGGAAGAGTAACGAACTAGCAACCGAAGGGTTGCGAGTTCGAATCCAGCCAAACACCGTCGTGTACAAAGGGGGCTGGTGCACGTTAAATCTGTCGTGGCCTCAAATGTCCTCACGTTGGCGTGGTGTGGAAGTTTGGAGAGTGGGGTGCCAGCTCAGGTGTTGCCTCGTCATCTGACCGTGGTTCAAAATTACGTGGTGTTGTCCTCGGATCTTTCCCTTTGGGATTGATCCCGGACCGTCACCAATAGCCCATTGTGTTGCTCCAGTGTGACGTTAATTGAAATAATAAAAAAAATAATAAACTGTTCCCATTCTATTTTCACTCGATATCATTTTTTAAAATACAGTCCTAACTGTGTCCTAAAATATTTTAGGGAGTTTTAGTTTCGGTATCGTTACATTTCACCATTTAACAGTATTCAATATTTTTCACGTCATCTGACCGTGGTTCAAAATTACTTGAAGTCCTCGGAAACTTTCCCTTCGGGATTGATCCCGGACCGTCGTCAATAGCTCGTTGTGTTGTTCTAGTACGACGCTAATTAATTACCATTACAACTCAATATTTTTCATAAAGAAGATAGGGGCCGCGGTGGTCCGGTTGGAAGAGTAACGGACTAGCAACCGAAGGGTTGCAAGTTCGAATCCAGCCAAACACCGTCGTGTACAAAGGGGGCTGGTGCACGTTAAATCTGTCGTGGCCTCAAATGTCCTCACGTTGGCGTGGTGTGGAAGTTTGGAGAGTGGGGTGCCAGCTCAGGTGTTGCCTCGTCATCTGATCGTGGTTCAAAATTACGTGGTCTTTCGTTCGGATCTTTCCCATTGGGATTGATCCCGGACCGTCACCAAATAGCCCGTTGTGTTGCTCCAGTGTGACGTTATGAAAATACCAATACCATAAAGAAGGGTAGGGTATTGGGTTGGGTATTTCAATTAACGTCACACTGGAGCAACACAATGGGCTATTGGTGACGGTCCGGGATCAATCCCAAAGGGAAGGATCCGGGGACAACACCACGTAATTTTGAACCACGGTCAGATGACGAGGCAACACCTGAGCTGGCACCCCACTCTCCAAACTTCCACACCACGCCAACGTGAGGACATTTGAGGCCACGACAGATTTAACGTGCACCAGCCCCCTTTGTACACGACGGTGTTTGGCTGGATTCGAACTCGCAACCCTTCGGTTGCTAGTCCGTTACTCTTCCAACCGGGCCACCGCGGCCCACCATAAAGAAGATAAGAAGTAAATTTTTTACGAAACTTTTGGTGGAAACTAGAATAAAATTATGTGAGTCTGTTGGTTCAACTGCGCATCTTATGTTAAAATTTAGTTTTGGTTTGCAAAGCAAAAGTTTCGGTTAAGCAAAATTTGAAAGTGCCTAATCATAACCAAAAGGTTATGAACCTCTCGCGGAGCTCTTTTTAAAATCAATTTCTATAACGGAGGCCCCTAGGCCTACCCTATGTACAGTCGCGGAAAAAAATGAACCACCTCCTCCTCATTTGAGCAATTTTAACAGTAGAGAAAATCTAAAGATGGCGTTTGACAGGAACTAACGTCTTCTATAAAATCAAATGCATAAAATTTGAATAAGGGGCCGTTTTCATATTAAATAGAGAACCCATGATTTCCAATGGAAACCCCTATTTCGACACACAATTTCGAATCTATTGTGGTGAGACCGCTATGAAAATCTTGGCACCTCGCCAAGAGCAGAGGATGCGTGATCTCTCCTTCTTGCGCAAATTTGTAATGCGCATGCGTGTAGCATAGCACACTCGGAGCGAGAATTTTTACACTTAGACTTTTCGTATGTTGTTCGTATTGTGTTGTTTTTCGTCTTGTCAATAAATAATTATGTTCTTAATCTTGGAGTCGTAATTAAACACCACGAACACTACAATGGTGTCTACCGGACTATTTGGACAAAGCATGTTGTTCTTAAAAAGCGCTCCAGATTAACCAGCGCATAAAAGACTCGAATATACTCGGTAACCTGATGTGGAATTCTCACTCCTTTGTTCCGGACTGCGTGTCTCCTTGAACTTTCGATTTCGGTTCATCCCCAACTCGCCTGGGTTCGCGACTTTCACTCATATTTTGATCTTTTAGATTTCCATCATGACGGAGACAAGCGCAATAAAAATACCTCCGTATAATTTCGGCGTCCCTGCTTTGTGGTTCATAATGTGTGAAAGTACTTTCGAGTTGGGAACACCTAAACCTGTAACCGAAAGCGGAACTAAATATAACTACATTGTTTCACATTTACCTCCAGATGCTGCCTCAATCATCAGAGACGTTATCACACATCCGTGCAAAGACGATTCGTACCTCCATGAGAAAACTGAGCTCATCAAACGCAGTGGGGAATCATCGCATCAGGAAATAAGAAAACTACTTGTTGGAGAACAGCTCGGCGATCGCAAGCCTACGGAACTGTTGCGAGCCATGAGACGTCGCGCCGAAGCGCATAATGTTCCTGACCAACTGATGTTGGAGTTACTTCTTCAACAATTGCCAACTTCGGTTCAAACCATTCTTGCTGCCATCACTGATCTTTCTCTGGACAAAGCTGCTGAAATAGCGGACCATGTTCTTGAAGTCACACCCTTTCCAGTATGTACTTGCTCTGTTTCTTCAGTAAATTCCATTGAAGATAAATTGCTTAGTGAAATAGGAAAATTGCATGAACGTATAGATAAACTTTTGAGAGGCAGAAGCCTTAGTCGGAATCGTAATTTCAATCGACGGGAACGCAGCAAATCTAAAACTAAATCGTTTGCGAATTGTTGGTACCATCAAGAATTTGGTCAAAAAGCAAAAAAAATTTGTTTCCCCTTGTAATTTTGCAAAAAACGCGACCGGCCAGGCGTAGACGCGATATGCTCCTTGCCGAAGCATTCACGTCTCCTTTTTGTGCGTGACAGACGCACTAATGTAAATTTTTTGATTGATACCGGATCCGATGTTTCTATTATTCCTGCATCTAAATTACAAAGACGAAACAATCCTCAAATGACTCTTTTTGGGGCCAACACTTCTCCTATTCACGTCTATACTACCCAAACCATATCTTTAGATCTTGGTCTCCGGCGTGTTTATAAGTGGACATTTTTAGTTGGTAATGTTTCCAACCTATCATTGGTGCTGATTTACTGTATAATTTCAATTTAATACGTGATCTTTCTCAACAAAAACTTATCGATTCTCAAACCGATATTAGTTCTCATTGTAAATTATGCACAAGTTATTTTCATTCCATTAAAACTGTATCAGGAGGTAGCATTTATCACAAACTTTTAATGAAATATCCGGAAATTACCAAACCACCACGTCCTGATCAGGAGATAAAACTCTCTGTTGTTCATTACATTCAAACTACTGGTCCTCCAATTACTGCCAAACCACGCCGTCTTGCAGCTGATCGCACTGAGTGGAGACCAATAGGGGATTGTAGAGCATTTAACGCCCAAGCAATTAAAGATAATCATGGCGTACCTAATATCAGACTTTGCATCTGAACTCCATGGAACCAAAATTTTTTCGCACATAGATCTCATTAAAGCGTTTCATCAAATCCCTATAAATCCAGAGGATATTCATAAGAGTGCTATCATTACACCCTTCGGTTTATACGAGAGCTTACGTATGCAATTTGGACTATGTAACGCCGCGTCTACTTTTCAAAGATTTATAAATGAAGTAACTCGCAATCTCTCGTTTGCTTATGCTTTCGTAGATGACATATTAGTGGCTTCACAATCATCAGAAGAGCATATCGAACATCTCAAAATTTTATTTGAACGATTACAACATTATGGCCTCAGTTTAAAACCATCGAAATGCGTTTTTGCAGTTTCCTCCATTGAACTTTTAGGTTTTAAAGTTTCCGAATCGGGTATCGAGCCTATGACAGAACGTGTAGAATGCATTAAAAATTTTCCAAAGCCTACCACTATTACACAATTAAGGCGTTTTCTTGGATTTGTTAAATACAATTCCTTCAGAGGAAAGGAATGACACAGGCCATATGGATCGCAAAAGGGAAAAAGGCTAGTTTATTGAAAACACAACACATATATATACAGATAGGATAGGATTGCAGCACAACCAATAAGATTCATTAAAATGGACGGACGTCCAAGAAAGCTGTAGAACATTCACACATGCTGCCTGTAAAGAGTGACTCAGCTCTAGCAGCACAAAGAAAGATACAAAGACTTCTATGGGCGATTACATTATACAACACCCGCCCTTAATCGCACATTACTAAAGAAAAACATACATTACATTTTTCACATTGATATCTACAAAACAAAACATGCACATTACCTTTTAAAATCACACAATGACAAAATTTCATTAAATTTCACTCTAGGCAATGCTTTAGTTAACATATCAGCAATTTGGCGATCAGACGGAACATATTCAACACTTATATTATTTTTGCAAATTACATTACGGATGTATTTTAATTTGATATCAATATGTTTCAATATGCCATGATTATTTTCATTCGTTATACATTTGATACAAGATTGATTATCTTCAAACACAGTAAGATCTGAAACATCGGTAATTTCTGAAGCAACACTTTTTAACCATATAAAGTCCTGAATACCTTTACTTAATGCTATTACTTCAGCTTCAGTTGATGAGAGACAATACATTTTTGTTTATTACAAGACCAGAAAATTGGAGAATTACAAAACATTATAATATAACCAGAAATAGATTTTCTATCATTTGGATTAGAACCCCAATCAGCATCAACATACATAGACATTTGAAAATCATTTGAATCTTTACAGTACTCTAGTTTTAAGTTAGCAGTACCTTTTAAATACCTTAAGATTTTCTTCAAAGCACACCATCCAGCATCAGTCGGATGCTCTTGAAGTTGACTTAAACAATTTACAGCATACAAAATATCAGGCCTAGATACATAAGCTAAATAAAGTAACGATCCTACAAGTTCTCGATATGGTTCATCAAATACCTCACCTTTCTCAAAATTAGCCAATGTTGATTTAGGATCCATCGGAAGAACACTAGGTTTACAATCTAACATGTTAAACTTTTTCAGTAATTTTATCATATACAATTCCTGATCCATTAGCAACTTATCAGAACTAAATTCCAAACGAATTCCTAAAAATTCAGATGCACTTTCAGATTTAGACATTTGAAATTCTTTAGATAACAAAGAAATCACAATATTAGTTTCTATAACATCTGAACCTGCTATTAATAAATCATCTACATAAAGTACTATAACAATTTTCTTTTCTTTTTCGTACAAAAATACATGGCTCATTTACAAGTTGTATAAAATTAAGTTTTATCACAAATTCCAAGAACTTTTTAAACCATTGACGTGGTGCTTGTTTTAACCCATACAAACTCTTTTTAAGTTTACATTTTCTCCCACTATTATCATCATACCCCTTGGGTTGATCCATATATATTAATTCACTTAATTCACCATTCAAAAATGCAGTTTTTACATCAAGTACAAAAACAAAAGTATTAATCTTAAAGCAGACATACCGATTACAGGTGAAAAAGTCTCAGTATAATCAAGTCCTTCTTTTTGCAAAAATCCTCTAGCTACTAAACGAGCTTTATACTTACCATTTCTTTTCTTGTTGAGGACCCATTTGCACGAAATAGATTGCTTATCTGGTGGTAGGGTTTCAAGATCCCAGACATCGTTGGACTTCATGCTCTCCATTTCCTCATCCATGGCAATCCTCCACAGGAGTTGCTCGTCATTTGGTAGAGATGCGATGTCGTCAAATGTCAAAGACTCATCGGCGAACATTGCATTATACACTTCAGGATGTGGAAATCTAACAGGCTCTTTGGTTTGTCTCGAAGACCTTCTCAGTTCAATCGGATGTAGATCGTCGTTCTCACTTTCACTCTTGTCGTCCTCGAGTACATCGAACTCGTTAACTGACTGATCTACTTCATCTGCGATGAACCTTTGAAGCTTGTCGCGAATCTTACGTTCATCAAACTTCACATCTTTCGATACATAAATTCTATGAGAATCGGGATTCATTAGTCTAAACCCCATCGAGGAGTATCCAACAAAAAGCATCCTCTTGCTTTTGGGATCAAGTTTCTTCCTTTGAGAAGAAGGCACAAGCATGTATGCATCGCACCCAAATACATGCATATTCCTTAGATCAGGCTCTTCGCCAAATTTTAGAAAGTACGGTGAAGAGTTATCAACAGTACTGGGCAACCTATTTTTAATGTATGCGGCAGTAAGAATCGCTAAACCCCAGAAACGTTTGGGTAAAGCAGACTCAAAAATCATTGCCCGCCCTTTTTCCATAAGAGATCTATTAGCGCGTTCAGCCACACCGTTTAATGCTGGAACGTAAGGCGGCGATGGATCAACGACTATACCGGCATCTGTAGCACATTTTAAAATTTCACCAGACATGTATTCTTTAGCATTATCACATCTTAAAATACGAATGGAAGGATTTGACTTAAAGAAAAATTTTAGTTCTTCAATTACATCGCTTTTCCGTTTCAATAATCTCACTTCGGTAAAACGTGAATAATCATCAATAATAGTCACAAAGTAGCGCTCACCTGCATAGGTCTCTGGATCAATTGGTCCACATATATCCGTGTGAATTTTTCTAAAAGGCTCCTTCTCCCTCTTTCTAGGACCTTTCCCCAACGGTGAGGTACTTTGCTTTGCATGAGAGCAAACTTCACAAAATGAAATCGGAGTCGGAAGTCCTAATTTCTTCAACACATGATCACAAGGATGACCTAGTCTGCGATGCCACAATTCTTTTTCTTCCACAAGAAAAGCACTTTCAACACTTGGCACAAAATCACAAATATACTGTCCTGAACTATCACGATTACCAAGTACGAAGTGTTCAGTCTCATTTTTCACAAAAACCTTTCGGTTTTCAAATACCAGACTGAAACCTGCACTTTCAATTTTTCGGACAGAAATTAATTGTCCACTCAGATTTGGCACAAATAAAATATCTTTCAGGGTAATCTCCTTGCCATTTGAAGTTTTTCCGACTATCACACCAACTCCTTCCACTTCCAATTTAGCTGTTTTCGAAGCGCATTTGATACTGCCTGATGATGGATTTAATTCCGAAAACCACTCTCTTTTTGAACACATATGGGATGTAGCACCAGAGTCTACTATGAAGCTTTCTCGTGTAGAGCTTCCCACAACAAAAGATACTGCAGTTGAGGCAAGCCTTTCACCTGCATGATGTTGACTTTTGCAGTCTCTTTTCATGTGACCGCTCTTTCCGCAATTATAGCACGTTATCTTCTTTCGGCAAAACTTCGCTGTATGTCCCTTCCTTTTACAGTTTTGGCAAAAGTATTCCTTCTTGGCAGGAAAGGCAGCATTTTCTGTTGGATATTTCCTTGGTTTAATGGAGTGTCTGAAATCAATTGACAAGGCCTCTGCATCCAAAAGACGTTGGGTCACAAAGTCCAAAGTTAAGTTCGCACTTGGCTGATTCTCCAAAGCCACTTTGACGGTCTCGTACTCAGGAGAAAGTGACATCAAAATGTAGACAATGATGTCCATGTCATTGACCTCCGCTCCAGATAAACGTAGATCACTAACGAGACTTGTCACACTATCAATATGCTGTCTCTTAGGCACATCACTGGCTTTCTTTAAGGTGGCCAATCGTTAGCGAGCTAGAATTTGGTTCACAGCTCCTTTATTGTCGTATTTCAGTTCCAATTTCTTCCAGATTTTACTAGCTGTCGTCTCAGTCTGCAGAGAAACAAGAATCTGGTCGCTCAATAGTGTCAGCAGGAAAGCGTAGGCCTTTTTCGCCTTAACAGACTCATCTGCTTCTGCACCTTCTGCGGGATCTGCCTCCAAGAATGCATCGAATTGCTTAGCACAAAATACAGCCTTTACTCTCCTCGACCATAGTGAAAAATTCTGTCCATCGAAGGGAACCAAAGCGTACCCCTCCTTCGACGAAAAAGCCATTGCTCCGAAAAATAAAACAGCAGCAAAAACTTCCTTACGACGCTCCCCGCTTCTCGAAACACCCGTAGAAGCGCAAAGAAAATAAACAGCGGACCCACTTGACAACAGGGAACCACGCTCTGCTGTTAAATACGATTCCTTCAGAGGAAAGGAATGACACAGGCCATATGGATCGCAAAAGGGAAAAAGGCTAGTTTATTGAAAACACAACACATATATATACAGATAGGATAGGATTACAGCACAACCAATAAGATTCATTAAAATGGACGGACGTCCAAGAAAGCTGTAGAACATTCACACATGCTGCCTGTAAAGAGTGACTCAGCTCTAGTAGCACAAAGAAAGATACAAAGACTTCTATGGGCGATTACATTATACAACAGGATTGCTTAATTTTTACAGACGTTTTGTGCCCAGAGCAGCTCATATATTAGCCCCATTTAAATAAATTCTTAGAAGGCATCAAATATAAAAGAAAACTAAACGAATCACAGTAACGAAACCTCATGAGTTACTTCAATGGACTGATGTGGCAGAGCAATCATTTTCGGATGTTAAACATGCTTTAGCAAGTGCTACTCTCCTGCGACATCCGATACCTGGAGCTAAGTTGAGTGTCTGGGTCGATGCAAGCGATTCAGCTGTTGGTGGTACTCTCATGCGACTGAATGACGATGTTTCCGCTCTTTCCGAAGAGAATTATGCTTATTCAATTATTCAAAAACGCTGTAAAAGTCATGTTTTTTCTATATCTAAAGGTACTATACCTTTCTCATTAATAATATAAGTAATATTATTAATGAGAAAGGAATAAATGCGCAAAAGTGGAAAAATACTTCCAAATACGTATCCAAAAAAGAAAAGAATTTCTGAGAATATTTGAAAGGTAAGATCTTTAATTTTAAAAGAGAATCCGCCAAGTCAAAGGACTATTACAAAGTCATTAAAAGTTCAGTTTCAACTGTAAATAAAATAATTAACAGTGATTTGAATCTTGAAAAGGCCAAAAAATACAATGTTCATCGTCCATCTCCACGACATATTGCAGAAAGCAGAACTCGCTACAAAATTCTGTATGAGAAGTATTTAGCTGGAGAAAGATGGAAAAATGTTGTGACAATAGACGAGGCGTGGGTATATTTAAAAGATTGCAATAAAAAAGAACAATTTATTATCATAAAAGAGGAGAAAAATCTTAAAACGTGGTTCAACTTTGTAACTAACGTGAGAACTTTCTCTATAAGAGATTTATGATTGTTGCCGGTTTTGCATATAATGGAAAATTAAAAGTAAAAAGGAGGGGGAATGTATACATATTATCAATATGTCTCCCACATATTATCAAGACCCTATTTTATCCCCAATATTCAAAAAAGAAATACTATATCTTTACCCAAAGTGCCAACAATCAGTATAAATGCATCAGGATAAAGCAAGCAGCCACATATCTAAATCCACTATTAAATTCGTAGAAAAAATGGAAGAAACTGGTATCAAGTCAATAAATACCCTTTACTGATATTCCTGCAAAATCTCCAGATGTCTCACCCTTTTGTGAGAAAGGGTGAGACAAAAGTCCAAAAGCACCTCTTTTGTGCTTTTAAAAAGAGAATTGTCGAAACGTCGAACGAAAACCATTCAGACATTTTTCAATCTCTTAATCTATTGACAAAATGTGAAAAAATTAATTTAAACATTGAAAGCTTGAACTAAAACTTAACTTTACGGGCTTTTTCGGCTACAAACATTTTTACAATGTTCTCAAAAGATAGCTTTGAAGCTAACATGTGCTCTGGATATGATGCTCAGGTTGGTTAGTCGTTGTCCTGTTAAGTTTCTGAGGTAATTTTTTATGATCTTTAGTTGCTAAAACTCCCCTTTCATTTGAGGCGACTGAGACTGGTATTGTGAGGAAAATTCTCAACGCTGTCGTTACGTTGGTGGACGCGTCTTCCAAGTCCGTTCTTGTATATTAACGTCAGAAGACCTGATGGTGTAGCCGTTTTCATATTTGGGCTTAAATTCAAGGCATAATATTTAAAACTCTCCACTTCTATCGCCAGCTAGTCCTTGTCTAAGTCTACTTTATATGTGGTAGCTAACTCAAGTGCCTGGTTCTTCAATTCTTCTCTATTCATTGTTTCAAACTGAGCTCCATTGAGGAAACCAAATAAACTATTCATGTTTTGAATGACTTGAAACCTTTGCCTCAGTTCATTCAGAATCCGATCTATTATTCGTATAATCAATAATTTGAACTTTTTTCTTTTGAGAATTCATAGCTTACAATTTCGCCCTTCTCATCAAACATCCGCTTCTTCCTCCTCCGTACTTCTTTTCTTTAAAAAGAAGTTAAGCTTTCCTGCTATTTCTTCACACATTCTACATTTAGCTCCTTTTATAGTTTTTGGTTTTTGTAGTCTACTAATAAGTTTTTCCTCTTCATTTTTTATCATACGTAAATATCTATAGTAAAAAAAATACTCTGCCAATTTAGCGCCCCCCCCCCAATCCGGCGCCCGGGGCAGATGCCCCGTCTGCACATGTAATTCTCGAATAGTTTTCACTTGCATAATAAATATAATAATTCGCGGATAGTTTGCACGCGCTGACAAATACATTTGAAATTCGTGTTCAAATTTGAAATTCCGGTTTAACTATAGCTACAATTAATCTCAATCTACGAATAGAGCGATTTTCAATGTGGAGACGATCCCTGAAATTTTCTACAATTTTAATATTGAATATCTAAGGTTATGAAGATAGTAGAGTCGTGAATTTTCATATTTAGACTAATTTAACGATGCCGAATTTGATTAAGGCATCAAAATTTTGTTGTTTGTGCAAAAATTTGATATGAAGACGGTCCCTAATGCAATTTTTTGCATTTGACTTTGGAGGACGTTATTCCCTATTGAATGATGTGTTTGAATTTGCTCTAGTATGAATAGTGCTCGAAATAAAGGGGGGCTCGTTTTTCTTCCGCGACTGTGCAAGTAAGTTATCTTTAGTAATGTTACAGGGATAGATATTAGAGATATTTAAACAATTGCGCAATGTCAATGCAATGAAATTATATTTTTAAAACTTTAAATTTACCATATCTCAGTTTATCCAGCAGAATGACCAAGCGTCGTCTGCTGAAGGAGGCGCGAAATTTAACTTGGCAAATTTCCGTTCAGAATGTAATTTCTAGTTTTCTTATTTTGATTCTACTTTTTGTTTCTTATTCTTTATTTCATTTAGTTTTATTTTATTTTACTGGGGCAGCTGCGGAGCCCAGGTTGGGAACCACTTTTCTACAGAAACGAAATTTCGTTTCTCTACAGTTCTATGGAGCACTATAAAAAATTTCCGTAAGAGACCATAGTTAATGCCAGTCCCCCATTATGACAATAAAAACAGGTAAAATTTCTTCAATCAGTATAGTCATAGGGTATAGTCATCATTTCTTCTTTCAGTATAGTCATCATTTCTTCAATCAGTATAGGGAACCTCTGGTAGTCACACATGCTGCACAACGATTTCCCATACTTTCGATGAGGGTATGTATGTGCTCCGGAGCCTCATGGAGAGCAGTTTCCAATTCCGGAACGCAGCTTGGTGGGTGGCTGAGGACTGCGATATGTATCCCGAGCATATCCCACACATACTCTATAGGATTCAGATCAGGAGAGTTGACAAGCCACTGCATGCGGTGGATATCTTCACTTTGGAGGAAGGCATCGACCAGGGCTGCACGGTGAGGAGCCGCGTTATCATCCATGAATATGAAACCATTAAAGATAGCCCATCGAAACAGGCGAACGGTAGACTCAAGGACTTCGTCTTTATATATTTGATTGGTAACAGATCCCGTGTCAAAGTTGTGGAGGTCTGTGCGGCTGTCCAGCCTGCCCAGACCATGACTCCCCTGAAGGAAAACGATGTCTTTCCGTGATGTTTCCCTGGTGAAAACGCTTTCACGCTCTCTCCAGATCGTGGTACGACAAGAATCAGTTTGCAGACTAAATCTGTACTCGTCACTGAATATGACATTGCCTCATTGTCGTCGACTCCACTGCCGATGTTCCAAACTCCACTGTAAACGCGCGCGTTTCCGTGCAGACGTCAGGGGGATGCAAACTGCTGGTCGTCTGGCATAGAGACCAACGTGTCTGAGTCTTCTGAAAACAGTTTGTCTCGAAACTATGACTCCTGTGGCGGCTGTCAGGGCTGAACCCAGTTGTCTGGCAGAACGGTTCCTCTGACGTCGCGCAGTTATCGTCAAATATCGGTCTTTCAGAGCGGTTGCAACCCTTGGCCTACCTGGTACTGGTTGTCGGGTAACATCTCCAATGGTTTGAAATCTCTGCCAGTCTGGAGATCACACACTGAGGCACATTCAGAATTCGAGACGCTTCGTTTTGGGATCGATCGGATTCTAGAATTCCAATAATTCGTCCCTTCACAAACATGTCCAGTTGGCATCCTTGTGACATCTTTCGTCCTTATTGATTGTTAACAACGCTCCGTACCACAGCAATTGCGAAATTTCTGTCTAAGCTAACCATGCCGCTCGAGGTCGTTTTATACTCACTCTGTCGCAACCTGACCAGACTTTTTGCTGAGAAGCCTTTCGGAGTTGATCCTACACCGTTGCCAGTGGACTGTGTTTATATTATTCGGCTCCGGCGAGGCGCACAAATCTGTTGCTCTTCGAGATGTATATACTTTCTTCGGGAGGCGAAAGCAGACGCTCGTGTGATCGGTTCAAGTGTAGAACATTAAAAACTTTTGAGGACTATCTATGCTTTTTCGTTTGACATGTCGGGAGCCATATGTGTAAGTTTCTACTATTAAATTATTTTTGATATAATTAGCTATACTTTACTCTCTCCAAAAAGTAACTGTAGGAAACAAATTCCAAGTATTAAGAAGCAGATAAAAAAGACTGGTTGATTTTTAACGTTGACGATCTGCTATATAAAATGGCGTCCGCGACAGGACTTGGAATTTGTTATTGAGAATTTGTTATTGAGAATTTGTTGTTGATAATTTGTGATTGATAAGAAATTAATTCATTTACTTAATTTTATGATGGAGAGTTTAAAGAAAATGCGTACTCCTCTAAGAAGTGGTTTCACTAGAATCGCTAACGCGTTATTTGAATGTTTAGAAGAGGAGGAACGTGATATTGATGAAATCGAAATTTTAATGGCTCAGTTAAACGTAAAATGGTTAGAACTTGAATCGAAAGAAAAAGAAATTATTGCTTTGTTATCAGATAAAGATGAGTGTTCTCAAGAAAGTTTTAATCAGGCTTACGAAGTTTCTGAAGAGTATAAGGAAAGATATATAAGACTTAAAACTAAAGTTAAGAAAAGTATTAATGACGATGTTAAAAGCACTAATGATGATAATAAAAGCGTGCTTAGTGAAACAGTATCGAAACGAAAGTTCCAACTTCCTAAAATTGAGCTTAAGAAGTTCAATGGTGATGTTAAGGAATGGCTTGGTTTCTGGGGTCAGTTTCGGAAAATTCACGAAGACTTGGACATCGCTCCAAAGGATAAATTACAATATTTGTCCCAGTCTACTGTAGAAGGATCGCGTGCCAGAGATATTGTAGATTCCTTTCCTGCATCTGCTGATAATTATGAGCAAGCAGTTGAATGTCTAAAAGCTAGATTCGGAAGAGAAGATTTACTCATAGAAGTGTATGTGAGAGAATTGCTAAACTTAATTTTGAACAATTCTTTGCATCAAGCTAAAGTTACACATCTCGCCAAATTGTATGATAAAATTGAAGCACATCTCCGTGCCCTTGAAACATTAGGTGTAACTTCCGATAAGTATGCTTCTATGCTGTATCCCTTAGTTGAAAGCTGTTTACCAGAAGACATAATTCGAGTATGGGAAAGAAGTATTAATTTAACAAATGAAACTAAGAAAATGCGAAATAAACTGATCGCTCTAATGAATTTTCTAAAATCAGAAGTTGAAGGGGAAGAACGAATTTCAATAGCAAAAGAGGGGTTTGGTTTAGAGGCAAATCGTAAAGGGAAATATTCCTATTCCACATCTCCTAATAATGATAAACAATTTCCAACCGCAATCGGACTTTTTGACAATGCTGAGACTCGTCGGAATAAAAAAGCACTGTGCTCATTTTGTGAGAAAACGCATGATTCACAAGCTTGCAGAATCGCGTTAAAAATGAGTTGGGGTGATAAAAGAAAAATCTTAGCAAAAAAAGGGTTGTTGCTTTTTATGCCTAAAAATCGGTCATAGAGCTCGTGATTGCAGATGCAAGATTAATTGTGAAAAGTGTAGGAGTAGACATTATGCTATAATGTGTAATGAAGGTAAATTTAAATAATCGAAATCGAAAGCGAACGCTGGTGAAAGTGATAGTCAAAATATGATCAATGATGCAGTTTTAAGCAATCGCACATGTTGTACAGTTCTTTTACAAACATTGTATGTACGATTACGAGGTGCAGGAAATAAGGGGAAAATAGTTCGTGCACTCGTCGACTCTGGGAGTCAACGATCTTATTTGAGTAAACGTGTAGCGAAAGAAATGAAATATGATTTTATTAAAGAAGAAAGTGTTATTCATAATTTATTTGGGGGCAGAGAACATCCCGAGAAACATTTTAGATACAGAGTGTTCATTAGCAGTTTGAAAGGTGATTATAATTGTAACTTTGAGGTCCTTGACCAGCAAACCATTTGTTTGGCTGTACCCATTCCAACATTAAAACCAATCGCTGAGGAGCTTGAATATCATAATATTATTGTAACTGATCAATTAATCTCTGAACAAGAAGAATCGTTAGAAATTGATCTATTTATCGGGGCTGATGTTGCGGGTAAACTCTTTAATGGAAAGATTATTCATCTGCCGTGTGGACTTGTTGCTGTAGGAACATGTTTAGGTTGGACCTTGATGGGAAAGATGCCATATCAAACTTCTGATACTAATTCTACGATGGTAGTTACAAATATGTTAGTTAAGGATGTAGCTATTACCGAACTCTGGAATCTTGATATCATTGGAATAATTGATCCGGCCACACAAAAGGCCAGAGAGGAAAGAGATTTACAAAGATACGATTTCAACATTCTGTGTCCATGAACAGTGAAGGGCGCTATGAAATTGTTTTGCCCTGGTCTGAAGATCACCTACCGCTACCCACCAATAAGGATTTAGCCGTGAAGCGTTTAGAAACTACAACGCAGAAACTTCGCTCACAAAACCTGCTTACATTGTACGAGGAGGTTTTCGACAATTGGCGCGATTTAGGTATAATCGAAGAAGTCAAACAAAGTGAGGTTATTGATGAGGGACACCATTTGCCACACCGACCAGTTATAAAGGAAAATAGTTCCACCCCAATAAGACCAGTATTCGACGCTTCTGTGAGAGTAAAGCATTCTCCGTCTCTAAATCAATGCTTAGAATGTGGTCCGAATTTAATAGAGTTAATACCTTCCATTCTTTTAAGATTTCGTGAGGGTAAATTTGCAGCCATAGCAGACACAGAAAAGGCATTTTTACAAATTAGTGTAAAACCAGATGATTGAGATTATTTTAGATTCTTTTGGTGGAAGGATGTGAATAAAAAGGAGCTAAAAATATTTCGTCATACCCGAGTAGTGTTTGGTGTGAAAAGTAGCCCTTTTCTTTTGGCAGCTGTAATAGAATTTCATTTGCAGAAATATATAGAAAATTCTCACTATGATAAAAATATGTTGCATAAACTTATTCACTCTTTCTATGTAGATAACGTTGTTACCAGTTTCGAAGATGAGCTTGAAATGACACTGTTTATTGAAGAATCTCAAAAAGTTATGAATGAAGGAAAGTTTAATCTCCGAGGTTGGTTACGTACTGGGGATGACTTACAAACAGGTGTTGAGTCACCGGTTTTGAGATTATTATGGGATTACCAGAAAGATCTTTTAACTGTGAACCTGGCATGGTTGGAAAGCTTCAAATTGATGGAAGTAACTAAGAGGACTATTTTGTCTATAGCCCACAGAGTATATGACCCGATTGGTCTTGTAAGCCCTGTTCTCCTGCTTCCTAAGCTATTGTTGCAAAGCTTATGGAAAATGGGAATTTCTTGGGATATTGAAGTTGATGAAAATACGAAAGAAAAGTTTCTAAGTTGGTTCAGAGATCTGAGTCTCTTAAAAGAAATTTCTATACCCCGATGGATACACACTAACAGAGATAACAAAAATTTGTGTAGCATTCACACCTGCGATGCCAGTAGTAATGCATATGCTGCTGCAGTGTTCGCGAGAATTCAGACTTCTTATGGAGTTGAAGTTCATTTATTAGCTTCTAAGTCCAGAGTAGCTCCGGTGAAATCAATCACGATTCCACGTCTTGAGTTGATAGTTGCAACGGTGGGAGCGAGACTCTGCACTTCAGTTTAGAAGGTTTGCAATGGCAAAATGTTGAATTATATTTTTGGACTGATTCAACCACTGTTTTGACCAGGATCCAAAAGGAAGAAATCTGGACTGTTTTTGTGTTGAACCGAGTACGAGAAATCAGGAAATTAACAAACCCGAATGCATGGAGACATGTATCAGGAACCGGTAATCCTGCTGACCTTCCATCCAGAGGCTGTACTGCCAAACAGCTTTTGTCAGTTAGATGGTGGGATGGACCTGCATGGTTAAAGAAAAATGAAGGTGAATGGCCAACACCAAAATTGCAATATAATCAGGAAAATATTATTCAAGAAATCAGAAAAGGTGCTGTAGCTAACACACATGTAAATCTAGAAACAGAGGAAATCTTCCATCGAATATCTTCGTATGTCAAACTTGTTAGAGTAATTGCTTGGATTTATAGATTTTTCTCTAATGCAAAATTGAAAACATCACGTTACTTTGGGGATCTAACTTTGAAAGAAAGAAATCATGCAGAATTAGTTTTCTTAAAAATTATCCAACGCGAAGCATTTCCTGTTGGCGTAAATGATCAACAAATAAAGCCCCTTTATCCTGTACTCGACAAAAAGGGGTTATTGAGAGTAAAAACGCGCATTTTTAACCGAGGAGACAAAAATAACTTTAGACTACCCATAATCTTACCATCAAAACATAGAATAGTGCATATGCTTATAGACAATAAGCATAAAGAACTAGGACATCCTGGAGTCCAAATATTGATGAACCAGCTCAGAAAATTATTGGATATTGCGTAGCAGAAAAACGATTAGACAAGTTATATTGAAATGTGTCCGATGCAAACGATTTACTGTGACCCATCCAGAACCAAAAGCCTCTTCCTTACCTGAAGATAGAGTAAGAGAAGCTACGATATTCGAAGTCTTGGAGAGTAGATCTCGCCGGACCGCTGTATTTGAAAGATGGGACAAAATCCTGGATAGTTCTGTTCACTTGTGCAGTATATCGCGCAGTGCACATGGAATTAATAACATCCTTGACAGCGGAAGCCTTCCTGCAGTCACTAAGAAGATTTATAGCTCGTAGAGGGCGACCCACTATTATTTATTGTGATAATGGCAGTAATTTCGTTAAAGCTCACAGCGAACTTTGTAAATTGGACTGGCTTAAAATAAAGTCTGAATCCATGATGAGGAAGATAACTTGGAAATTCATTCCTCCATCTGCACTATGGTGGGGCGGATGGTGGGAGAGATTGATTGGCATGGTCAAACAAGTTTTACGCAGAATATTAGGGCAGGCTTTGTTAAATTACGAAGAACTAAACACAGTGTTGTGCGATACCGAAAGCCTAATAAACTCTCGACCCTTAACTTACTTATCTGAAGATATAAACGATTTGATTGCTTTGACGCCTTCTATGTTTCTACAGGAAACGATAGAAAGTGGCGTACCGGATATCAATAGTATAGATGTCGCTTATATGCGTAAAAGATACAGTTACGTACAAAAAGTACGTGAAGATTTACGAAAAAGGTTTCGACTGGAATATCTAGGACAGTTAAAATATAACGGAAAACCTTCGGAAACCTCAAAATTTATCTATGTCGGCGACATAGTACTCATTGGTTCAGACAATCTGAAGCGTTTACAATGGCCGATAGGGCGGGTCGTGCAAGTCCTGCCTGGAAGAGATGGAATCGTCAGAGTTGTGAAACTGAAAACCAAATCCGGAACTATAATACGCCCTGTTCAACGTCTGTATTCCTTAGAATTATCAGATGAAACATCAGGTCCTTTCCTTAGAAGCAAAGTTCCCAAAGATAAAGATAACCCAGGTGCTACAAATATTGACTGTGAACTTGTTCCTGCCAAAGAACATCAGAAGTCACCCAAATCGACAACCACTCGGAGTGGGAGAGCAGTGAAACCTATCCAAAGACTCGGCTTGTGAGACGCGACAATTGGTTGAGTTCTTCCAAGTTACGAACTCAAGGTGGGAGGATGTCGCAACCTGACCAGACTTTTTGCTGAGAAGCCTTTCGGAGTTGATCCTACACCGTTGCCAGTGGACTGTATATTATTCGGCGCCGGCGAGGCGCACAAATCTGTTGCTCTTCGAGATGTATATACTTTCTTCGGGAGGCAAAAGCAGACGCTCGTTTGATCGGTTCAAGTGTAGAACATTAAAAACTTTTGAGGACTATCTATGCTTTTTCGTTTGACATGTCGGGAGCCATATGTGTAAGTTTCTACTATTAAATTATTTTTGATATAATTAGCTATACTTTACTCTCTCCAAAAAGTAACTATAGGAAACAAATTCCAAGTATTAAGAAGCAGATAAAAAAGACTGGTAGTTTTTAACGTTGACGATCTGCTATACACTCCGACGTGCGCCGGTGCTTTGCGCATGTCGACGTCGACTGAACTGTTTTTCATATGCATAATGTTTTGCCTTTGTCCCACGATTCTCCACAAGTGATTTTGAACCATTGTATCCATATTAACTCCGATTTTTTTGCATTTTACGAATTATGCTTAACTTTTGGATATGAGTATACTTTATTACATCTGTGCGGTCGCGGAAAAGAAACGAACTCCTCTTTATTCCAGCAATTTTAACAGTAGAGAAAATTCAAAGATGGTGTTCGACAGCAACTAACGTCTTCTATAAATTCAAGTGCATAAAATTTGCGTAAGGGGCCGTCTTTATATTAAATTGAGCACCAACTTCATAATTTCCAATGGAAACCCCCTATATCGACACACAATTGAAAATCTATATCAAAGTTTAACTTCAGATACTACCATATTTCCATGTCATTAGGTCTTACTGTTTCGAAGTTATGAGTACAGAAAGATTGGAGCTCCTAATATTAAATCAGTTTCTCATACTTTTATGGATATCTTCCTATATAATATTTCTATAGCTCTGATATTTTGTACCATGTTACTGTTAAACAACCCAAACAAAATCCACATAATATTTATTTTAAAAATAGTTTTAAGTATGCAATTATTAAATTAATGTTCGAAACAATTATAAATTGGAACCTTACTATATTTTGATAGGAATAGATTCAGAAGGACTCCTAATAAATGACCATGCAAAATTTCATGTAGGTCATTCCAAGTTTGCGTTACATAAAATTTTCCTCATTTTGGCGATTTTAGGGGGTAACCAAAAGTCTAAAAAACGTCTGACAGACCTGAGGAATGGTTAAATTCTTGAAAAATGGTTGGAAATTTCATTTATATAATCTAAAATACATTGCCCTTTACCAGTTATGTGTCGTATAGATGAACTCTACTAATCAATGATCAATTGAATGACTCACTCTATTTACTTTTCGGATAATCGGAATATCAGTTCGATTGTATTAAATAATTATAGGTCGGCTTTTTGGTATGGACATGGAGACGAACACTAATTAAAAAATTAACATTTATTAAGAACATTAAAGACTATATAAAATTATACAGAACATCGATCAACAGTTTCTCCGTTTCGAATTGTTCTCAATTCCAAAATCCTTCTTTTATCACATTTTAATCATGGTTACAATTCACAATATTATCGTTTGAGCTCGTATCTCTACTATTCTCCAGACGAATCTATACTAGTCTCCAGACGAATCTATAGCACTTACAGCCATGAAATTTGGCACACAGGTAGTCCTAAAGGTGACTGAATGTCCCTCGAAGCCCGAATTTTAAAATTTAATCCAGAAGGGACTGCGCGCGCAGCCCCTTCTCCACTATGACGTATCTGAGCAGACCGATCTGACAAAGATACTTATCGCGCATGCTAACTTCTATTAATGTTTTGAAACTGTGGACCATCCAACGTATTCAAAGAGCTCTTGATTAAAACCCAGAAAATCACGCAAAAAGTGATAGGACTCTCACCAAATATGGACCTCAAATACAAAACAACAAAAAGAACATCCACAAAAATTTTCAAGACTCGGAGCCCACCATGGGGTCGGAAAAGATGCATCAAAAGAAACGCCAAAAGCCAGAAAATCCGGCCATAGATCTCCATGATAAAATCTTTGAAAAGAGGTGGACGATCATCAAGCGTGAGTACAAACTATTAAAATCAATGTTCTTAAAGAGAAAAATTTTTACTTCAAAATAATAGTGGTTTTATAAAATTGTGATAAATATCTTTCAAGAAATTAGCATTTATATATTTAATTAAAACTTTCAAAATCAATTAAAAATCATAACAATAGAATAACTGAGGTTTGGTACTCCAAATTTAAAGCTTTTATCATTAAGTGGATCAACTTTCCTGAAGAACCAAAAATAATTAAAATTAATTGAAAATTCTCAAGTGGACCAACTTTCTCAAAAAGTCAAAATTAAAAGTATAATGTTTGTGTTAATAAATTACATGAAATGAAGTAACAGTGTTTATTATTATGGTTTAATCAATGTACACCTCATTCCTAGCTTCAAAATTAAAGTAATTACGGCCCACTTTCGTTTTTAAATTGGCACCCTTTCAAAAAACCTCCCCTAATTACATTAAACTTTGTTTTTTAATCTTTTTGTATTGTTTTCTGTTTTTGTTTGGGTATTTTTCGCAAATAGTATAATGTGTTTGTGTTAATAAATTACATGAAATGAAGTAAGTGTTTATTACTGTTTAATTTGGTTTTGATTTCGCTGACATTGTGATTCATTTCGTAGGAATCAGTGAGGTGACACAAGACGTGTTCAAATTTGAAATTCAGGTAACTATAATTACAGTTAATTTCGATCGACGAAGAGCGATTTTCAATGTGGAGATGATCCCTGAAATTGACAGCTACTTTGAAATTGAATATCTCCGGATATAAAGATAGTAAAGTCATTCTTATTTCATAAATTTCATATTTAGACTAATTTAACGATACAGAATCTGATTAAGGCAACAAAACAGGGCGTTTCCTTTAGAAATTTTGTTTTTTGTGCAAAATTTGATATGAAGACGGCCCCTTATGCATTTTTTCCGATTAAAATTGTAGAGGACGTTATTCCCTATTGAATGATATCTTTGAATTTGTTCTACTATGAATAGTGCTCGAAATAAAGGGAGTGGTTCGTTTTTTTCAGCGACTGTGTACATTGTTGCATCTATGCAATAATTATATTCATACCATCATACTATATTACACTTTGGAAGAATAGAGGATTAGCAACCGGAGATTGCGAGTTCGAAAACTCGCTCCAACGAAAGACTGTACACGGGGGCTGGTGCACGTTAAATCTGTCATGGCTTCAAATGTTCTTACTTTGGCCTGGGTTAGAAGTTTGGAGAGTGGGGTGCGAGCTCAAGTGTGACCCCGTCATCTGACCGTGGTTAAAAATGACGACGTGTTGTGCTCGGATCTTTCCCTTCGAGTGATCTCAGACCGTCGCCAATAGCCCATTGTGTTGCTCCAGTGCGACATTAATTCAACTACCTACTTACCTTCTATTACACTATACAGTATACAACATGCAAAAAAAGTTAATCTCTTGGGATAATCAAGTCCTAACGATTCACCATGAATCTCACTATGCCAATAATTTTGACCCTCGAGTCCTTGTTGCAAGCAATGTTCCTGAGCCATGCAATTTTAAGGTGATCGGTAGGTGTCCTTATATGCCATGATGTTGTAAGGCGACAGCTGTTATTTTTAGCCTCTTTAGGTAAGATAGAAATGGGTCATGCCCTGTGAAGAGTGTCTTCCCAGGTTCAATTTGCCGATTTCAGTGACAACATACATTCACTACAAAACAAAGGAAGAAACTCACGCAACATAAAGCACTGCATTACATGAGGCTTCAGGGTGGTGACACACGGGGTGATTAGTGAAGCGCGACCGGGATTGCGTTTCCTTTCGTCGCGATTTGGTTTCCGGACTTGGTGTCGCTTTCAGAGCGGTTTTCTTCCCTGCCAGCAAGAAAAAGCGCGCTTCGCAAGTCCCCACGTGTGTCAGCCACCAAAAAACCCCAATAGGTTGACGATTTGGTGAGCAGCGCTACTCGTGTGACAGGTACAGTAGACATCTATTCAACCACTAGATCGCGGAACCCAGGTTGCGCCTCTTTTCGTCGCGATTCAACCGGTTTTCTTCCGTGTCAGTAAGAAAAAGCGCTCTTCACAAGTCGCCTCGTGAGACAGCCATCAAAGAAAAGGTTGGCGATATGACGATTTGTAAAACGCGGCTGAATAGCGGATGGTCGACCATCGCGCACGATTTGGTTAACAGCGCTAACCCGTGTGACAGAAGTAGAAATCTATGCACCCACCAGATCGCGCGGCTCAAAACACCTCGTGTGTCACCCACCTTAGAGACACTGACGTTATAGGTAAATATGTGTATATATATATACACCAGATGTATTCAAGAAAGAATGAATCGCCAATAATTTAAATTTCCTGATTCCGCCTTTAGGTAAAAATTTAAGCAAACTTGTATACCGTCGGCTTACAGCAGAAATTCATTAACTGGTATTGTTCAGAGACGCTAAATGCTTATTTCCATGACGATGAGAAATACATTTTCATTTTGTAACATGTTTAAATGACACTATCCAACTGCTTCTTTTTTTTATTTTTTGACCTAAAAACTAGTCTCTAACCCTCTGAGCGTCACGAGATTTGCTAGCAGTGTAGAGTTGCTTTTACCACACAACACTTAATGACCAAATATCCATGGATTCTTTCAACCTTTAGAAAGATTCTATTGGTCATTTCTCCAAATAGAATCCTTTGGAACGATTATATTGGTCCTTCCCTTAGAATAGAATCTGTTGGAAAGATTCTATTAGAAGTCATTCAGGAGAGATTGCTGGTTGCAAGATGGAATTATGCATGTGAACCCTGTACAGTATGCCTGTGAAACAACTGTACAGTAAAAATTTATTTTGTAATGAGTTTTTGCTCTTTGCTGACGATATGAAAAATGCTTTGTTGAATAGGAAAATATTCGAATTATCCAAAAATAACTTCAATCATACAAGCGGTTTTACATTAAAATAGGGAAATTTAGGGAGCGAAATAAAATTCGCAATATCCTACAATTCGAATTGAAAAGATTAGGAAAAAGTTTTATTGTAATTTGTTTAGATTCATACCTCATTTAAAAATACAAGTCACATTTTTATTTTAATTGACTTTTAAAGAATGCTTCTATTTAATAGTTTATATCAGTTGTCTGGTTTTATATTCAACAAAATTTTTCTGTTAAATTTTACCTTATCTTGAATATATGCTACAATAAAGTTTCTTGTTGAGTGAACAGCATGAGTGGCATATGCAGAGATGGGATTTCTTCTTATATTTTAATATGGTCCTGATAAAGGATGCTGATCCAGGTCCGTCAAAATAGTCACTGACAAATTTCGCTGTTTTTATTTATTACTGCTTTTTGAAGTTTTAATATGAACTATATTTTTTCAATGTCACAATTGATTTTATTTCTAAAATGCAATGAAATATAATTTTGATGTCAAATTATAATTAAAAAAAATTCTACAAGTTAAAATTCGCATTATGTCTATGTATATTTTTCTGCTCATATTGACATACATCTCAATAAACGCATCTGTAACGTGCTCAGTGTAAATCAAACTAAGGTTCTTTAAGACCAGTCACAGGGCAAAATAACAATATTGTTCTTAAAATGCCTACAGTTTTTGCTTGGATAGTGTATCAAACAATATCTTTAGCAATATCCCTATAACTGTTTAATTTAAGATGTGTATAATGTCAGTGCACCAGTCTAGTGATAAAAGCTAGTTAAAAGTAGATTATAATATTGCTGTTTTCTTTTCACAGCACTACTTTAGGAAAAAACGAAATTATGCTACGAGATATTTTGGGGGTATTCACAAAAGAAATGAGATCAGAGTATTACACAGAAAACAAAACATTTATTTACATAATCTATAGTCGACAGTTTAAAACTTTAAATAAAATATACAGAATAGGAATAACGAATTACACCTTTCGTGAACATGCTTTCAAGCACCAACAAGCATCAAAATAAAAGAATCATTACTTTTTAAAGTTTCAATCAAACGTTTTATTAAAAGATGAATTTTTAATATTGAGAACTACCATTAGTATATAATGGAAAATATTTTAAGATTTTGATTTAAGATAAAGATTTTGTTTGTCCCTCAACAGTTATTTTTTGTTACACAAGGGCTAATTAGACCCAAGCATGAAAGAGCAGAGATCAATTTGTAATAATTCTAAGCATGTTTTGAACATTTGATTGCTTCCAACATTGAACATCGATTCTAGTTACGTAAATATTATTTCTCCTTCATTCTTAATAGTTCAAAACACTTAAAATAAATTTAAAAACCTAAGTAAGTCTTCAAATAGAATAATTTAAAAAAGAACAAAAAATTTGAATATATTCAGAATGCAAGCAAGTATGTGACATCTCAAATTTTTCTATACATGATTTGTATATATTGACTTAATATTTAACATTTATCAACCATTAATTTGTAATCTTTCATAAGCAGCTCACAATAAATTTGGATGACTTAAAATTACAAGTGATCAATATAACAATTAACATGCAGATGTATAAAAATTATTAATAATATTCTCTAAATCTGTCTTTTAGAATTAGAAGTAAATGAAAAATATACAGATGGGAAATAATTATTTACAATTTGAGAAACATCTTTGTAAATACAATGAAAAGAGTTTTGTTCGATGAATAATTTTATTGTGATGCTCATGAAAGGAAAAGTTAATTCAAAAGCAAATATATGCAAGAATTAAATACCTTTGACTAAAATGAATAGAAAAATAAACATTCTTAACAATTCCTTTTTAAATTTCAATACACCTATGTCAGTGAAAATGCTCGTTTAAAATTTTTAATATGATTAACGTGATGTTAATGTAGGATGAAAAGTAGGTTCGAATGGATTCCAAACGTTTTTTAAACTGGTTTTAGTATAATTAGTCAGTGTAGCATACAAGGACCAAATATAATCTCAACTTAAGTTAACTTTAAAATTATGTATCTCATTTAGTTATATTATAATTCTCATAAAATTATGAGAAGTATGACACAAAGAGAAACATATACAAAGCATGATAAAAAATAAATAAAACAAACAGGAAATTTTTACAAAGTAATAATTTAGAAGAGTGACTTTTCATATAGATACTATCAAGATTTAATATTATAAGCTCTTATAATTAAAACATAATTCCATATTTGACTAACACATTAAGCATTGATTTTCAAATAGGTTGTTCTAACTGCACTTTTATTCCAAGTATGGCAACTGACCTCATTTACAAGTTCCTTTAATATACTGATTAGATATGACTGTTTTGTTTTAGATTAAATTAATTGAAATGAAATTTCTCAAAGTGGATAGTTTTTCGAACTATCCAAGCAATTCTAATTTATATTATAATTAATATTACATTGTTTGCAGAGATTTTATGACCAGTTATAGAAATTTATTCATACATGTATAAAAGTGCAAATTTTTAAGAGCTTATACTTACTAAGCACTAGGTTCACAAGGTATGAAACCTCACATACAATCAATGGCACTAACATGTATCAATAAGGTATTTTCAAACGTAACTCATTTTTATGTTGAAAAAATTATTTTACTTAACCACTTAACGCATTTACCAGTGTCTGACGCGGGCGAAAGTTACCGGCAAATTTGCACAAGCCAGTGTCTCACACGGGTGCTCTTGTATCTTGTGTTATTTTATTTCTAGTGCCCCCCACAACTGAAATTGCAAAAAATAACTTACACTATACCTATATATTCATTTTGTGTCAAAATAAAATTCGATCATTTTTTACCAGTTTTTTCGAAAAAAACTCGTGCTATAAGTGGTTAAGAGGTTGTTGACATGAAATACTCAAAAATTACTCATCCTATTAGCATAAAACTATAAAAGGTCACATATCATTAGAAGCTTTCTGAAATGTCATGGCTATTAAGCATAACTCAAGTTCTGAATGAGGATGCAAAATGAAAAGTTGGATTATTAATGTTTAGCAATATGATGATTTTAATGAGTGATCTAAATCCACTCCTCCAATGCAAGACGATGCAGATACAATGTTATCATTGTTTTGGCTGTTTAGAGTGAAATCCAAAGGGCAAGTTGCAGTTGAAGCTGTAGAAAAGGACCACTTATCACAGTCTTCTAACCAAGAATGATTTGAATCGGGAGTCGACATACTGGTCGATCTGTCTCTTTCAAAATTCTCTAGCATTAAGTCTAGTTCATTAGAAGCTGATGATTGCTCGTGAGTACTATCACTAGGCAAATTGGTGCTGCTTTCACAGTCTGATAAATCACTTACAGATGCTCGATGATTTAATAATGATGGTGAAGTCACTTGACTGGATGAAGAAGTCACATTAGCAAGATAAATTTTCTTCTTGCTAATAGGAAGCGTTTTTTGAAGTGATTTATTGCATTGCAAGGGCAACTGATAACCATCAGAGTCCTGGTTATCACCCAGGAGCTCTAAATATTTGTTTGTGAGTTTTCTTCCCTTTAGTTTTGCTGAGAGCTTCATTGCAGATGTCACAGGCATTTCTGATGACTGGAACATGGCACTTGTCCAAGAGAGGGATCGTCTCATGGATGCAGGATTTGCCTCAGGCTATTAAAATAAATAAATGTTGCATTACTTATCAAGAGTTTCTCAAAACCCAACAGCATCAAAAATAGATGCAATAGCTAATAGATAATAACCTGTTTAAGGAACTTATAAATCGAAATATATGGAAAATAAATTGTCGATTGAATTACTTACCACAGGTTATTTTAATTAAACGTAAAACATTTAAAAGAGTTTTAGTGTAAACTTCACTAATATAATATGTAATTTCCAAGTCTTCAGCCTCACTCTTTAATGTTACATAAGTGTCAACTCATTCTTGAAATAGTCACCACTTTATTTAACCAATACTGTGAACTAGGCCTCCACAGAGAGTTGTGAATACCATGGTGCTTGATTCAAGAAAATGGAAATTTTTGTTCTAGTTTCCAAGATATAAAGTGTTCAAACTTTAATTCACTGTACTTTTTTGAAGCAAAATAAACTTTTTGTGTTTCAATGCAATTTTTAACTGAATAAAATATGCCTGAAAGAAAAGTTAAGCATTGAACAATTAAACATAAAATGAAGCCTTATAACAAAATCATGTAATGGGTAGATAGGAGTACATATTTGGAATGCCAATTTCAATTTCATTAGGGTTTTCATTAGGGTCTTCACTTACTGGGGCATAGAATGCAAGTATAGGAGGCTTATAGTGAACTAAGTTAACAGCACTGGTTTACACTTAAACTTAAATCAAATCATGTGAATTGCATTTGGTGGAAAAGACATTACCATGACGAATTTCGCTAATTTGGTGACTAAAGTAGTAACCTACCAGTAAGCTCAAATTATATTTGGATACTATTGCTGAATTACATCAAACATAAAGCATTAGTCTTTAAGTCTTGGTGTGATCATTGGTTACTGTCACTCATCAAGTTGTGCTGTGTGGAAAATGATAGCATCAGTTAGATTTTCACCAAGTGTGTTTCTTGATTTCCAGGAACTTTCTTGTAGACCCTTAAGTGACAAACACTCAAAGGTGGGTCCTTGAAATTTAGTTTACTAGTTGGAATATATACTCAAAACATTAAAACTATAATGGATAACTGAAAATTTTAAAATATCTAATTAGAATTAATAATAAAGGAAATTTTTTCTCATTAACACATTGACTGCTGATCCCGTGCCAGCGCGTGATTTGACGTTACCGGTGAAGGGCCAATCACGCGCAGGCGCGTTGTGTGGGGTGATGTCTCAGGTGCCAGTCACGCTCGGGTGCGTGAAAAGCTACGCTTCATTGTTTGTTCTCCAGTTCAATCGGCATTACGTTTTGGGTATGTATGCTGGTATTGGCGTGGAGTGAAGGTTGGAAACTAGTTGTAAAGGTGTGTGGTTTCTGATTTATTGCTTTGTAATAGAATCTTGTAACATGAGTTGTACAGATGATAGTTCTGCAGGGCCTTCACGTGCAAAGAAAAGAAAGTTGCAAAATAATAAGCTAACGGCTGATGAAATTGCAAATTTGTTGGCTGAGCTATCGGACGAGTACCCGAGTAAATTTAGTTATGACAGTGACGAGGAATTCTTTCCTCCCAAAGATGCCCAGGTGTTGGATTCAGAAGATTTCATGACAATGCCTGTCCACACACGGCCAATCGAACTCAAGAGCTGATCGGATCATTTGGCTGGGAACAACTTGATCACCCTCTGTACAGATCCGATCTAGCGCCCAGTGACTACCACGTGTTCCTGCATTTGAAGAGGCATCTGGGTGGTCAGCGTATCAACGACGATGTCAAAACGACCGTGTTGCAGTAGTTGTCTAATCAGGCGGCAGATTTCTACGAGGATGGTATTCAAAAGCTGGTTGTACGATACGATAAGTGCCTTAATATTGGTGGGAATTATGCAGAAAAGTAGATTAAAGTACAGGCTTTCATGTAAAAATAAAATTGTTAAGAAAAGTGTACGTGTTTTATTTTTATTTGAAAACAGTACTTAAAAACACGCCTCGTATAAAAAACGTAATTCCTCCTTCAGTAATTTCCTCCAGATCACGTTTTTAGGGAACGGGCGCGAGCGAGCAGGGGTGGAGCCCCCTAGTATACATATATGTTTGTTTGTGATAGTTTCATACAAAAAAATGCATATTGTTACTTATTTTGATTTATTTTTACATGTCACGCGCCAGCGCGTAATGTGGCGTTTGGGAAATAATTTTACCTCTAGTGCCAATCACGCGCTGGCGCGTAGTGATCAAATTTTATAATTAAAGGCTTACATAATGCTTAGCTATCAGTGTGATACACATAACCATCTTTTATTACCACTTTTAAATCATATTTCTTATAATAAGTAAGTTGGCATATGGGTAAAACCTTGCTTCAATGTTATGGCAATAACTATTAACACAACCTCGCGTGACCGGCAGTCAATGTGTTAAACAAAAATAGTGCTGATTGAAAAAGAAACACTTTCTTACTATAATGTCCGAGGTTGTAGGGGGATCACTTTGCGTACTTCGAGAATCAAAATTTGGATCCAATAGCTTATTTTCATCTGTGTCCTCATCATGTCTTCCAATATAAGCTCCTGAAATAATATAAAAATTAGTTTATCATATTGAAAAAGGATACAATGGGAACAATTTTCCTAAATCTTTTTCATGACTAGAAACAAACATGAAATATGTTTTAAAAAAGACGGGAACAGGGAAAAGGACTAAACAAGACACAATGTTTTATTATATTTAAAACACAATTTCTGATGTTCAAAACTGAGACTATCTGGAATCAATACTGAGATGCATGCAGGATATCAACAGGGGTGCATCTTATTCAAAGTATTTATTATGTACAATACAGGTGGATATGCATATTAAATATCACAATAAGTATTTTTAATACAATTTAAAATACATGTAAAATGGATAACTTCAATTATAATTGGCAGAATGGTGGCTCAAAAAAATTGCTTGAAGAGGGCAGAGGAGTAACTTCTGCTAATATCCTAAACAACTAAAGGTTTCTAATGCATCAAGTGCAGCCAGTGTCTCTCAATATAATGGATGTAAATGTTTAGTGTACAAAATACAAGTTTTAAGCAACTGATTACTGTAAATAATAATTTGCTCGTAAAAATAATTCTCTTAAAATAGTAGAAATGAATGGACATATTATAGGCTTAGAGCAGAAGCTCATCAACTGACATTTTTCGAAAATGCGTTTCTGACACTAGATACTTATTTTAATTTTTGACCTAAAAATCATCTTAAGTCTTTAAATGGCTGTACTATAAAATTTGCTTTTGGTCAGTTAATGAGTTTCTGTTCTAAGTCACTGGATATACATAACAAAAGATGTATTTACATAATTAAATATATAATACATTGTAAAAGTAATATAATATGTAAATTAAATTTTCTGAATTAGTAGATTCCTAAATTAAATTACTTTTTAATAATGGATGGTATATAATACGTTTTCAGTTTTAAAACTAAAATACTATGTTTAGTGAGGTTTCAATTCAAATGCTGAAGTTGATGTATCAGATCCAACTTATTATGCAATGACTTAAATCTTCCAACACCTAATTACGTATAATTGTCCAAGTACACATTTTACAAAAAAAGTACATAAAATGATGAGATGGTGCATCGTATATTTTGAGTGCTAAAGGTGCAAGATCTAGTTTAAGGCCACTCTCTACCTGTTACAGCTACACAGGCACTCTTAGATGAAGCAATTGATGCTCTCATTATACTTCCACAATATCCTAAGTTGTCAAAACCTGATGAAAAGCAAGTTTAATGATGTTTAGAACAAAACTGAAGCAAACACAAAATGTAGTCAAGAGTATACTTACGAGAGGACCTAGTTATGAAATAATCTTAAGATGTACAAAAAGCTTTGAAGCACGAAAAGATATAGTACTGACAGATAACAGAATACTTCGTCTGAAATACTGTTTTTGAAAATTTGTATTTTATTAATATAACTTCAACAATAGAAATCCTTAACATTTTTGAGAGCATATATTTATATTGTTTAAAGTAGCTTGCAGCATGATATACTGCTCAAATATGCAGTAAAATAACTGAAACAGAAAATTGATATTTTCAGCAATTTTGCTGCTCATACATAGGAAACACCATCTTGTGTTATGTGGGTGGTTAGGCTCTTCCCTAATGTCACCCAGACACACCAGCACTCTTTTCATAACTTCTGTTTTCAATTTTAGCTCAGTTTTGTTTCGAAGTTTTTCAAGTTCTATATTCTACTTGATCTTGTTATTTGCCTCACCATGTTGTGTCTAGTTGCTTTAGAGCACATAGAGTCCTGTTTATTGAATTGTGTTTTAAATTTCCTTTCAGTCATTCTTATTAATATTAACCCTTTTTTTCCAAAAAAAACCATTTTTTTTCAAAATGTTTTAAGATCCTTTTATATTTTTAATTAAACTGAAAAAAAATTACTAAAAGAGCTTGAAAGTCAACACATATGATGAATTTTTGATGATACAATACTTTGAATAGTTAATTAATCAAGCACAATCAGTTTAAAGATTTGCTTCAGAAATGGAAATCTGAATTTTTGAAATTTAATTAAGCATCAATTTTACTAATTATGCATTAATATTCCTTCCTGAAATAATGTTAAAGCACTTACCTAAGTTTCTTTGATTAAAGTAATTGAAGTTATATACAGATGGCATCTCAATTGTAGATGAGACCAGTTTCGTCCTGATTTCTTTTAAAGCATGTAAGCAATAACAAAATGTAGGACGGCTGTCTGAATCGTAACTCCAACATCGTAACATTGTCTCATGCCTGTCAAATACAAATACAAATTTAAACATTCTGAGAACAAGTGACATTAAATAGTCTTATATCCTCAACCATATATAATCATGATTCAAACACTTATAAAGCCAGTTTATCCCTTTGATGCTTGCTCAGATTCTACCTTAGTATATCAAACATGCAATGCAAGATTTTCAGCTCTAACCAACTGATTATATGTTCATACCTGCCAACATCCAAGACAAAAATCCGGAAGATACAACATAAAAAGCAATGTGCAACTGTCAGCAAAAAATAAGTCTTAAAAATAATTAAAACCACCAAATCAACAACACTGCATCACATTGGGTTTTGTGAAAAAAATCCAGAACAGAAAAATTAAACCTTTTCCCTACTAATGCTTGGCGACAGTTTGAACTCAGCATAACCAATTTGGAGATATATACACAAAAAGGTGTCATATTCTTGCAAAAACAGCAATTAAACTTTGTCTTCAGTGTTTTAGAGATGGTTTTTCTTGAAAATTAGTGCCAAAAAAGGTTTTTATAACAATTGAGCAATCACCGATTCCAATGTTTCTTTTACGGTTGCCACCTGCTTGGCATAAAAACTTCGAAATTGGAGTCACTTGAAAATTTCCTCCCAAAAAAATTAGAAAAATATTTTTCCATCTGAAAGGACAAATGTTTTTCCGTAAGACTTCTGGAAAAGTTGACAGGTACATGCATCCAAAATACTGTTTCTGTAGAAACATGATGAAACAATCTATATGATGTTCATTTAATACAATAAATAAAGAATACATGGTACTTACAAATCATCTGGGCAATTTTCAGGTTTTTCTAAACGTCCTCCAGCTCGAACATAATACAGAACTTCCATATTAGACCTGGCTGGGTATGGTTGCATACCAAGCGTTATCACCTCCCATAAAAGTACACCAAACGCCCTGTTGAAAGTCACATCAAATAAATCACATTTTTATACAGAATTTCGATAAAAACAAAATTAATTTCCATTTAAATCATAAATAGTTGGCATACCAGACATCTGATTCATTTGAAAAGACACCATACACGAGCGATTCAGGCGCCATCCATCGAACAGGTAAAAGCCCTTCACCTTCTTTTCGATAATAGTCATTTTTGTAAATATCCCGTGCCAGACCGAAGTCCCCAATTTTCACTATTCTCTGATCTCTATCATAGCTGGACACAAGGCAATTTCTTGCTGCTAGGTCTCTGCAAGGAAAATGAAGTTAGGTGAGCAAATAAAAAATATTCAGCAGCTCCAACTTAGTGAAATTATTAAGATGAGGTACAACTAAGGAAGTTAATGGGTGCCAAGAACTGAATTCTCTCTCTTAACCTAGATAGTGTGGTTGTTAAATTAAATTTTTCATCAATTATTAATTCAGCTCACATACAGATCTGTACTCCAGCCTCAGATGTTAGATGACATGCCCCTCATGAACTACAAATATGCATTCCATGTACTCAATGTTTAGCTTGCACAACTGCATAAACTTTCCCTTCGTACACTTGTTGTAGAGCTTTGTTATTATATATATTTTACCAATGCCCAGCCAACTTAAACTTGTAAAAAGTTCTTTGGTCATCATAGTACTACAAAGGTGGAATTGTGAACCACTTGGCATTACTCTGGTTCACTACAGGCTCCTGGACCTACTCCGTATCTGTAATGACCTCTACTGGTCTCACCTGATTAAGAGGTTGCAATACATGGGATGGGTTCACATTGCACCTCACATACATACCATACATTCAAGACACAACCCATTTGTTATTATAAATACAATGAAGCAATTTATAAAAACTTAGAGAATAAAAACTAACTTAGAGAATAAACTACACATTGCAGTTTAAAAACCACTTATAATTTACCATGGTATTGGAAACCTTCTCAAGGAGCCAGCATATACTATCTATACACAGTAGTGAAACCAGGGAAATTATTATGAAAAGTGTCAAGTCCCTAGTCGTTTCATGGGTTTGCAAACAAGTGATTTATTGTTTTATTCAAAATTATACTATCGATTCATTTCATTATCCATATTACTTGTATTTTTTATTGATACTTTTTTGGAGATGCCCAACTCCATGATAAAGTTATTTGAGAAAAATAATGAAAATCAAACAGAGGGATAGAGAAATATTTTAAGAGGGTAGAGAACTTGACTAATACAGATCAGTAATGTTTTAACAAAACATTTATTGAATGCAGAATGAAATTCTCATAACTTTGAGATTTGGTACAGTAACTTTTTAATTGTGTAGTTATAATCAGCACTTTCAAGGCAAGAAATACTTTCATTTTTGATACTTTAAAATAGTCAATATTTGTGTAGTTTGTGAAAATAAAATTAGCTTTTAATAAATTTTAGACATAAAACTTTATACTCTTTTACTGTAGTAATAAAAATTCAACTTTAAAACTAATCCATAAAAATCTAGTTAATAAGATTTATGAAACATAAATTAAAATATCATCTTTTTGGTTTAAGTGTGAGAACATACATATTTCTTGATTAATGTTTTGCTTTCTTACCTATGAACAAAATGCATGTCTTCTAAATATTTGCACCCTTCGGCAACATCAATGCATATTTGAATCAAATCATCCATGGTCAAATTACTACTTTCAAACTAAAATGGAATGGAAACTTGAAGCATAAGATCTAAAGTAATACTTTGTAAACTTGCAGAGGTATACGTAAATTTGAACTACACTTACTACTGTTGGCCTATTGCTTCGTAAATAGGATAGTAAGTCTCCACCCTCCATGAGCTCAAGAATAATAAAATTTGGATTATTATCAAAACACACACCTAGGAGTTGCAATATGTGGTCATGCTTGAAATTGCTGAAAGGGAATCGTTTTATGTATTAATTATTTTTATTCCAAGTCTCCTGTTTATATCAAATTAAAAATACAGTCAATTGATAATATATATAGTAATATAAAGTATATCTCTCATATAGATATACAAGGTCTGATAAAAAAAGTATCTACTTTGGGTATATTTAATCCAGGCTAGGATGAAATATATCCATTACATGCTTACAAACTATAAAGGAGCTTTGAGTCATTGCCCTTTAATAGTAATTTTTCTCAAGGATTAGGAGAAATTGATTAATGACCATGCAAATCCGCTCTCAAGATCTTGTTTTAAGTTTGCACAATGTTAGCAACAAGATGTTTATCATTTCCAATATAATTACCTCATCAACTTTGCCTCTTTGAGAAACTCCTCCTTTTCATGGTCAGTAGCACCCTTTTTCAGTGTCTGGAAATAATTTTCAAATACATAAAGGCTATTATATTAAAATTTGACTTCTGATGTTTAATGATTTAAGAGCTATCATTTAAAAATTAATTTGAAATGAATTGTTGAAAGAGCTAAAAGCGAAAATAAATCAGTATAACTAAAAATGAAACATTTTATTCATTTGATTGAACAAACTCTATAGGTCTGAGAATTTTTCAAAGCAGTGGTTTCTAAATTTTAAGTACCCTTATGCCCCTCATTTTTACATAAAATGTCACCCTCTTATTTTCATAACTAACTTAGCAAATCATTTTTTAGATGATTTATTTATTAAAACTATATTAAACAAAACATTTTACAAAGACAAATCTCGTTTTATACATAAAATAAAACTTTATACATATATTTATTATAATATAACAATGCTAATATTATTGTTTCATGTTCAAATCTTAGCTCTTTAACACAAAAAAAATACATTTAATTCAACATAATTCTGTGGCAAAGGTGAATATTGCATTCACAGGCATTTGGTTTTATATGTTCAGTGGATCTATATTTAGAATTGATTGCATTTTTATAAAATTAAATATTTGAAGTAATTGTATTTTAATCAATTGACACTAAATATTTAAATCAATTGTATTGATTTCTTAAGATTTGCCCCCCCCCCATTTTTATTTAAAAACTACATTTTAATCAGCTTGTTATAAAGGTTATGACACTATTAAAGTCTATGGGAAAAACAATTTCCCCCTTCAGAAACATAAACGGTACATAATTTGGCACAGTTAGTGACATTTTATCCAACTTCTGAAAGTTGGATAAGACAGCATAGAACACAATACCTTTTAGTACCCTTGGTTTAATAATTCTAAAAATTTTTTTTGCAATTTGTCTATTTTCATACCCAACTTGAAATGTCTCATTCCATTATCAACTGAATTCAATTTATTATTGTTTCTGCCTTAGCATTATATGTCTTGGATTATCCAGAGAGTGATCTCAATTAATGAAATTAGTTTTACAGTCAAATATTATACTTGAAAACATTTTTAACAGCTAAAGATTTGTGATTTGTCTATATTACGTGATACCCAATATCACAACATGAAATACAGTTTACCAGAGCCTAGTCAAACTCCTGTCTCCCCCTGGCGAAAGGTTGGTCAGTTTTAGTTTTGATGACACAAGGGTCATATTTGGCAAAGCTGAGTCAAACATATGGCAGACAACATCAACCCCTGGTGAAAGGCTACAGCACCCTTGGGTGCAATGACACATAGTTTAAAAACATCTGCTCTATAGGAAAATTTTATTTGAAATATTTTTGGCAATAGCAGTATTCATTTGCAATAATCACAAACCCCAAAAGGGTGCATCACCCCAGTTTGGAAAACATTGATGTAAGGTGTTCTTATCCAAGACTTTATTACAAATGTAGACAAATTTTTATTAACTATGAAACAGAAATATATATAGGCTATGGAAAACAATTTTTAAGATCGACATTTTAGTGCTACTATAATAAAACCAATAGAATCTATTATCACATTATAACCTAAGTTTTACATGACTGAAAATTACAAAACCACAAAATTATGTTAGAAATTTAATGAATATATTGGCTGCATTTAATTAAATTGCATTCAAGTTAAACATGTACAAAAATGTGGATATACCTGCTTGATCTGTGATTTTCAAAAAATTGACAAAAAAAAAATTAGCTTTAATACTAGCACAGAAGAGAAATATTGTACTGAGTATCATGTAGGAGTCAAATCTATAGCTTTGTTTAGCAAATGCTATATGTAACACCATTATTTCAAATATAGAAAACAGACTTAAAAATACAGTTATTTAACCACTTAAAGCACGAGTTTTTTTCGGAAAAACTGGTAAAAAATGATCAAGGTTTTTTTGACAGAAAATGAATATATATATATAGGTATAGTGTAAGTTATTTTTTGCAATTTCAGTTGCGGGGGGTGGGGTAAAAGTTATAAAAAAATTATTATACAAACAAAGTGTAAACGATTTGATTACATGTTTATTTTGAATTTCGAAATATTAATAATAATAAAATATTAACTTCAGATTCACTTCCATCACTCAAGAGATCATCACTTTCATTGCTGAAACTTTCTGATAAATTGGCATATTCAAATTCGTCAGAGTCACTCATTATCAGATAACTTTTTCTAAACAAGTTACAAAAACACTTAGTAAAAATTAATTTATGGTTAACTGTTTACTTTTATGATATTTAACGTAATAAAAATGGATATATTACCTTTTCCACACCACCCAAACAATTGCTTTATAACAAAAAAATTCCTAACAAACTTATAGCTAATCATCAAAATGCACCACTTGGTTTATACAAGAAAAATATTGCATAGTGGTGCCATCTACGGTAAATAAGTTTAATATCCATCTATAAATAAGTGGTAAATCATCTATGATAAATAAGTTTATACCATCTATGGTATAAGTTTAATCTAGCCTATCTATTTTAACTAGAACGGATCTCAGACGGGCATTAGAAATAAAAGAACGCGAGATACAAGAGCGCCCGTGTGAGACACGGGCATGTGCAAATTTGCCGGTAAATGCGTTAAGTGGTTAAAGCACAACGTGAAGATAAAAAAATACAAGTTTAAAATAGATTTTAGGAATGCTCGTCATGCAACACTAATTCGAGAAATGAATTATTTATCAAAAGAACCCATAAAGATATGCACATCATGAGAATAATTAAAGCATTTTTAAACATCAGCAACAAAATCAAAGAGCAAACCTTAATTGCAATTTTCAAAGAAGGTACATCTTCACGAAGTCCACAAGCTATTCCCTCAAAAACTTCTCCGAATGCTCCACTACCAAGAAATTTAGTAACAATTATCTGATCTCTATGAATTTGAGGCAAGGCAATCAATTCTTCATCAGTGGGTAGGTCACTAAAGGAAAAAATACATTCAAAAACATATTTCAAAAATATGGCTTAAAATTCAACTTTACCCATAAAGAAAATGAAGTTACCAACTTCACTTTAAGCAATGTATTGCTGTAAAATGAATCAGTTAATTTTCAGTACAAAAAATAAAGTTATACATAAATTCATAAAAATTTTACTTGTATGTCCAAAAGAAGCGATTTGCTCCTTGGATAGATTTATACATATAAATAACATATTGTACTTAGATATTCCATGCATATTAAATGAAATATTTTAACATGAAAATTAAGGCATTGCTCAAAAGCTGCTCTGATTTGAGTTAATGATTATTGATAACAATACATTTCTATTGTAATAAGAAATTCTAGCATAAATATATGCTTTCTAAATGAAAATATATGCTTTCACTCATTGCACGATTTCGATAGATTTGTTCAGATTAATTCATGAGCCAAAGGGGATACAGTATTTTATAAATAAATACTAAAGTCTAAACTTACTTCAAGTTATACAATGCATTCGTCTGGTGAACAAAGTTTGCATGTAAGGGTAAATCTTGCAATGTTGCTAGCTCAATATCAGACACCAGTTGATTAGATGGTGCAACATCTTGTAAAATTTTCTTGCATTTTTCTTTTTTCAGATATACTAAAAGAAAAAAAAGCAAAATTCAAAGTAACTATTTCATAGTTTAAGTGCAAATACATTTAAGCATATTAAGGAGTACTGTTAAAACAAAATTATTCAAGTTATAAATAAAAATATCATTTATGATTAAAAATGTTTTTCGTTCTTTAGTTGTAATATATGTATATTTTAAAATCAAATTCTATTTTTCACATGCACACATTTACACAAATATCTAGTTCTTAATCAAGTATTAGAAAATTAAGACAGCTCAACAAATATAAAGCTCACGGAAAACAAGGATTCCACTTTTTTTAAAAGTTATCAACCACTGAATATTTACAAAAAATATTTTTATATACTGTGTATGCTTCTACAATGTGTAATTTCAAAAATAAATAATATATATATATATATATAAATATTTAAATCATAAACTATTAATAAAATATAATTTGTGAAGTTAATGAAAAACATGCAATAATATTTGAAAATATTAATTTATATTAATTGTACTACTTAATTCTTGTAGCAATTATATATATATATATATAAACTTTAATATAATACATACTCATATACAGTGTAGCAAAAAACACACATAGTAGAATCACCACAGCAACACTGGAAGCAATTATAATACCAAATGGATCATCTGCAGCATCAATGAGAGCTATAAATGGTAGAATAAAATAATAAACTGTTAAAATACACAAAATGAAATACAGAAGAATTCCACTTATGGCATCTAGTTATCCAGAAATCCAATTATCCGAATTCATTTTTATCAGTTACATTTATTTACAAATATATTTTTAACGTTTCTCTGTTATATTGAATATATGTGATTCTAGCCTGAAGTTAACCAGCTCAAAGACCCTGTGATGAAATCTGATCTACAAGAATGGGTGTTAATCCTATAGTATTCAATTCGTTTAGTAATTAATTACATAAAAAGACAATGTAAAGGACCTGCTTGTCAATTTGAGGCAATCCAAGTTAATAGAGACAGCATGATTTGTATTTTATAATCACATATATAGTATTTCCTCTACAAAATTTTACAATGTAATCTACATTCTGTCACATGTAAATAACAAGGACCCTTTTAAAGTTTACAGAAAAATTCTTTTCATAGATCACAAGTTGAATTTTCCAAGCTATCTTTTAATTTTCTATACAGGTGTGGCCCTCAAGTAAATTGTAGCTCATCAAGGTGGCTCACAGAACGATCCGGGTCGGACAGGCCTGCTATAGGCAGTGTCAGTTGAATATGTGTATTGACATAAACAATGAAATAATAGAAAGTCTTGTGTATTGTAAACTATTACAGTATTTAAAAGGCACTTTATATTGGCAGGAAAGAACTCTATTGACTCATTGGCAGGAAAATTCTATAAGGAGTTTTTGCATAGTTCGAAATGGCGAAAATGCAACTTTATAAATTAAATTGCAAGATTATTTGACTACTGCAGTATGTTTTAATAACAAAATTAAGAACGCAAAATTCAAATATGATTGTTTCAACACTGATAAAATGAGCCTCAATTGTGCTTTTCCCTACAAAAATATACACATTTGAATACACTTATAGTAACAGGCAGCCCTTTTCTCTACTTGCCAAAGTGACCTTTTGCAAGAATGCTTAGATTATGAAATTGGATGAGCAAAATTGCAAGATTTACATAAAACTTACTAACATATTTTTCTTTAAAAGCTTTTAATATACCTTGTTCAAGAATGAGTTTCTTGTAGGTTAAAACCAAAATCTTTGACAGTAAACACTATCCCTAATGCCTTGATGCTTAGCTTTTAATAAACATTTTCAGTTAAAATTTTACTGGTAAATGTAGTTGCATATATTTAATTGAAAAATGAATGAAAATTCCAGTTATAATTTTTCATAAGCAATGGTTGCATGAGTGGAGTGTGTATACAAAATTACTTGAGGATCTTTCATTACAATAGAGCAGTAAGTAAAATACATCCGAGAAATTATCATACGAAAGCTTACATTATTTCGATAAATAGTTCGTTTCTAAGCCATTTAAAATGATAACTCCATTACGGAAGATATGTACACGATGCTATTGGTGAACCAATGAGAAAGTTATTGATGAGATGAATTCGAGAAATCACAATGGATTAATATGAAGACTTAAATCATTGGGCTGATCTTCATAAATCTAAAGAAAGCAATTATCACAGTAGGAATGTGTGATTGATTGTTGGGTTTTATGGTAGGAATGTGTGAAATTGCATCACAAGGTATTAAAGGAAGGCTCATATATTTTTAGAATAGTAATCAGCAAGAATTCCCACAAAATCTGCGCACCAAGGTTAAAAGGTTGAATACCATTTGAGGGATAGCCTGATAACAGAAATTACTGACAGAGAAAGATACAAATTAAAAATTTTACTGGAAATCGATATAAATTTTATAACATGCATATAAAAATATTTTTTGGAAATGAAAGCATAACCCTTTCATCGAGGAGTATCTTGTGCCTTCTAGAAAATTAATTTTACATAAGCAGCAGTACCAACTTCCATTAGCAATATTATTTGTATATTTATTTCGTGTTTGGAGGGTCTCTCCCAATGTTAGAAATATCAGGAGTTGGGGCCCCTGTTTCCAGTTAGAATAGCCATATGACTTAATGAGTGATTCTGATTATTTGTTATATAAATTACGAAAATATGAGAAGGTGGCTGGCCCCTTTGAGTTATCACCCCAGTTCATTGGTTATATTGGTAAAATACTGTGTTTTGTTTTTGTTGTGATAACAAACAAGAATTTAGAATTTGTTGGGTCATATTGTAGTTCTTAAGTTACAAATTTTTAAAAGAGCAAACAATCTATAATAACCACATTTCTTACCTCTAGCTTCTGGTATATAAAATGGCTTTTCGGAGTAAATGAAATTGCTTGCGCCAAATTCATTAATAGCTCTGACTCTAAATTCGTAGTGGGCAGTATTACCAGAGAAGTTATTAATTATGTACTGTGTCGATGAACTGTTGATGACATATATCCAATCACGAGTCTCCAATTCTGACCTGAAGGATACATAGTTCATTAAAATAGTGCTACTTAAATTACACCTGAACACCAATTTAGCATTTCAGAAGGGATTTGTGATTTTATGCGTTATTTTGAGGATATAAGTGAACATTAATGATGGGGAACATGGTTGTAAAGTCAAAAGAGACAAGGAAGTAAAGCATGAATATTAACCATTCAATATGTGTTGTTCTTGCCAAATATCTTTTTAGGATTTCAACAGAAATTACTAGACAACCACTGGCATTATACAATTGATTGAAATGCAAGTTTTTAATTTAAGCATTGTCGTGCCTACTTGCATAAATTTTTACAATTTCTTTTGAAGTTATGATTTTAAACGAATAATGCAATACAATGGTTTTCAACTGTTTTGTGAATTCTTACAAATTTTTCTATTGTTCCGTTTTCTTTCAATCAGTCAGGATAGACATCAGTAATGTCTTTGAGCATGGGCACACTAGGAAAGTCTCAGTAAATCATGGGCCTCATGAACTAAGGGTCCCATAATATTAATAGTGTGATAATAAGTTTGAATTCACCCATAGAAAAAATGTCCCTACTTCAAACAATTCAGTATAAAAACTAACTGAATCTTCCCTGATTGAAATTACGCATACATACACTTTATTTAAGCAATTGTTTTCGTTTTGCTATTCACAGTTTTGTTTGTCATAATTTTCCTGTAGAGAGCTAATTAAACTGTTGCTATTCATGGAGGAATCTACTTCAGAGGATAGGATGGATAAAAATGACACGATGAAGATTTTTGATTGTAAGTTGAATACAAAACATTTTTTAACAGTAAAATTTTGTATGCATTGCACTTAGTAATTATAGAAAGAATAAATTTAGTGTATAATTTACCGACTACATATGAACTATATGTTGAATCGTTTATGTTTCTATGAATGTCAGAAGCTTCAGTGCACATTTCAGTCATATTAAATATAAAACAGATTTTCCTGAAATTATCATATTGATAAGGCTTTTCATTGATTAGTTATTTTTTTATCGACAAAACATAATGTTCTTAAGACGACCCTGCTTTTTACGAAAGTTTTGCAATCACAATTTGGAACTAAGATTAATTAATCACTATTTTTTCATAGATTGGGGTTTTGATACTGTATATTGACTGATGAACATTTTTTTAAATTGAGGAATTCATAAAATTGAGGTTTTATTGAGTGAAGAATCATAGAATGAGGATATGAAGATCAGAAAAAAATGCATACCTCATTTCTAACTCATACACTATGTCCAAGTATCCATTATTAAATGCTTCAATCCAAGATATCTGATACACTTCACGTGCAATTTTTTTTGCTTGAGGTGAACCAGGTGAACTTGGAACATCTCCTGAAGTCAAGAAATGAAAATTGTATGACTGAGGCCAGATGAACATATTTTTTCCCCTGTATTCTAAAACCAGCCTACAGATATATTTTGTTTTAGGGGTCAAATTTTCGACAAATATGGCATAGTTTGTTGAGACCGCAGCTTCAATTTCCACAGGAGAGGTGGAATACCATTTCATTTCGTCATCCTAAATTAACATAAAAATGAAAGGTAAAATAATTGTATTATATCAATTAATGATTATTTTAATCAGTATTTTGATAGTTAATAAAATTGATGATAAAATATAATACGAGTAATAAAGACATAGTATATAGAAATACAAAAATATAAGCAAGTACAACTATTAGGTAATATAAACAATTTGAATTCAAAAGAAATAAATTCTTAAAATGCAATGGATTTTTCCAGAGTATTTCTTTTGTTGCCTAAATTATAGTAAATGAAAGAAATGGTTCATTTAATATACACAATACATTAATATTTAAATTAATTACACGCAATAGTTAGATATAAATTATGAATACTAACAATTATGTAAGTATATATGACTATTATGAAGTACAATGACTATAATTATATAAGTAACAGGAAAAACAAATGGAACTAATCACTAAAATTGATGATATATACATTTACTGGGTATCAATAATTTTTAATTTTAGAAAAACAAGATTTCTAGGAAGTTGTCTTGTTACAACTGAAGTTGAATAGTGGAGTGAACTAACTGTTCAATAGATTTTAATCAATTGTAATTTAGTGCAGGTGAAAGTATGAGAATTCTATTACAAAGTATTTGTTATTGCAGAAGAATAAAAATTTGTAACCTCAGAAGCATTTGTTTATGATTTTTATAAAGGTATGTAAAATTGTCAGTAATGAACAGGAGTAAAAATATATGAAAATAAATTATTTTTTAAATTATGAATACAATCTATATTCTTATCTTATTTAGAACTAATTGTCATTATTTTCCTGCAGGTTTCCTACTTTGTACAGAACCTATCACATAATGGAATTTTAAAACTAAAAATTTATACTTCTAGTTCTTTTAATAAATTTTATAATCTGAATCAATAATCAGGTCTGCTGCAGTCTAATTATAGTAATTTCTCCTTAGAAAATTATACAACAGAAATTTTAAACTAATAAGGAATTAATCGGATAATAATAGAACTAAATTAACACAAATAATAATTTAATTTCTAAGAAATTGAATTTACCGAATATTCTACAAAATAGTTAGATATACTATCATCATTCGGAGACTTCCAGGAAAGTTTCAATGAAGACGATGAAGAATTCACAAATGTCAGATTGTTTGGTAAAGGAAATGCAGTGACATAAATTTCTTCACTGTCACTGTACATTTTGCAGTCTAAAGAATAAGCTCGAACCTAGATGAATAACAGATGCATTTGATAAAAAAATAAATATTTCACTATGAGAAACACATAAATAGTAGATAAAAAACAGATTCAATCTCATATTAATAAACAATCGTGTTAATTCTTGCCCATAGAATCACTTAATTTGTGAAACTCATATTAAATGCATTTAATCAAGTTGTAAAGTAGCTAAGATTTCATTTTAAAGGGGTCTGATTTAGAAATTCAAGTTCCATGTAATCATGACTCTAATACAATAGTAAATATAATGAGTTTACTATATATGTAAATTATCAGATATAATTCTCTTATAAAAATGGATATCAAACTCCTAAGGGCCAGGACCCCTTGGCTCCCTATTGTTTTTTGGTCGTCCCCCTCAAATTTGACGAATAAATTTTACAGATACAGATATTAGACATTAAATATAGTGACTTGACCTAACTCCAAAGGTAATAAGGGCACTATATCAAGAGATAGGGGTGGTAACTTCTAAGGGTCCACATTCCTGGTCAGTTTTATTTTTATCCTTTGGGCTCACTTCCTCCAAAGATTAGGGATAAATATAACAAAATACACATTAATAAAGGCAGTGTAATGTTTAACAAATTAACCTTTAAACACACAAATAAAATTTCTGACGATTTTTTGATCAATTAGAGTTTAGATTCCAAACTGTAAAATGGTAAATTTTGTTTAACAAAATAAAACCCTCACAAAAGTAACATAAATCATGCATGAAAATAAAATTGTACTGTATTGTTCCATTGAAATAAAATATGAGACAGTGAAAGTCATATTTAAATGTGCTTTATTAACCAATCACATGTATCTCAGTCTATTGATTTGGTACTTGTGATATATAAATGATATATTAAAAACTTACTGTAATGCAATGATCTTTCCCTGTTTCAGTAGTTATGATATTAGCAGATAGGTCAGAATTAGAATCTTTTCCACATTCAGATTGGATAGTTGACCGTGAATCTTTAGATGGATCTTTCACTTTCCATCGAATTTCAAAGAAGATATATTCACCATTTGGAAGTGAAGGTGGTTCCCAGTTGACATCAATTCTAAAAGGTGTTATGGCTTTTGCAGTGACATTCATTGGAGGTGAAGGGGCTAAAATCAGAAGTCAAAGTTTTGTAAATAATGAAAAAAATTTCAATGGAACTTCCTTAGAAGCAGTATGTCAAAGAGAAGCTTAGATGCTAATGACCTAAAACTTAATTTTTCACACAGCTCCAAATAAAAAAAAATCATTTCCATTGGTAAAATTTTGTGTTTCACTTAATAAGGATAACATTTTTATAACTAACCAGCATTTTTTAAGAGGCATAAAAATGAGCTTCTAAGTCATCAACATGCATGCTCTATCTTAGAACATGCCTCACATTTGAAGTGACTAAAGCAATAACAAAAGGAAAAATATAAATAAAATACAACAAACTAGTTAGAATTACAATAAATTATAGAACAAAAATATATGCATTTTAAAGATTAGAAAGCATTAAAGTACTAATGTGTACAATGTATTTTTATATGCACCACAAAATGTAATATTAGAAAAACAATCTTACTTCCTACAGCAGTCTGATAAATAGCTTCTGGACCAAGAGGTACAAATCCTTTGCTGTAGTAGTTCTTCACAGTTAGTTTTATTGAATAATTTGTAAATGGTTGAAGATCGGACAAAACAACTGTATTATTGTGAGTATTCTAAGAAAGAATGTATCAATCAATGTATAAATAAATGAATGCTGAATGAGCAGAAACTTCTGGTTAATTGTAAATAATCAATACCAAATATTAATAAAGTATTACAAACAGTTATTTAATGAATACTTCGAAAAAATAATTATTTTCTATAATCATAAATACTCTAGTTAATGAATATTAGTAATCATTATTTAATAACTTTTATAATTTTTTGGTTATTACAATTGATAATTAAAATTAAAGCAGAATAAATTTAACAGTAATTCTTAAGTCTTATTTTACTATTCAATCACCATAATGTTAGATAAAAAATTTTAAATTAATAAAGGCAATGTGAAATTTTACTTGGAAAAGTATTGCATTAAAATGTAGCTAATACACTTCTCTCAAACAGGTTTTCATTATATATATCATACCAATCCGATAGAAAATTGGGATTTCTGCTTTTATTAGATGTCATTATAATGATCCAATTTGTAATTTTAGCATTTTACAATATACAATAACAACGACAATCATCAGGACTCAGATTTTGTATGCATGGCATCTCTTTTGTTAGCACTTCAAAAACAATGCCCATATACATAGAAATTCCGTTCACAATCTCCTGATTTTAGAAATATAGTTTTTTATGTCATTATTGATTTTTAGGTCATTTTTCGAATCTTCAGTAAGTTTTAGTTTTATCCTGGGTGAAAATTTTTTTGTTGAAACCTGCCCAAATCATTTGTCTGCAATTTCGTTTTTATTTTGTGCTAGAAAACTAGAAATCACATTTTACTTTTGAATCTTTGAGTTAATTGAAATATCTAATAATGCCAAAATGTAAACTATATTTTGGTCATTTTTTCACATATTTTCAGTCAGTTTAATACGTTTTTAAGTCAAGAAAATCCGAGCCCTGTTAACCACAATAGCAAAGGATAAGCATCAGTAAAGAAGGCTCATGTAAGATTGAGTGAGTCACAAATTTAAAATTAAAATTCACAACTAAATCACAATTAAAATTCACAAATTATGAAAATAAATTATCTTACAGTTAAAATTAATTTTTTTTTGTCTGCTGTTTTTTTCATGAGAGTGATCCTGAAGATGTGATGAAGAGCGGTTTTACAAAAGTGGAGTTGTACCACTATTAAAATAATCTTAATTTTATAAGATGTCAATAGAATGAAACTCACCATAGATTTACAAAGATTTCTTTGATTTTTATTCAGGCATGTATGAGTATCAGCATCATCAGATGGTCCATAATAAATTGTGTAAAGTAGAGATGGAGATGATATTGTGCTACAAAACATTGGCCGACGCATAAGCGGTAAGAAAATAATTAAGCTATGGGAAGTACTACTTATTAGTTCAGCTTTATTTTCATAAGACTCTGAAATAAGACAGGAAGCATCTAGAAAGAACAAATATTTACTAATTAACATCATGTATTAGGACTTAAAATCTTTTTTGAAAACCTTTATTCAGGAAATGGATCATTTTTGGGGTGGGATCAAACTTTGAAACAGATTTTTCATGTTACTACAATTAACAAAGCTTTGTATGCAAACAATTTTACAATCCTCTTTTCATACCTTCTATCCTTAGGACTATACATAGTACTTTAAGAAATTTTAATGTTAATATTTTCCATAGTAAAAGTCAAAGAATGCTTCATTATTTGATGCTTGTTAAGTCTCCTGTCTGCAGGTGATTGAAATGGCATACAGATTTCAGGATACCATGTCAAACTTTTTTAATTTGGCCAAAGTAAACAAATAATTACTCTCCTCAAATCACCCTTCTCTTACACAAGTTATCCTTTTGTCATGAATAACCTAACCCAAAACCTGCTGCCACATTTCTGAATCTTGACAAGATTGTTATCTATTACATTATAGTGCTATTTAATCGCTAAATTGCGTATTACGTTAAGTCTGCAGTTTTTATTATTTACCACCATATTTAATTGACAGTGCCATCCACATTTTAAATTAATATTGAAAAATATGTATTCAAATTTCTCAAATCTCAAAATTTTGGTTAAAATGGAAACACTGTGTACTGTCTATTGATTTGAGACAAATTTGTATTTAGTAAGTTGATTTATTTTCTTTTTTTCAAAACTAGACCCTAAACTAATACAAGTTTAATGTGTGAGCTTCATTCAGGTCTGAGAAATAAAACCATTAACTTCCTTTTATATTGTAATTACACTATAATAGTCATTATATAATAGGAAGAGAGAATAGAAATTAAGTAAAGTTAATAATAGAAAGAAAGAATATAGTTCTCTGGGCCAGATACCTGGTGACACTAAAATTTGATTGATGCTAAATTGGGGATTTAATCCAGGGTAGAGTTATGCTAAGCATGTTATAGTCACACCTATTCAAATGGGTATATCACAAAAGGGCCTAGATACTGCAGTGTGGTGGTGTAAGCACATACATAAAGATATCAACAAAAATACACTCGCCTGGATATGGTTGCAAATGATGGCCAATAGCTCGGATGCTCCGAATGCCTCGAATTTCTTCTTCGACATGAGGATGCAAATCAATGTGATTGGAGAAGTTTTTTGTTATACTGTACACCTTTCCTTGTGTTTTGTTTGAATAGTATATGTTAGAGTTATCGACTGTTATTGAAGTAGGAGGTAGACCTAGAAAATAGGAAAGCAAGCTATTAATGAATCCGAGAATAGGTTACATTTTTTTTCAAAATTCAAAATAGTGTAACTTGTAATTGAAATGTCAGAATAATTATACATACCACTATTATAATTTAAACTTGCATTTAGTAACATTTGACATCTACAGCCACTAATATCGGAAGACCAGATATGACCAAGCTTACCATCAACATACAAAATTTTTAATTCAGAAGTATTTGTACTATCGATTGCCATGGCTTCACCAACAGATTCAAATCCATTGCAATTGCAAGAGTTGTTTAAAGTTTTAGTTCGTTTGACTTTCATTTTTGAAACACTGGATTGGTACTCTAAAGTTTGTGAAAAGAATGGGCGTATATTTGATCCACTGATATCAGACATCATCAAGATCCAATTGTTATGTGAAGCTGAAGTCCAGATTAATGATCTAAAAATTAAAAACAAAACATTTTGCAAAACAAAAGATATAATTCATCAAAAATAATAGCAAGCAAAGAAATAAAATTACAAGCTACCTGGAAAATGGCTCAACTTCTAAGTTATGTATAATCGAGGAGCTATTAAAAATGTTTCGGTAGCTGTTGTAACTCAAATCAGCGGACCATACACAGCTGTAACCTTCTTTTTTATTAACTTCTACCCAATATAAAAGACGACCAATCCAGTCAACACTTAATGACGTTCCTTCAGATGTCAAATGTTTTATCTAAAAAAGAATCATTAAATTAATATTGGCTAGCTATATGCTTAATATGAAATGCAAATTTTTGCAGTAATTCATAAACTGTTACTATAGAATTGGGAACTGAAGGCCATAGAAATTATTTCCTTCCTGCTTTTCAGATGCCCAACTCTTTTTTACCACTACAGGTTAGGCTATCAGTTTGAAACCAAGTGTCTTACAAATCCTGTCTCAACAATATACAAGCATCTCTAGCCTCAATTAGAGGGAAAGTAAAAATCCTATAATTTGCATGGGATATCATAATGGCCATCAGCTTAGATAGGAAGGAAAAGGGTGGAACTGATGATTTTATAGTCAGACTGTAATGACTCATAGGCAAAACGAGAACCGAAATTTTAATACTTTATCTAAAACAGGACATTTTAGAAAATAAATTTTCATTGTCTGCATGCTCAATATAGAGTAGAAATTTTATGCTTCATATAAGCAAATCGCAAGTATTACAAGAGGATTACAAAGGATTCTTGATACTTTCCCTACATTTAGCATTTTCCTCATTCACGAATACGAAAGTTCAGTTTCTTCTGTCTTCTGTGTGAATCTTATGAACCTAGGTAATTATATGCATCTTAAATTGAGGAATGCAGGCATCAACTGCAATTGCAGGCTCTGTGTTCCATAGACACAGGTTTATAAGCACAGCTTCAGCAAATTAATCTCAATATATAGTAAGGTAGGAAAATATAGCAGACTATAACAAATTCACTTGCTGAGCTCAAGGAATCAAGTTAGAACTGCTTTCAATCTTTTCTATGAATGGAATAAAACATAGCAAGAAACATTGATAAAATAACCAGTGTTTAAGTGATACACATTTATGGTAAAAGAAAAAGTACTTGCCAGAGATGCATTTGTGCCATCTATTGAAGAAACCATCAATGCACCTTCTTCTACCCAAAAGACTGTTTTCTCAACAGCAAGATATGCTATGGCAGCTGGATGAGTAGCTTTGCCAAACAAAAGTTTTTCTTGATTTAAATCTATGTCAGCTACTTTCAAACTATCAGTATTTGCAAGCAGAAGTTGTGGTACTGGCCGCTCAACTGATGTTTCTATTTCTACATCAGCTGGTTTTCCAGCACCTGCTTGGGTAGTGGCATGCACCTGAATAAAAAAATGAATTTACCTTTTGAATGTGAAATACCTAAAAATCACAATAACGCAAAACTTATACAAAACCAAATAATCGCATCCAATTGTCACCATTTAAAAATTCACAAAACTTGTACTACTTTAATAACAAATACACAACACAGCTTAAATTATTATTATTTTGATAATCTGAAAGTTAATGCCAAAATGGGCACAATGCTTTGGAAACTATCTAGTATATGTTTAAATTTGACTTGTCAACAATAAAATTATTGAAGATGGAATTTAACCTTAAAAGCTATTTTAGATGGATTCAAATAAATTTGTTTAGAACATTGCTACTTGTAGACATAATGAACAAAACAGAACACTACTACTTATCCCATAAGTTTTTTAAAAGTGTATACAACTAGGTTTGCTCATATAAAGCGATTTCAAAGTAAGAGATTACAACAGTTCAATACAAAAAATAGTGACCTACTTGGAAATAATAAGTGCAGTTTGGGAGCAAATCTGAGGTTTGAAATTGGAGTATTTTGCCATCAACTAAGCTATCACACACAAGCACTTCAGTTTTATTTTCAATTAACCAGCACTTTATACCATAATTCAAAATAATCCCATTTGCTTCTGCTGGGGGAGACCATCTAAAATCAGCTACTATGTCTTCATTGTGATGGAAAGGGGACGATTTATGAGTGATGAAGACTCGAGGGTGGAGTGGTTTAGAAGGAACTGGAAAGAAATGAAAACACACAAATGTAAATGCATATTCTCCAAAAGAGATACAAACAAGATGTTTTGTGAGTAATATTAAAATAAGCTAAAATGAAATACAAAATTACCGAAATCAGCACATCATTTTCAATAAATGCAATTCAAATTCAGAAAATAACAAAAATTATAGTTCTTTGTAAATATAAAATTAATACAGTCAAAAAAAGCATTCAGAATATCGTAAATTGCATTTGTATTTAAAAAAACCCATAAAATATATATGGATTATAAAATAAATATGCACTCCAAATGTATAACTAAGCACAAAAAATTGTATTGTAATAATCGAACGTTTTAAAACTGTTCATTATGTGACCAGTCTACATGCTTGAAAGAAAAAGTAATTAAATTTGCTTCACAGCTTTTGACAGATGCATGTGTCTTTATTTTGTTTTGTTGCAAAATATTTGAAGACAATTGATTGAACATGAAATAATTAAGATACAACTGTTAATGAAAGAAATATATTAGAAATACTTTGGCTGTTCACTTTTGAATAAAGTGACATCATCAGTAAAGTGAAAAATTGAGTGAAAGAAACATTTAAGCAGAAAAATATTAGAAACAATATTCAAACCCTCTGATATATACAATTGTATTTGTATCCATTTCAATCTTCTTATGAAATGTAATAAAAGAAAAAGCAATTGTATACTAATTGCACTGCTGACAGCCTACACCTTTAAGAATAGTTGAAAATGATCGAAGGTAAAAGGGGTATACATACTTGACATTGGTGAATTTAAGCTCACAATGGTCTGTTTTGATGATGCATAGTAAGTAAACGCCTTCATACCGATAGTTAGAGGAGTAAATGGAGGCAAACGTTTCATTGTAGGATACAAGAAAAAGGTATCATTTGTAATCTAGAAAAAGGAAAGGACAATCATATAAAGGAAACAAGAAAAAATTGTATATATTTGAGAAAGTTAAGCATGGAGTATTTCAGATACAAATTTGTATTCTATAAAGTGCTAATCTGGTACTAGGGACCATTATCTAGCTTGGTACTGGGGCCCAGTATTCTGATATGGGGCCTGGACCAGGATTCACTTCATTTGTCATATATTACATTTATTTGTTTATGTAAGTAACTTTAAAAATGACTATTACTTTCAATCACATAAAAATTTTGTACAATAGATATGCCAGCATTTTTTCAATCTATCCCACCGATATTCTGTTCCATAACTACTTGCATATATTTCAAAGATGTAAGGATTTTAAAAAAGGTTCTTAAGACTATTTCCTATAAATGGGCATTAATCCACATTCAATCATCAATGTTGATAGCTATGTAAAGCCCAGTACCAATATTAGAAAGATGCATTTAGCTTTTATTTCAATTTTAACGAAATTTAAATAAATACATTATTCAGTACAATTTCTCTTAAATTACTAACAGATTTTCATAAATATAAGGTACATATGGGTAAACTATGTACTAATAAAATTATTTATTTAAAAATTTATTGATTTTTTATTGAATTTATTTTATTAGCCAACACTAAATTTAATTCCTTTTACCTTTACATTTTATTTTATATAAATTTTTGCCTTATTTATTGTGTACGCATATTTAAAACAGAAAAGAATTCAGTTTTTTAAGAGTCCCAAGTAAATTCAAGGAATTTTACAAAGCCTTTAAAAAAATTTATTAATTTCCTGGTGTTTTCAAGGATTTCCAGTTGTACATACCCTAGTAAGATTTCAAGATACTCATTCATGTATAATTTAAGATTTAAAATTTATAAGCTAGAAGTTACTTAATGCAAAATATAGCTCACCAAACTGTAAACTTCATCTCCGTCATCCACCCTGACCTCATAAAAAATAACACCATAATTGAGGGACAGAACAGGTTCCCATGTTATATTGAAAATATCATGAGTTCCGTTGATGTGGATTGCATCTTCACTAATAGCTGGAGGCACAACTTTAATGGTTTTCAAACTGAGACCATCTGTTTAAATAACAGAAATCATTAATACCTAAAACTTCATCTTATTTAAAAATAGTTTGGATAAAAATAAAATTAACACTTTACAGCATTAAATTTTAGTATTAAAAATTACTTTTTGGCTTCATATGTTCAATAAGTAGAAAATTTACAAATATAATAAAGTGGAATTTGGTAATGCATCAAAATTGATACACTGTGCACAAGCTAAATATACAAAATAAATAATTAAAAATGTTGCATGTTGAAAGAAGATATAACCCCATTTAATATGTAAAACTGCCTTGAAGTGCTGATATCTTACAAAACACTTTGAACGAACTGGTGAAAATCTAAAAATATGGAGTTTTTCTTTAATTTAAGATTAAACTGCCTGTTTTCTATTCATGAAATTAGCAATAGCGATTTGTAGTTTATGGTATTTTGAAATAGTTAAGAGGACCAGAAATTCTTTCTATTTAATATCAAATGTAAAAATAATTTATCAATCACATTTAGTACAGTATACAATGTTGGGTCAGATTTCTTACAGGATAAGACGCTATAGTAACCACAATAGAGTTTAATAGAATTTAATTCATAAACAAATAGTATTGAATACAAACCAGGATACGGCTGTAATGATGAATCTATTATCTCCATGGATGTCAACCCAGATAAGCCAAGTCCTTTGATATAGGCAAAGTTACGGCCATTTACATCACTTACAAATGCTTTTCGATTTTCATGTTGCCAGTAAACGCGATTGTTAAAATATCTCACAGGTCCATGCCTGGAATAAACAGAAGAAAAAATTCCTTAATTTTAAATTCTTAAAAGTTTAAAATCTGTTCTAAATATTATCCTACAGTAAAAATAGCTATATAAATGCACATACAAGAGTCGAAAACTGTATAATAACATGATAAAACTCAGTTATTTAAAGATCAAATAAAGGTTTTAGGTGTTTGAGTTTTATATGCAGTTTGTAAACACTTCTTTCTTAGGGTACATGTAAGATAAATGGAATTGGGACTTACAAACCATCTTCAGATAAGTATCCAACAATTTCTGGTTCTTGACCATTACCACAAGTGGTACCAATCATATCCGCAAGACAAGAACGGTACATTATGGAGCCTTCATAACTTCTGACCATGTAATAGAGCTTTTTCTTTTCAAAATCTAGAGTTAACCCCATCACTGTAAAAAAATCAAGTTATGACAAGTAGAAAATAGACGATTTGGAAATGTATATAAACACAAATTCATTTCAAATTTGAGTATGCCTTTTCTTGTCATCATAAAATGCATAAATACAAATATGATTCAATTTCATTTTCTTGACAATCTTCTAACTACATCAAATCATCAAATACATATTGGTTTCTACAAATTGTGGAGTTATCGAAAATTCACTTAATTATAGTTAAATATAAATGAAACTTGAATATGTTGTGGATAAGCAGTAGCATCATACATGGTAAACAAATGAATGATACTGGCATAGATTTATGCAGAATAATACAAAACCAGTTGTTTTTTAATTAGTCATCTGTGTTCACATGGAAATAAAGAAAATATTGATATATTTTGAAAATGACTTTAGAAATGACATCAATCAAAGCACACTACAGCGACAAAGAGGTTAAATATAAAGATGAAGGATAATAGATATCAGAAACATGTGAGGTAATTTTTGACAAAAATAAAAGACAAAAATGTGCGAAATCAGAATAAACCCAGTTTCGTTAGTCATTTAAATTTTTATTACTTTTCCATTTTCATAAACTGTTTTAATCTTTCAGTACACAAAGATATGCAACCCTCAAACAATACATAGCTATGTTGTTATTAAGAATATTTTACTAACCCATTCTACCAGAGAACAATGCATTTTTCATGTACACATAATGATCCATTCCATTCAAACGTGAACGTTCCACACTGTATGGAGTAGCCCAATAAAGATAAGCATTTAAAGAATCAATTGCTATTTCTTTGGCAATAGCCAAAATCGGAAGAGGTTCTGGTTGACTACCATCAATATTTGACCTGGAAATCTGAAACAGAAACATTTTACTTGAACTGATTTTAAACAATTATTTTGAACATTGTACAGGTTAAGTCAATAACTGAAACAAGACTCAATATTTTTCAAAGAAAGCAAGCATGTACTATAAATATATTTAAAAGATAAATATATTAAAAGATTAATAAAGCCTGGCAAGAAAGGAATGATGCAATATATATTGGGGTAATGTCAAAAATTAAACTGCCAAAGGCATGAGTGGTAGATCTAAAAAATTATAAAATCATTCTTAAGGATACCTGCTATGCAAAGATAATATTTTTGCTAAAACTAATAAATAAAAATCAATAGCATCACACATGATATTCATAACGAATCATGCTCGTTACTGACTCTGACAATCACTCTCTGACCACTCATTGCAAGCCTTCATGTTTAGAATACTGCAAGCAGTTTTAGAAGCAATAAATATCACCTCCTTAAAAGTAATATGTAGTTGTAAGAGGAATATCAAATTCCTTTTCTAAGGCACTAACTTTCGCTATGGTGCTTATGTTAAGTTACTCAACTGCACCAATGTTTCAAAATTCTACATTTTTGTGTTTAATGGATTTTGATAATTAATGACTCATCACTATTGCATAAATTAGCTTTACATTTTTAATTAAATAACAAATAGTTATGTAAATTAATAATTAAAGTTGAATAAAATATGTTAACAGTTTCATGCCAGAGTTCATTCTTTGCATAGTACCGTTTCTATCAAAATTTACAGAAGTTTTAGAATTATATCACTAATAAGAGACATTAAAGTTTAATCCATCAACAGAATTAATATTTAAAATAAAGTATAAGTATCTAGTCTCAAAATCTGAGAATAGCAAGTTATATTTTCACAAAAAGAATTTTTGATTATCTGTACTTGGAAATCTGTGATTTGATAACTGATCAATGCAGTTGTCTAAAATACTGAAAAATCATAATAGAACTGACTATTTTGCTTGAACTAGTAGGTATGAGAAAAACGAACTGTTCAATTTTGTCCAATCAAATAACCAAGAATATGGTACACAGGAAACATTAAACAAAGTTTTTGTGAGGCAGCAATGGAGTTTATGAATTCAGTTGAATACCTTACCATTTGTGTTGCAGCACTTGAGTAGTACAGTTTCGGAGCAAACCAATCAATAGCAATACTAGTGGCCATTGTGATGTTTTGCAATCTTGTAAGCGATGTGTTATAAACGTATACAAAAGTTGTATTAGTATTAATAAACAACATCTTGTCATACCAGCAGATATCTGGAATGAAGAACATACATTAGGACTTGAATTCTGTGTTTCGATTACAAGGAGGGAAACTTCCACATTCATTACTATGTAATAGCATTTTCTGAACAAATTTGTTTAGCACTCCATAATTATTAGGATCTGGATATGGATGCATAAACAATTACAAAAAATTTGTACAAATCATAAAAGCACCACTGTAATCTTTAAAATTATGCACAATAACACCTTTAAAAAGTCTAAAATGATTAAAAAAAGATTTCATATATAAAATACTCCTAAACAGTTTTTTTTTAATTTCTCAAATTTTTAAATCAAGAGGGGGAAGGCAAACAAGCACATGTTCATTTCTCCCCAAAAATAACTTTTAAAAGTAAACGTAATGCAAGCAATAACCATAAACAGATACTCTAAAAATATAATGTCCCAAAATCTCAAAAATGCCCTAACTTTTAAAATGCCTTTGAAAGAAAAAATGACATAAAATGCAAAACCATTCAAATGCTATTTGCAGTAACAATAAATCTGAATCTAATTATTCAGTAATGATAAATTGAGCTTACCAGTTATATAAGCATTATTCAAATTCATTTTGAGAATCAACGGTTCTACTTTTTGACCAATAAAGTCAGACCTCAATAACCCTTCTCGAGCACCATAGAGAATGTATGGCTTTTCATCACTTTCATCTGGAAATAGAAACATAAAATGAAAGATAACTCTCAAAATAAAATAAAGTTCATATATGTAGTAAAACATTCAATTAGAAGTGAAATGTCCCTTCTGATGAGAGTGAGTTTTAACTAGAACTGTTTTCAAAGAATATCCCAACTCAAAACTGAAACTCCTGGCTCTTAGAGAGAGAGAGGTTTGTTCATACTTCATAAAAAAAATTTCTGTAAAAAAATAGTTGTCTCACTCATAATTTTGTGGAATTCTTGAAAATATTACTTTAAACTAACAAAATAGGATCTACTTACAAAAATGAGGAATATGTGAGTCACAGAAAATATGAAAGCACGAGGCCAATAAAATTTTGTAATTTTAATTACAATACACCAAACTATGTTTATTTTGAATTCATATTGAAAAAAATATCTTCAACTACTATGACTCATAAATATGAAGGCCTTGGTTACCAGTTTTATGCTTTGTAAAAATGTTAAAAGCTAGAACAAAAATGACATGTTCCATCTCATTATTCAGAAAAACCTTGTGCATACCGAACAAGGGATGCAATTTAAAGTAATTTCACTAACAGAATATTCAGAAAACAGAAAATTCCACCTGTTGGCTTAAAAAGCATGACATAAAGTTATTTAGAATTTTATCAAGCTAATGAAAATATATTTTAGTCATACTGATTGAAAATTAAAAAATTAATTAGAATAGGATTGATGATTTGAAAAAGAATTGTGAACTTACAGCTTTTTAGAGTGCTTCCAGTGAATTCTGTAGAAAATGGCCCTTTTCCACCATCACTGTAGGCTCTAACCTTTACTGAGTATGTTGTATTAGGATTTAAGTTATTTACATCATAAAAGTTATGACTGATGTTTACTCCTAACACAGTTAAAAAGTTTACATGATCAAGAAGCTCAACCTCATATGACCATTTTTGATAGGCACCCTTTCCTGTAAGAGAATAATTGTTTTAATGTAAGAGAAAAATACACAGCAAAAATGTCAAAATTCAAATACAAAATTATTATGGAAATAAAAAGTGCCAGCATTATTCAAATGTTGATTTAAGAAAACGTTAAGGTAAATCGAATCTATGCTAAAGAATTTTGCAATGACAGGTCAGACATGTAAAAATAAGAATCATGTTCAAACTAAATAAATGAACACGAAATTAGTTTAATGAGTGAAAAATAGAATGTATGAAAAACATGATATAATATAAACATTTCAAACCTTTTCGTTAGAAAATAAAATTTAAAGAACATTTATCCTAAATAGATTTTTAATAGAAAATATACAAATATCTTAATTTTAGAATATAAGTACTTTTATTTTAGATTCTACAGGAAAATAACTAACTTCAAGTGGAAATACAAAAATCTATTGAGCAAAATAAAAATCTACAATAAGTAGAAAATTCTACAGAAGCAAGAAATTTTCAATTCTAAAACAAAGGACACAGATGTTTGAATAAATTTTCTATTTTAACAAACCAAATTGAATCTCTACCATTTATAAGTAGCCAATCAAAGTTCATGTTTTTTGTAATATGTACCCCTTATCTAAATACCTAAAATAAATATAACGTATTAAATATAAATAATCATAAAACATTAAAATAACTTATGGGTATACACATATACAATATTACTTTTAACTAACCATAGAAATCTTCAGATATGATCAACACACCAAACTTATTTCCCCACTACAGAGTTAAAGCTAGTGATTCTCATTTGTTGATAGCTGAAGTGGTATTTAAGTACAAAACAGAAGCGACATAGAAAGTGAGCTTATCATTTGGACAGTGGCTAATACTATGGTAACTGAAGGTGACATTGAAAAGCCTATTTTAAAGTAATGAACTATTAATCACAGCAAATAAATAATTTAGATGTAGCAAATAATTTATCAATCTGTGCAAATAGCAATTTTTCAGCTGCATAACTATCCCTATCAATTAGTAATAAAGATGTCACTTATTTTAGTCAATTGGAAGAAATTAAATTATTACCTTGACCACCAAGCAATCTTGGACTCAACCAACTAATTCTTGCGATTTCAGACTCGAATAATGCCTGAACAGATTCAACAGGATTAAGAGGAACTAAAAAGAAAGTAAGTTGCCTTTGAAACAAACTCATAAAATTCAAGACTAAGCAAAAAATAGTTCATGTAGAATTATAAATTATGTGTTGCATAGGAAGATTGGAATTTTAAGTGGTAACTATACAATTAATAGATACAAAACATGTACATATTTCAAAATTTTAGTCCTTCAGTGTAATTATCAGTATTATGTAAAAACCAAGAAGTCATTAGAAGCTGTTCGCAGCACCAGTTTTGTCGATCATTTGTATAGAACACTCTACTGCATGAAGAATGTCTGGGATGGTTCTGAATCAAATATTGTAAAGTATTTTACTTTATTTTAGGGATACGGATTCAATCAAAAGAACATGGCAAGTGGTGCTGCCCTTTCCAGTCTCATTGAGTAAACTATTGATTTACAACATTTACAACTTGTGATAGAGCATTATCATACAAAATAATGGGTGGATTTTAAAAGTGTTCCCATCTTTTTCTCAAAGCTGGATGCATGTAATAGAAATGTAGAGAAAACAATGACTGTCTGGTGCAGAGGTTGATAAGAGTTATGAATAGACCAGGTGGTAGCAACAGTAATTTTGCAATGAGCTATACTTCATACACAGCTAATGCATGGCAAACTTGTTTTGATTCTAGATGTATTGACTTGTAAAATTCCAAACCTCATATATTATAATGTAAAAAAGATAAAGTATATAAGATAAAAATAAAATTATTTTACTTGGATAAGGTTGGTTGTCTGAGTGGTGAACATTTAGTGACAGAAATGGCCCACCATTCACCAAATATACATTATTGTAAAATTTATCTTCTTTCTTGTGATATTCTTCACCATAGAGGAAATTCCCTCTTGTATAATACAGTAAATCCTGATGAACTGCAACACTTTTGATGTTTTTGTACAAGTGAGTTTGTGAGTTTTCTCTAATGTCTGAAATATCACTTCCGTCTAAGGCAATCGACACAATTGAATTGTTGGTAGATGATGGTAAGAGAATGCGAAAGTTTTTATAATCGACGACAAATGCAGTGAGCTCATAATCACTGACTATAAGCTGAGTTTTATCAAATAGAACCAATCCATTGTCAAATTCCATAAGATCAATACGATATAAGCCACCACCAGATACATGATCTGTTACTGTCATATACAGATACCTAAAACAAAAAATAATAGAACTATTTTATAACCATATTTATTTAAAGATATTAAAGAATATATCAAGACAAAGGTTGAATAATTAAATTTTATTAACTATCTTGATTGATCAATGTAATTCATTAAATTATTTCTCCAGACAAATTTCAAGGCTCTCTTAATATCTTATACGACAGAATATTACATGTTCTTTAAAGTGTTATTTTTCAGTAGTCAGCGCTCCTTAATACAAACTCCAAAGGACCAAAGAAAAGTTCATATAAATAAAGAAATTAAAACTGGTTCTATATCAGGCAAGATTTAACAAAGATTCATAAAATCATGTGGGTTCGTAAAATAGGATTCCATTAAAGCGAGCATGTACTATATCAGTGTGTTAAATGATATAATGCAAGGGCAGTTTTAATTTTCATTACAACACAAAATCTAACAGATAAATTTGCAAAATAAGAGAAAGCAAAGGTTGCAAAGAAAAACTTGTATTACAAGTATTTCATGTTAAATTAATGAAACATTATTTACCCATTCAAAGGATCAACATGCATATCTTCAGCTCTGTATTTCATGTTTTTCAAGACAACTTGATAATTGCTTCCATCAGTATCACATCGAGTAATCTAAAAAGAATAAAGAATTCAGTAATCTAAAGTAAATGAGGATCAAGAATAATATTCAAATTCTAGGAAATAGAACAAATTCATGCATTCCTAAATTATGAGTTCCAAATTTAAATTTTTGGAAAGATGGTACAAGAAAAAGTGAAAGTACTTTAAAAGAGAATTGGAATAAATTTTGTAAACTATTCATTATTTTATTTATTATTAATTAATAAAAGAAATAACAGTTCAAAATAAGAGGAACTCCTTCAAGGTTTTAAAACTTTCTTTGTGTACTTTAGATACAGTCCTAACATCTATCGACATGTTGTTTCTATGGTAACCATAAAACATTTAATTAATACACAGATGCTGCTAGGCTGATTAAAGAACATCGAGCAGAAGCAGTCACAACACTTATACAAGCTCATAGGGAGCAGATAAGTATTAAAAACATTTTTGATTTTAGAGGAATTAGTATTTTTTTTAATAAAGTATCTGAATTTTTAGAATGTATTGTACAGTTCTATCCTTCAAAACAATACACATAACAATCAAAACTACTTTGAATACCAACAAAGAATGATAAACCATGGATGTGTGTGTGTGTGAAAAAGAGACAAATATGTAATTTGGTAAATTCATAATCTACTAAAATGGTTTGGGATATCTAATGATTTTTGCAGCTCCTGACATGCATAGATGCGTAAAATGAATAATATACATTTTTAAAGTATGCATATGTACAAAATCTTTACTACTTGAAAACAAATTAAAGCTTATGTTAATTTATGAATTAGTCATTCAAAACTTTCCACTTGAAAACATATGAAAGCTAGAATGAGAAAATGTTTGTCATTTGGCAATAATTCCTCAAAAATGGGACGACTGATGCTTTTTGGTAGTCAGATCGTCTGAAAATGTACACTGCTTGATGAAAGATGATTCTGTAATTAAACAAAACATTTGGAAAGGAAAAATGACCTTTGTAAATGGAAAATACTTTTCCACAGTAGAATTTACTTTCCCTATAGCCCAAAGTTAACATTTGTCAATACATGCATAGCACTTCTCTTTAGAAAAAATTTAAAACTTAAGATTCATTTGTACATTTCTGTCTTACTATATGTCCATATAATTTTACAATTAAGCTAAAATTCGTATATTGCCAAGCCACACAAGTTGGCAGGTATATAAATTGTTGAAGCTTAAGAGAAATCTGAGCTCCATAGAATACTTTTAAAATAAGTTTAAATATGAAGGGTTACAACAGTAGTCTTCCAAATGTTTACAAAGTATATCAATGAAATTATTTTACCTCTGTTTCCTCAGCCATGTACAACTTCTCATGTAACCAATCAAGAGACAAAATTGTTGGATGATTTACACTTGAGTGGATCACTGTATTTGATTTATTCTTTTTCATAGTTACTCTGTGAACATTTCCTTGTGAATCCGACACAAAAAACAAGTTATTTTTAACATGGAGAGCCACACCTGCATTGAAAAATAACACTTGAGAGAATTGTAATATTTATGACAACATTTAGGTTCAGTTCAACTATAAGTAAAAACATTCGAAGAAATTAAATTTACTTCATCATATGAAGGTAGTGTTATCAGATATACCACATTTTAGCTTCAACAGTGATTGAAAATAAAATGTGCTGTTTCTAAATATTTTTCTAATACAATAGGAACACAATTATTTCATGATTTACTAATTCAAAATTTTGAGTGTGTGAATATAAGTTTCAATAATTTTAATAAAAAAACAGTTCAATCAAAAAATATTTCCATTAGCCTATAAATTTCTAAATTTTAAAATACTAGGCAAATAATTTTATAATCAGTATATAAGAAAAATAACTACAGGTTCGCAAAACTTATCTGATCGCTTGTATAAAATGAGACTAACACAAAATGAAAGAGTAAATGAATTTTCGATAATGGTTCAGCACTTTACTTTCTAGGTTGTCTTCCCAAAAGAGGTAGACTGGGACAAGAATTAGGATCTGGAATTTCAGGATATCCCAATCACTTTCATTAACTATGTGAAACATTGAATTTCTAAAAAACTGAGGAGATGAATTCAAATAAAACAAACTGAGAAATGCTCGAATTTAAGTTAACATGTACAATATTTATAAGACAATAATTTATTAGTTATTACTAACGCAAATTATAGCCACAAAAACATTTATTTATTACATAATTTTATGGGATAAACATATTTCAACAGATCACATTTTCTGGAATTTTAATAAGGTTTAGAAATCACGATTGATTAGCATATTTTGGTCAGTTTTAGTGGCATAATATGCTATGTTATAAATGATTCAACCAGCACACTCCTCATCCCTGTCTTTGGGACTGTTATTTTTATACAGCAAGCACTAAAACTTAAAATTCAACAAACTAAATGCAAATTGATAAAAGTTTGATGTGTATTGACTGGCCATGACCCACTGGCCTTTTATACAAGCCTTTCAGGCATTTAATGAAGACAAAGTAATGTGATTATTCTCTCATGGTTATGCTCACTGTATGCAAATTTTCTTCCATGCTTTCTTTTGTGTTTACTATCTTTCACACCTCATCAGAATTTGTATAATTTCGATTACTTTGCTCTGAAGCAAGGGTGCAATTAAAGTTTTATATGAGTATTGATCATAAAGCAAAGGGAATAAATAGAAAAACAAAACAGTCCATACCTGTAACAGATATCGATTCATTTACTTTATACAAAACCTCAGATTCATCAAGAATTTTAAGTCCTTGTTTCAGCACGCAGCGTTTTGAACCAAACAACAGGTAAGCTGGAGTATGATGCAAACCTATAATAAAATTTTTAGAAATCAATGAAATATCTGCATTATTATATTATTTAAATTTCAACTAGAGGCAATTAAATAGTTAAAATGTGTTACGAATGCTCTTCAAGTGAAATATATACTGAGCTAGCCATGAAAGCAATATCTCTACAACCAGTGATTTAGGGTTAGTGGTTGTTACATGCTATGTCAACTGTGCTGCGTGCATTACAAACTTTATAAGTCCAAAAATACTATGGTCACTCAATTGATCAACAGTTGATTGAGTGATCTTATTATTATCTACTGTTGTTAAGTAACAGGTACTTGTATGTATGCACAGCATGTAAGGAACTCTTCATCCTAAATCACAAAACATAGAGATGCTGCCTTCTTGTCCCAGAAAAATATGGGCTGTCAGTAAAAGAAATTCAGGGGATTTCAACGAAATTTAATTAATGAAAGTTATGAAGTATAATACTATCTTATATATATTTGAAGTATAATAATATCCTTATATATACCTTATACTAGAAGGTACTATCTAAGTATAATGTCATAAGTTTGATAACCAATTAGTGAAATTCAATGTGTGCACAGCCCTTTAGACATTAAATATAATTTGATAAAGCACACTCACTCAAGGATATCCATAGGAGTCACATACCATGGTGAGCATCTGTTGAATGTTCAATGGCGGGGATCCACTTGGAAAATGAAGCTTCTGCATTCTTAATGTGGGGAAGCAGAAATTTCCCTAGTGCATCCCTAGCAATTACAAGTATGCATGTATGCCACACTTGTAATTGCAATCCAATGACAAAACATAGCACAACAATACGATCATTCATTATGCCTCACCAGCTGTTGGCTTCCTAACTGTTACAAATGAAACCTTCATTGATGTGGATTTTCAGATCCAACTGTAGTCTGAAGTGGTATCCTATTTTGATGTCTGTAGGGTTGTTAGTAATACACAAACAGTTATGCTGACAGGTAATAAGACTTATGACACTGCACTTAGATCATATATACTTCATATATTCTTGTCATTAAATAAATTTTAACCTTAAAGTTCTTTTCAAGACATTTTATATTGAATAGTGATGAATATAAATAATAATTCATTAAAACACCTACTCGAAATATCCTTTTTTGATAAAGTAGTTATATTTCGAACATCTGCAGGTCCTTCTCCCATTGAATTCCTGGTGCTTAGTGAAATCTTATATTTTGTGTATGACTCCAAATTGTTGATCATGTAATGCAACCCATCAGATGTGTCTGATATGTCCTGAATATAAAACACAGTTGAAAGAATAATTTAAAAAAACGAAATACATTTATTTTATTTCACCATTTCCCAATTTAATTAAGCTACAGAATCTTCTTATATTTGAAACAAAACACAACCCCTTAAAAAGTTTAGCATAGCATGTAAAGAACAAAGACAGGGCAGTTAAAAAATTTTTGATTCACTCACATCTAACTATATTTCAAGGAACCCCAGGGTTTGATAGAACCTAATTTGGAAAACATTGCTTTATTTAGCACACTCTATATACTTAAAAACAGGATATTTTCTAGTGACTACCACAGAATGAAGTTCATTTGTACCCCTTTTTTATGAAATAATACGTTTTGAGGTATTTAAAAATAGATGCTGCCTAGAAGTTAGGAATAAAATCAGTGATTTATCTAAATTAAGTTAGGCAGCATATGTTTTCTCGGCCACCAGGTTTTTCTGCCATATTTCCAACAGGATACTTTTCAATGTACAGTACATATGACAGGATCGGCCCCAATCAAAGGGGATGCCAATTAGCACATATTGCAAAAATTAGACTAAACAAACATATTTTTACTCTCTCTTTTAAAAATAGAAAATAAAAGATTGTGAAGCCACAGAATATAAACAAAGTATATTATCACTTCAATTCCTTTTAGTTAATAAGTAATGCAGTTCTAGGACTTACTTGGCCAATATGCCTCACAGTATTACTATCAGTGTCAACAAGCAATAAGATTATTCTCATGAGCAATGTCATCATCAAAATGAGTGACTTATCTAATTTTAAGCTGAATTTATGGCAAGTTTAACGAAAAGATGGGTTCAAAAGTTTAGACAAGAGCACAATGTCAGTATTTGCCCTGAATGCACCCTTGAATAAAACCACATGTGTATGAACAATTGAACTAACACTATACTTGATAAATAATTATTAAAAAATAATTGAATTTAAAAATTGCAACCTGTGTGACACATGTGGAATTTCTGATAAACATTCAGTCAGATTAACAATTAAAAACAGAAAGGAAATAACGAAAAGTACATTATTACCTTTATCATGATATTTCCATCAGGGAACTTTTCAATGTACAATACATATGACAGGATGGGGCCATTTGGGAATGGAGGAGGATCCCAACTTAGTGATACTCTCGAACAGCTGACTGCAGTTAAGCATGTAATTACTGGAGGTGTTGAAGGTGCTAAAAAAGCGATTATAGTATATAACACATTAAAACTACCAATTACAGAATAAAGCTAAAAATCATAGCCAAAATGATAGTTAATTATACACTACTGTTTATGAAAATTACAACACCATGAAGGAATCATGCAAATTAAACGAAAGTTGCAGGAAATGCAAAACAAGTTAGGATATGCAAATGATTAGAATTACAAAGCGATCATGCATGTATAGGCCGAGAAACGCCCTCTAAACTTCCAAGTGAGCCGTGTATAAAAAGCACTGTAAAGGTGCGTTAAAATGTGTGTATCGTCGTTTGACTGCTGTAAATAATTGATTAGAAGTCAATATGCCTCACCAAAAACGCAGAGTGCCATACAAGCAACAGAGTTCGAACGGGGCCACATGATTGGCCTCCGTGAGGGTGGACTTTCATATCGTTAAATCGCCGCTTGTACGGGGCGTAATGCCACAACAGTAATGCGTGTGTGGAAGAGATGGACCATGGAGAACCGGACAAGTCTAAATCCCAGCAGTGGGCCACGCAGTATGACGTCACCACGGGACGAGAGACACCTCATCCGCATGGCTGTGACGGACCGTACAACGTCCTCTCGTACGTTGGCATAACATTGGAACACGTCTACAGGTGTGTCATAGTCTACTGGTAACTGCTTCCAGTCGAGGAGTCTGGGACAACTGAAATGCCATTGAAGAGAACGCTCCATGGAGACAGAGACTCCTTTGGGGACAGTGAGAAATTGCTTCAACTTCTTTCCTATGCATCAGTTTGATGAATGAAAAGACTAAGCTTTGAAAGTTTCTGCATCACCCTAGCACCTTTTGTGGCCAAAATGTCTCCTTTTTTCTTTTCCCAGCACGTCAGCAGTTAATTACATAAAAATGTTTAAATGAAAACAGTCAATGGTCATTTTGATGGGTCTACATGGACATAAAAAAGATTAAAATAAAAGCACTAGTATTAGTAGTGCTTCTTGGCCTTTGCATGTGGCATGGGAGGGATTATCTGATTGAAAAAGTGATTAGTGGCAACACTGATGTATGATCACCTAATTACATTTAAGTTTTCTACTTGTGTTTTATTTTAGTCCTGATGGTGGTAGATGTTCTGCTGAAGGTAGATCTTCTGAAATGGCCATTGACTATTTTTGTTTTCAATATCTTCACTAATGATTTTGTGAAACCTATATGTAACTAGCTATGATCAATCTTGTTTATGCAATTTGCAAGACGTCATTTAAATGTTTACAAAACAGAATCATACCATCATTCAAAGCATAATATAAAGCAACGACAATAATTAAATTCTGATCATAATACTGGAATGGTTCGAATTTTTCATTTTCAAAAATATGCCACAAATCAAATATCTATCAATAGTAGACAAATTTAAACTATTTCTAGAAAATTCACATAGTATTGCTGCTAAGTAACATTTATATAACACAATGAATGTCTCAGTTATAGGGGTTTCATGCCTCAACAAGAGGGAATTTAGGTTTAATATTTTTTTCAAACCAAATTAAAATGTAAACAACTTTAGAAATTATAACAAAATTAATATATTTTTAGAAAATGTGTATGCCATAAAACGGGAAAATATAAAAATATTATAAAGGATATAAACATGCAAGGAGCACATTTTGTTCTTGCACACTTTTTAATAATTATCGCATCCCACAGCAGAATCATTATGTATATGGTTGGTTAGGTTTTATGGTCAAGCTGCACCAAACACAAGACAAACATTCTCAAGTAATGAACACAACACACAACACAAGTTTTCTGACACAAAAGAGAAAAACACCCAGGAAGAAATTGAACCTGCATACAACTCGCAGATTGCTATCACAATGGGCAAACCCACTGAGTCACGATGACCCCATATTATGTATATGGAATGTTATAGTTTGAAATGAGTATTAGTATTCATTATTCAATTGAGTATTGAGTATTCAATTACTTTCAAGAATAGGTAATTCACTCTTGACATACTATATACTATGTGGTGTAACAGATTGTATAAATTGAACAACTTTTATCATAAACATATATATATAGATGTATATATATGTATGTATATAATTAAATGGAATTCTAGTCTCACCAATAAATCTTTTTAAAAAGTTCTTCAGAAGGTGCGTCTGTTTCTAAATACTGATGTGATACAATAATTGGGTTAGCCATTATAAATTGCAGTAAATTCATTTATGAAGTTGGTTTCACCAGTTAACTGAAAGAAATTGGTGATTTAAATTTAAAAACATCTTACCTCCATATGGCAAGGTTGAAATAACGATGCTTTCCTCAGAAAACAGAGGAGGATAATTTTGCAAAATAATCCAGGCCACTCGAAACTAGAAAGAAATTATAAAATTAAATTATTTCATTGTTGGCACAATGAGGATATAAAATATTTTGTATTGCTACGTTACCAAAATCTAAACACAACATAACAAATTAATATTTCTATAATTTAAGAAAGCATTGGTGAAAATCTATAAATTCAACAATTGAGAAAACTGTAAAAGAAAATAAGATACACAATAGTAATTGAAATAGGACATCTCAGTCTAGAATGTAGGATAGGTGCTTTATTTTTTCAGGTTGTCTAGAAACACAAAGGGTGGAGATTAATTTAGCTGGGGCAGTAGTTTAATAAACTTGATGATGGGTAATGCATTTGACAGCACATCTTAAGATCAAAGGCATACTTTGTGGTTGTTATTAGAGGAACTGAGTTATCTAAGTCATGAAGCAATGATTGAAGCTGTAAACCAATGTACCACATATTCCCTGTTGATGACAAGGTTAGAATACTTTTTGGAGAAAGGATGTTTCTATATTCTAGGAATATTTTTATGTTTTCAAGGAGGTATTGCAATTTAATCTATTTGTTTATCACTGAAATTTCAAATATTTTGTAATAATTTAACTTTTATAAACAATTCTTATTTCTTCTACCTGCTGGAAGTATGACATCTCAGAAACAGGTTTTGGTCATCCTGTTTCTGAACAAATCATTAAAAAGCAGGTGGAAATGAAAAAAGGTCTCAGTGATATTCATAAAAATGTCTGTAGTGACATCTAGAGAGCACAATTTAAACTAATTTATCTCTTATTTCACTTTGCTGTCTCTTATTTCCCAATAGGTTTTAAAAACAATTTCTAAATTTGAATAAAATATTTTCTTGTGTCATAAAAATCAGAATTCTAGGATATTTCAATTTTTCCAGTTGTCTTGCGTAAATTCCAGGAGTTTTCCAGGGCCCTTAAAAATAATCTACTTCCAGGGGGTTTCAAGGATTTCCTAGTATACCAACCCAGCAAGAAGCCTGAGTTTCTCTGATTTGTGGAACAAAAGAATATTTGTAGATACTACTGGACGATACTGTTGATTTCCATAGCATTCAGTAACATGACCATGCTAAAGAATTTAGGCTACGCATAAAAATAATAACCCACTAACAAAGATCGATGCATCAACCATGTTGATTTTCTGATTCATGGGTAACTTCTCAGTATCAATTTATATCGAAGCTCTTGCTACTTTTTGCCATCATGTACAAAGGACCCTGTTATGAACAGGTTAAGTGTTAAGTTACACTAGTTAAGTTAAACATCACTAGTTAAGTTAAACATCAGTCCTGTTGGCACATTGTTTTTAGACGTGCCACCAGTTTTAGACAAAAGTGAGGTTTGTTGAGTACAAATTGCATTCAGCTTTGCTTTGATAAGAATCATCATTGGTTTGATTAAGTTTAGTTTAAATGTGGAGCTCCAATAAAATAATTTTCATTTCAGTTCAGGAAAAAGCTAGTGTTACATAAAAATTTCCAATCAAACATTAAAACTTTCATGACACTTTTTTTAATCCATCTAGGCAAAAAATCCAATACATTAATGTAATAAAAGATAAAAATGCATGAGGATATCCTTGATAAGTTTGATAAAACAAATTTTAAAATACTGTTATCAATTATCTGTCTACAGTTCAAGTAACTAACAAAATACTTACTCTGTACTTTGAGTATGGATGTAAATCTTCTACTGTAAGATAATTGTCTTTCAGTAAGAATGATGGTCTGTAATATTCCCAATCAGTCAGGTGATGTGCTCCATCATATCGCAACTGTACTAAGTAGGATATATTTTCATATGCACTAGGTGTCCACTTAATCCTAATTGATGTATTTGTGCGTGTTTCAGCAACTAAGTAGGGCTCAGCAGGAGTTCCTACTTCATCTATAAAATTATAAAAGCAGGAATTCAATATTTAAAGTATGAAAAATAATGAGCAGAAACATAATTTTAAAATTCTATGCAGTTTGAAATTTAATCTTAAAAATGATGCAGTTGAAACAAACAGGAGGTACCACTTGTATTTTTAGGCTTGAATTCAGAAAAACTTGTAGTGGGATCAAGTCTCAGCTGATACTGTTTTAATTCATATTATCTATAAGTAATATACATGTTATCTAAAAGATGACTTTAGCTGATGTGAATAACCAATACAGCTGTTTTTGATTAGCAATAGGTGCAGAAATATGTACTGATGATATAGAAGACCACTTAGATACAAGTCACACCTTATTCTGTGATCATTTAGTGCTAATGAGAATACTTCTCATAGGAACTTATGGCATTGTATTTATCAAAAATTTACTTGAGGTAGCAAGAATTTGGACTGTTTTATTCACAAATTCATTTTCATAGATGCAAATGTGATTTTCTCTCATTTCGAAATGAAGATGTAAATTTTCAACTGTGCAGACCCTTGAATTTTGTAGTGTTAAGCAAGACACATGAAAGATAGTGCAACTTTGTCTACCAAAAAGTTCTGCATGGTGGAAATAGGTTACACTGCGAAATATATTACTGTATTGTACATTCATTGTTGTGGTGAGTTCATCACAAGACTCCCTCTCCAGAATTTAACAATAAGCAAATACAGTAAGTGCTGCCACTGGTTGATGGATTGCCAATAATGTGAGACCTGCATTAAGATCATGGGTGCACTTCTGTATGCATGGTCATACAATGGATAATTGCAATCATGGACTGTCCTGTGTTACCTTAAGCAGGCAAGTATGAGGTACAGTGTGAAGAAAAGTTTGAGTAGCATCAAAGAGTGAAACTGTGATAGGAATAGAAGCAGTGTCTGTTTTCATAGGGCTTCAGACAGTTGTTGGAACTGTTTGGCATTGCATTGACAAATGTTCACTGTGAACCATCCATTGAAGTGCATGCCAATTGTTGTGAGCACCATCAGCCATGCTTTTCAAAGTGCATATGTTCAAAAGACATCCACCAGGCATGTGAAAGACAGTGCAACTATATCTACCAATAAATACTTCATGGTGGGGATTGGTTACGCTGCTATATATAGTACCACCTCCTTCAAAAGTGAACGTAAAGCATATCTCAGTTTCAAAAACAAAGAAGGGGAAAGTTGAAAAATCCAATTATATCTTACCTTCAATCGCTTTCATGTAGATATTTATTGCAATATTACATCCTCTGGTACAGTACAGATTCTGAAAACAAGTGAAATGAGTGTCAAAAATAGATGCAAATAGAAACAAAAAACAAATACCATAATAATTGTATGGTAAATTACTTTCATGGATACCTGGTGAATTACCTTTAATATTGATGTACTTACACGATGAATCTCTGAGGCATTGATTCAATGTAGAAGATCGTAATAGGAGATAGAAAGAAAGGAGAGACAGCGAAAGACTAAAATAATAAGAAATAAGTGAAAAGAGAAAAAAGCATTTTTATTTTGATAATAGGGTAAAGTCAAGAAAAAGCTGCATGAATTTTACCTTAAACTCAAGATCAATCTATTTGCATGGGTCAGTAATTGCATTTAAAATGCCAAATTTACAGAAAATGAAACCAGTTTTGTCATAACGTAGGTATTAACATGACATAAACAAAGGTATCTATTAAACTAAAGTACGGAAAGAAATAAGATGGTATGAAATGAATAAATTTACAACTCACCATTTTATTTTTTTTATTAAAGATCTTCCTTTCTTCTTGCTACAAAAAAAGAAAATTTTAAGAACAAGAATGAAATTCATGAAGCATAAGAATTATAGAATTTACAAGAATAAACACTATGAATATCTCTCTCATAGAATGTAAGTGTGAACCTTATTCACTTACACAAACTTCATGGCAGGAAGACAATATAGCATTCGTGAACAAAGCACATCCTTCATGGCACTGAAAATAAATAAATAAATGAGGTATTTTGTATAAAAAGATATTAACAGTCAATGCATCTTAAATCATAATCAAAATATATAATTATCAGGTATTTATGTTTTTAATTATCAGGTATTTATGTTTTTAATTATCATTTTGAATTTTAATTAGATTTCTAACAAAAACTTCAAAGCAAAAATTAATTTACATGGCAGCAGAATGGGTTCAAACTACTCAAAATGTTACTGTTCCAATTCAAGCCAATACATTTTTTGCCAGTACATCTGCAGAATGACAACCCAAATCGGATGGAGTTTTTGAATATCTGAATTAATTAAATGTTATCTTTAATTGTTAACAAATTTCAGAGCAATTTAACAACACTTTCATTCAATATCTTGGTAACTATTAGTATTCAACCGGATACAATTTTTGGTCATAATTTTAAATTAGTTTTAACCGTTAATTCAAAAAGATTTTATTCAAACAACAAAATTATGCAGAATGGGGTACAGCTGTAGTCTCTGCCGCGCGCGGTGGCAACGCGTTTTGGCGCGGCTTTTGGCGTAGTTATAAGCGACTCATGCAAGCTGATGGTAACCCATTTTTTTCTCGAATTTCCTCCTGGTTAGGGTTAACCTATTTTTATGGCAACCTTGCCGGCGTCCAGTTCTCATTTACAGTGGTGTGAAAAATCTGTTAAAATATTAGAATAACTTATATTCTACTAATGTACATTTTTTTTATTCATTTCATTCATATGTGGAGAATGATATCGATTCAATGTTGGAAATCCGAGAACAAATGGGTTACCCTCACCGGCATGAGTCGCTTATAACTACGCCAAAATTCCATACATTTCATCCATATTTGCAGTGTTTTTTTATTCAAATGTTGTTTCATTCAGATTTACATATTTCATCCATACGTATGCAGTATATATTCGATGTTGGATTTCCGTGGCGACATAAAAAGTGCGCCAAACACGGCGCCAAAAAAAACGCGTTGCCACCGCGCGCGGCAGAGACTACAGCTGTACCATGGTGTGGCATTGAACCTTTTGGTCGCCAAGGTAATGAAAAATGGCAATGGTTGGCATTACTGATAAGACGCCAATTTGGAGAATTTTGGCGATTACATCGTATACTAGGATTAAACCGAAAATTATCCTTTAATAAGCACTCCATGATTCCCTTAAAAATAAAAATCAGTATCCTTGATTTACTCGCCACTTGTATAAGACAAGAAATAATTCAAAATAGATAGAAATATTCTAATTTGAGAGGAAATCAAGATTGTGCGAAACAAGGACACATTCAAAGCACGCGCTTTGAGAATGTAAACAATAACAAACTATGATTTGGAATAAAACTCAAGAGGTTAGTTGCATTCATTCTACCGTTAATCAAAGCTAAAAATATATATGGCTCGTAAAAATTCGAAACCAAAACAACGTAAAAACCTAAACCCAAACTAACGTTGTTTACATCGGGAGGTTGGTTGGATTTTATGGCGCAAGGGCCATATTTGGCCAAGCTGCGCCAAACAAACGTCAAGAGGCCATTTAGCTCATAGTTGGTTGTTTTGGGGGTTTTATGGCGCAAGGGCCATATTCGGCCATGCTGCGCTAAACACAAGATATACAACATTAAATTTAGCTCATGTATTCACGAAAATTGTAATCTTATTTTTAACGCTTCGTGCGCTATTTTGGTCCGATTTTTATGCGGTTTGTCATCCCAGACCGTCGACAATAGCCTGTTGTATTGCTCCAGACGGTCTGCGATTTTACTTCGGATGTCCAAATGCCCTCACTTGATTGGCCTTATCCCACTTTAAGGGTTACCTTAAAATGTAGTTTACCACCGTTTTGGCAACGTTTGGCGTTTAATACAACTGGTGTTGACCAATTAACTATCAGATTAATTCAGTATTCTTTCCTTAGAATTTTTTGTGGTCAATTACTGGGATATCGTATTCGAAAATCAAGACACGTGACGTCACGTACATGATTAAAAGTATTTTAATCTAAGGAAAGGACTAATAGAATCTTTCCAAAAGGATTCTATTCTACAGAATGAGCCAATAGAATCGTTCCAAAGCATTCTATTCCAAGGTTCGTTGCATTGAACTCTTATAGCGCAAGGACCATACGTTGACTAAGCTGCGCCAAATAAGATCAAGCAATGGACAAACACACACAATGAAAGGTTTACTGACACAGAAGAGAGAAATACACCCAGGGAGGAATCGAACATGCGCCCCCCTACAACTCACAGTTTGCGAGCGCTGTACACAAACCCACTGAGCCACGCGGCCCCTCTATTCTAAGGAAAAGACAAAAAGAATATTTCTAAAGGTTGTGGAAAAGAATCCATCGATTCTTAAGAAAGATGTGGTTACTTAGTCATTAAGTGTGTTGTGGGATAAAAGCAACACTACACTACTTTTAAATCTCGCGACGCTCTGAGGGTTAAGGCTTCGTGTATTAACATTCTAGGTAAATTAAGCTGTTAAGGTACTTAAATATGCTCCATTTGATGTAGAATAATTAACGTTTAGTTTTATACTTGACAATTGCTTGCATAATAATTTTGATTAAATTGTTATAGCACGATATTTTAATTCCATTGTATTTATTCAATTGTTTCATTGATTTTTCAAAGAAATTTGGAGAAGCTTAGAGATCTCTCAGATCACATCTGCTCTATCTCCGCCAACGACGTATTCCAATGATTATTTAATTTCATTTGTTAAAACTTCAATTGGTTGAGGAGCAACTTTTTATCCAAATCAACAACATAATTAGAGGTAATCTCTTCACAATATATGAGGTGTGCCAGATTGAGCCCTAGTTAGTCTGCGCAGTTTTATGATAAAATTATGAAATTATTTCAAATCAATGAAATTGAAGACAACGGAATTAAAATTTTGTTTGTAACAATTCAATTAAAATTTTGTTACAAACAAAATTTTAATTCCGTTGTCTTCAATTTCATTGATTTTTCAAAAAAAAGGAGAGGCTTAGAGGCCTTTCTGATTACATTCGCAATCTGCGGCTCATAATATATTCAAGCAGCTATTTAATTTCATCAGTTAAAATTTCAATTAGTTGAGAAGCAGCGTTTTATCCAAATGAACAACACAATTAGAGGTAATCTCTCAAACAATGCTGTTTGCCAGATTGAGGCCTCAGTCTGAGCAGTGTTTTGATAATTTAAATTGGATTGTTATAGACGAATTTTAATTCGATTGCATTTAATTTCACCGATTTTTTTAAAAAAGGAGAGATTCGGAAATCTTTCTGATTACATCCGCTACATTTGGCCAACGACATATTCAAATTATTATTTAATTTCAATTGGTTCAGAAGCAACTTTTTATCCAAATCAACAACACAATTAGAGGTAATCTCTGCACAACATATGCAGTGTGCCAGATTGAGCCCTAGTCAGTCTAAGTAGTTTTATGATAATTTTAATTGAATTGTTACAAGAAAAATTTTAATTCCTTGTCTTCAATTTCAGTGATTTTTCAAAAAAGGGAGAGGCTTAGAGCTCTTTCTGATTACATCCGTTATCTCCGGCCAATAACATATTTAAGCAATTATTTAATTTCATTTTTTTAAATTTCAATTAGTTGAGAATTAACTTTTTATACAAAACAACATAATTTGATGTAATCTCTTCGAAACAATACAGTGTGCCAGATTGGGCCCTAGTCAGTCTGAGCAACTTGATGATAATTTTAATTGAATTGTAACAAGGAAAATTTCAATACCGCTGTATTCGTTTTCACTGATTTTTCAAATAACAAATGGAGAGGTTTACAGATCTTTCATGTCACATCCACTATCTCCAGGCTACAACATATGCAGTGTGCCAGATTGATGCCTCCAGAGTCTGAGAAGCTTGATGAGATAATAATTTTAATTTAATTGTTCCAAGCAAAATTTTAATTCCGTTGTATTCAATTTCACTGATTTTTCAAAAACAAGAGATGTTTAGAGGTCTTTCTGATTACATCCGCTATCTTCGGCCAATAACATATTCAAGCAATTATTTAATTTCATTTGTTAAAATTTCAATTAGTCGAGAAGCAGCTTTTATATAAATCAGCAACGCAATTGGGGAGACAATCTCTTCGAAACAATGCAGTTTGCCAGATTGAGCACTCCTCAGTCTGAGAAGCTTCAAACGTGAGGTTGGGGCGTCCGTTGTTGTCCGGCCACTGCGTTGAAGTCTTGTTTATGCCGTTGCAGGTATAGAGTGAATCTAATAAGGAAGTGGCTCATTACTGGGTGAGGCTAAAGGGCAATTATCATGTCGTTTGGAGCAATGAAGCTCCTCGCTCCTTTCATAACTGCCTACTGGCTACGATGGCAATTATCTGGGCTCAAAGTGCATGCATTCACTCTCCTAGAATAGACGTTGGAGGTCCCAGGGAAATTGGTCCTTTAACATGCTCCTCCACAACTATTTTGAATGCCCATGAAAAAGAGTTTTCATGGTCTTTTTTATTATGTAAAATTTTCGTTACACTGGTATGTAAGGCTCTGAAGTGTTTAAAGCAGGGATGCACAGACTTGTTAAGACCAAGCGCCACATAGTCGAGAAGCAGCTTTTATGTAAAACAGCAACGCAATTGGAGAGATAATCTCTTCGAAACAATGCAGTTTGCCAGATTGAGCCCTCCTCAGTCTGAGAAGCTTCAAACGTGAGGTTGGGGCGTCCGTTGTTGTCCGGCCACTGCGTTGAAGTCTTGTATATGCCGTTGAAGGTATAGAGTGTGAGATCCCTTGTGAATTATGGTTGAGCCGCCAAAAAATATGAAAGTTATCTATCATATATTTATTTTATTTATATTTATCATATATTTACAAGGAAAGATAACAAAAAGGAATAATTTAATCTGATGCGACACTGCGCTGATTTAACAATTGTTTTAATATTTGGTTCGATTTTTGTGGTAGCCAAGCGCTAAATTGATTATAAACTTTCATTAGTCAAGTGTTTCCTATTTTTCGATTTGTCAATATTCATGACTGAAAAAGTTTGTTCACAGATATATGAGCCGTACCTGGCACCACAGCTACTTTGTTGTGCGCATGTGCAATTTTTAAAAATTGCCTATTATCTCACTTGTAAAAATTAAAATAACGCATGGTGAGGGGGCCGTCAGCAAATTCACGGAGGGCCGCATGTGGCCCGCAGGCCGTGGTCTGTGCATCGCTGGTTTAAGAGGACCGTGGATTTTCAAAACAAATTTTTGCAGTTAATATCCGATTCTAATAAAATTTTCAGACTTTTTATTTTCAACTAAAAGGCATATATAAAGTTTGAACTAAAATATTGAGCCATTTGGAAGCTATTCCGCAAAACGTGGTAAAATATTTTGATAAATTAGCAAAAAGTGACAGGTCCCATCCGCATTAATTTTCCATGTATTGTCAAAATTTTAATTCGCATAATAGTTTCTATACATATAAATAAAATTAAGTCAATTTATAAGTGTATCGCTCAATTGTAAAGTAAAACATTTGTACTTTTAGTACAAATGTTTTACTTGCAAAATTTTAGATGTTTTACACCTAAATTTTTGCAAAAGAGAAGTTAACCAACATTTTAAACCAAACTTCCAAAATTTGAAAGCATGATGAATTTTTAATTTGCACTTATTTCAAGGATTATACAAAACAATTTTCAAGTAAATAAATTAAAACCAAGCGCAGGGAACATTTTAAAATCAGAAAAATGACAAAAAAAATCTCAGAGAAAAACGCGTTTTTGTAGTAGACCTACTATTCTTATCAACAATATCTTTGATGTTGTATATGCAACTCCTTCGAAAATGATAGGTATTGGAGAATTCTTTTTGCTATTAACAGAATTTGGTATCAATTAATTTTTAAAGCTAAAAAAAATCGATTTTTCGATCCGTTTGAGTGATTTTCAAAAACACTGTTCCCTTAATTACAAGATCCCGGATTTTGTGTAAATGTCATCTTTTTTAGCATTTTGTAGACGATGCCAATGTGAAATTCCATTTGCGATCTCCTTGGATAGAGATATGCACACCTTTTAGGTAGTTTTTAAGAGTTTTTGAGATTTTAAGAGCATTTCTTTTTGTCATTTTTGGAGTCTTTAGAGTTACAGTTTTGTCCTGCATTTTAATCAAATTTTTATAAAAACTTTAACAAGTCGAAAATCTTTCAACCATGGTTTCGCTTTTACTGCAAAACGCATTGCAAATGATTCATCTGCAAGTTTCCAGCGCCCAAAAGATCCTTGAATTGCCTGTAAACGCGAAACAGAACTTTTTGCGATTTTTTATTGTTGGGGTGGATCATCGAATCATTTAATGTCTTTTAATACATGTAATAGTGGAACCTTGATTATCCGAGCTCCAATTATCCGGGCGTAAGTGTTATCCGATGCTAATTTGATACAGAGTTTCCTTGCTTTGTGAATCTTTCAGTAGCAATATAGTATAGTACTATGTATAGTGCAGTAAATTTTTCTACATTTCGCTTTGGCTGTATTGTGTTACTCTGTCCGTATTATCCGAGGTGGCTTTGGTCTACATTACCTCGGATAATTAAGGCTCTACTGTAATCTACGTGGTAAAAAGCATGTTTTAAGTGCATTTATTTTAGGCAACCTTTTCATATTTTTATGCATTTTAAAGTCATTTATAGAGTTTCTATATAAATTTCAAGTCAACAAGTCCAGACACTGTTTACTAGGTGCATTACAAGACGAGGGATGGTGCAAAATGGCGCACATCAATAGAAGAATTCAAAATTCCAGAGTTCATTTCAGCCATATAAAAGAACTTTTTTCGAAAGGCGATAAAAATATCATAAGTGATATAAGAATTTGAATGTTTTCGCGATCGTATAGGTAAAACACTACAAAAAATATTGACCAAGATCAACGAACGATTAATTTTACGTACGTTAAGAATAACTGAAAATACAGAAGCTTAAAATACACGCATGTTCAAATTTATCTTTACATACCCAAAAATAATGATATTCCATGAAATATCCAATCGATGTAATCCATTTTTGCAGGGAATGTGTGAAAGACAAGCCTAATTAGCATTATCCAATCAAAAGTGGTCAAACGGTTTCTGATATGCAAATCAAGGCGTTACGTCATCCGAAGGTGAATCAAGCGAAGGTGAATATCTGAGTGAATTTCTGCAATACAGCGTTTGATTTCAGTGTGTAAGGACTCAAAACGGTTTGTTATGGCTCCGAAGTATCATTTGGAAGAATCTGTGAAGTGGCGAATTATCGGCGGTTTAGAAGCAGGGCAGACAATCATGGAAGCAGCGAGATGTGTGAATATTTCAAGACAGACAGTCTCTACGCTATGGAAACAATTTCAGAACTCTGGAACTGTTGTAAGGAGGCCTGGACAGGGTCGTAAACGAATAACAACTGCTTCTCGAGATCGATATCTGGCAATAACTGCCCGTCGTAACAGGAAGTCTACTGCTCGGCAGTTAAGTTCAGAGGTTGCAGCCGCCACTGGAACTGTTGTATCACGGCAATTCTATACAGACGGCTTAATGAAAAAGGCCTTTATGCCAGAGAGCCAAGGGAATGTGTTTCACTGTCTTCACAACAAAAGAGGGATCGTTTTAATTGGTGCAAAGAACATCAGAACTGGCGTGAACACCACTGGACCCACGTTCTCTTTACTGATGAGTCGAGGTTTAGTTTAACATCTGATTCTAAACGTGTTTACATCTGGAGGAAGTCAGGAACGCGAAATCTTCCTTCGAACATTATGGAATGTGACCGTTTCGGTAGTGCAGGTGTGATGGTATGGGGAGGAATAATGATCGATGGACGTACGCCCCTACAAGTTTTCAACAGCGGATCTGTGACCGGCCAGAGATATCGGGATGAGGTCTTAGAACCATATGCAAGATTTTTCAGAGGTGCACATGGATCTGAATTTTTATTTATGGACGAAATGCTCGTCCACAGCGAGCAAACCCAGTTGACGAATTTCTTGAAAGCGAAGCCATTGAACGAATACCGTGGCCAGCAAAATCTCCTGATCTGAACCCGATAGAGAACTTATGGGACTACCTTGGAAAAGCAGTTGCACGGAGACATCCTCCTCCTATAGATATAAATGCACTGAAGACCGCATTGCTGGAGGAGTGGAACTTAATTCCCCAAACTGTGGTTAACAACATTTTTGCCAGAATTAAAACACGTTGTGGTTTGTGTGTACACGTCAGGGGAGATCACATTCCATATTAAATTCATAAGCCTTAATTTTTTTATGAGTTATTCTTTTTTTTCTGAACTCTCTTTGTCACATATTATTGCCATTTTTATTGTTTCTTGCTGCAGTTTTACATCATATGCAGTGCTCGTAAATTTTTTCCTTTGTATTTATGTGTTATGATGTTATGTATAATTTCACACAAATTCATAAAATTATAGTTCACAGTTTCTGAGAAATCCGTGATTTATGCATGTAAAGATAATTTTGGACATGAGTGTATAAAGCAATATATTTTGAGCAAAAAGTCTTCGATTTTATTGCCCTACAATTTTAATATTTGTTGTTTTTTAATTTTTCTGCCATGATTTTCAAATTTGGCAAATACGTAAGACAGTTTTCACAACGAATCGCAGGCATGATAAGAAATAAAATTAGTTTTTAAATAAAGACAACACAAATTTGAATTTTTGGTAAACATGAAGGAAAATCGCTTACCTTTTGAATTTTGCAGGTTTCGTTGCACGTGACATCAAAGTCATCTTCATCAGACTGCAAAAAAATGAGAAGCCCATCAATTTTTGTCAAAAAATAATACAAAAAGTACAAACAAAATGCCATTTCCCGGAAACTCTTCACTACAATGCAAGAGGAAATTGTTTAAAACTGAATTTCCATAAGCATCCGGAGTTCTGAAAATCAGATGAAGAGGGAGTGAAAATATATTATTCAGCAATTCATAGTCTATCTGGGTCTCCAGGTTGAACTACAGATTACACTAGAACTTCGATTATTCGAAAAGCATTGTCCGAAGCACATTTTTGTTTAACAGAGGTTCCATATGAATCTTCGGTCAACCAGGAGGCTGCATCAAAATCTAAAATTCTGTATTCCACTAATGATTATTGGGAAAAGTCATTTTTATTAAGGAAATGGACCGATGTTCTATAAAAATCTTCAGATAACCAGGAGGCTGCATCAAGACCTATATAATCAGTATCGTCAATTCCACTAATGATGATTGGGAAAAAGGTAAGAGATAGAACTATTTTACCAATCATCATTATTGGAATTGATGATATTGATTTTAAGAGAATCCTGATGGTAGCCTCCTGGTTAGCTGAAGATTATTATGGAACCTCAGTTAATAAATATGATTGTGTGTGTGACTATTTCCTTTAAAATACATAAAAAATGATTGTTTTCCCGATCATCATTACTGGAATTGATGATACAGGATCTTGATTCAGCCTCCGAAGATTCATATGCGACCTCGGTCAAACAAAATATGAGTGACTATTTCTTTTAAAAATATATATTAAAAGAGTGACTGTTTTCCCAATCATGATTATTGAAACTGATGATCTGATTATATAGATCTTGATGCACACACACACACAGTCTCCTGGTTAAACAAAAAAAACTGATAATAGCATTACTGTCTGTGTTTTCAGAATGTTGATTCGTTCTAGTATAAATTACTATCAGTAAAATCTGATTTTGTTTTTAGGTAATTTTTTGGGGTAGGTAGTTGAATTTACATCGCACTGTAGCAATACAATTGGCTATTGGCGACACCTCATAATTTTGAATCACGGTCAAATGACGAGATTTTTTTAGAGGTAGGGAGATAGGAGTCAGCCCCATGTACCTTTTACTTTTGAGTCGAAAGTGTATTTTTGCTACAATGACTTGATTATGAAATTTGGTGAAAAAGTTTCATGATTTACCAAATATCTAGTAATATTTTTATTTAAAAGCTTTAAATATGTGCTATTGAATTTTTGCCTATTCATAATTTTATCAACCCTCTGAGAGTCGAGAGATTTCCGAGCAGTGTTGTATTGCTTTTAGCCCACAACACTGTTAATAACTAAATAACTACATTTATTGGTTCAAAGAATCCATGTATTGTTTCAACCTTTAGAAAGATTTTATTGTTCCTCTCCTTGGAACAGAATCCTTTGGAAAGATTCTATTGCTCCTTGCGTTAGAATAAAATTCTTTGGAAATATTAAATTGGTCAAGAAGGTCAAAATTTGTTAGAAGCCATGCAGAGAAGACTGCATTTTGCAAGGTGCAATAATGCATGTGAACCCTTCAGAGGGTGAGAGTTATTAAGAACTGGTAGGTAGGTAGGTATTTTAATTAACTGGAGCAACACAACGGGCTATTGGGGAGCGGTCCGGAATCAATCACAGAGGGAAAGATCTGAGGACAACACCACGCAATTTTGAACCACGGTCAGATGACGAGGCGACACCTGAGCTGGCACCCCACTCTCCAAACTTTCACATCACGCCAACGTGAGGAAATTTGAGACCACGACGGATTTAACGTGCCCCAGCCCTCTTTGTACACAACGGTATTTGGTTGGATTCGAACTCGCAACCCTCCGGTTGCTAATCCGTTACTTTTCCAACCGGGCTACCGCGGCCCATTTACAACTGGAATCTCGGACAATAAATTTTAAAATGTAGATTGTTTTTCATCTTAGATTTTTATGAACTCCCTACCAACAAATTTTTCTTGCAAAAATAGTTTCACATATTTATTTGAAAATGACTCAAAATGTCAGTTATCAAGCTAGGATTGGTTTTGTTTTTGCTATGCAATGAAGATTAAATAGAAAGCGTTGCTTGTTTTAGGCAAACCTTCCGCTGTGTCGACATTTTAGTTGCGACACAACTGTCGAGTGTGGAAAATGAGTGTTTGTACAACACATCGAGATTCTTCGCTTTCCCTTACAGACGTTTTCTCCGCCTTAGTAATGAAAAGTTATTCTTCCGGGATGTTTGGGAAATTTATAATCGCTGACGCAAATGCTTCATCTTTCCGAAAAGCGTTTATGTCTGCTATGCAGGGCAAGTAACCTCTCCTACACTGACAGGCTGACTGAGATATTTTTGCAAAGGGTATGATTGAATACGCTCTACATCATTTTGGTCCTTGAAAAGAAAACTACTCGAATACTCATCGAATACAACCGATTCTCTCGACAGCAGTTCTTTAAAGAGCGACGAAACTGGCAAAAGAGCATGTAGAAGATTCATTGTTTGAATCACGTTAAAAAATCCACATATTGTAATGCGCTCTACATCATTTTGATCCTTGAAAATAGTCTTGATGAAAAACTATACGAAAGGATAGTAAAAATGTAAAACTTCAAAATATGACTTGATAAAAAACGTGAAAAAATCGTTAATGGCCATTTTGGTGAAGCAAAATGTCCACCATCATCAGGACATAAACTAAGAGAGGAAAACGCGAGTTTAAATATGTTATTCTAGAATAACATTAAAATTCGTGTTTTCATCTCGTGGCCTACTTTTGTCCCGATGATGATGGACGCTTTGTTCCACCGAATATGCCATTGACAATTTTTTTCAGTTGTTTTAAATTTTTATAATATTTTGAAGTTTTACATTTTTACTACCAGTTTGACTAAGATTTCATCTGCTTATCTACACGATAGGATACTCATTCAATGTAACCAATTTTCTTCGACAGCAACTCCTTAAAGCGTGACAAAAGAGCACGTAGAGGATTCATTTTGTGAATGAAGTTAAAAAATCAAAATATTGTAAAGAGCTCTACATCATATTGGTCCTTGAAAAGAACAGTGATGCAAATTTAACGAAAGGATAGCAAAAATGTAAAACTTCAAAATATGACTATTAAAGATTAAAACGTGAAAAAATCGTCAATGGTCATTTCAGTGGCGCAAAATGTCCACCATCGTCAGGATATAAGTAAGCCAAGAGAGGAAAACACGAGTTTAAATGTTATTCTGGAATAGCGTTGCCACAACTCACTTTTTAATTAAAAAGCTACGAGAGGAAAACGGGAGGTTAAATATGTTATTCTATTATGTAAGACGAGAGACTTACCATCCCTGCTTACAACCCCTTTAAAATCAATAAACAAAGAAACATTTTCAAAAGGCATTTCGTTTTCTTAAATAATTATCTAATAATAGGCAAAAAGCACTTACATGTCTTGCATTGTAATCACCCTAAAAAGAAGAATTAGCATCAGAGCAACACTATTTTGTTTCTTGTGGCTTCATCGCATTATATCGACGACCTTTCTGGGACCATAGTTTCAGACAACAGGATCTCTTTTAAAATATTTTTTACTCGCACGAAATGTGAATATCCATTTTTCATTAATACACCGATTGCTGTGCTAATTCAAGACATTAACACGATTTTTTACACGCAAATATTGCTCTTGGGCTCATCCATTCGTATATATCCAAATGCCACTCTATCCACTCTTCCTTAATTCACAGACTGCTGTGCTTATTGAAAAATATAACACGATACACACATTTAAACATTGCTCTTGAGCTCATCCATTGCCAATATCCATTCTTCATTAGTTCACTGTTTGTTGTGCTAATTCACGAAATTAACATGATAAAACACACTTAAAAATTGCCTCTTGGGCTCATCCATTCTTCTATATCCAAATGCGAATATCCATTCTTCATTAATCCACGGATTGCTGTGCTAATTGAAGAATATCATACGATACACACACTTAAACATTGCTCTTGAGCTCATCCATTGCAAACATCCATTCTTCATCAATTCGCCGATTGCTGTGCTAATTGAAGAATATAACATGATACACACACTCAAACATAGCTCTTTTGAGCTCATTCATTGCGAACATCCATTCTTATATATCCAAATGCGACTACCCATTCTTCATTAATTTACCGATTGTTGAGCTAATTCCATTAACACGATTGCACACACTGAAAGATTGCTCTTGAGCTCATCCATTACGAATATCCATTCTGCATCAATTCAGTGTTTGTTGTGCTAATCCAAGAAATTAATACGATACACACACACTTAAACATTGCTCTTGAGCTCAACACATCCAAGTTAATACACGTAAGTCCCAAAACGCACTGACTTCAATGTCTCTCGGAAAGAAACTGATAAAGCAAGCCACTTAACTCAAACGTCACTTTTTGTCCAGACGTGTTCGAATGTGTTTAACGAGGACAGAGAGCTTATAAGTCGATTGGAGAACTTTAATCATGAATCCAATCTGAATTCTTTTGTATCATAAAGATATTTTCCTGCTTTCAGACTTGAAAGCAAAAGATCGGATCACATTTATTTTTCAGGATGATTAAAATTTTGTTTGTTAAACACAATTGCAACATTTAGTTGATACAATTATATTTTCTGTTCAAGAAAATGCTTTGTAAAATTTATTTTCATGTTTATGAAATTCGAAATTTCGTTTTCTTTATCCTTTCGGAGGTATTCAGTATTTTTTAGAACTTGTAAAATACAACAAAGAATGAAATGCTAATTAAATATTAACAAATAGGCTTAAACACAAAATGTGCTAGTTAAGTTGAAACAGACGTTGAAGATCTCACCAAGAATTTTTAATTTTAAAATTAATAAAATAAATATTTTCTTAATAAGGTTTTCATGACAATCTAGCAACAATTGGTGACCCACGGAAACTTTTCTCCCTAAAGAAAAGCGAAAAACATTTTTCCAGCCAAAAAATAGTTCAAATTTCTTTTTAAAAAAATAAGTATATGCATATTGAACCTTGGTACTAGTAAATTCAAGTGTATATACTCCAGCCCCCATAAACCCCCCACAATCATTTCATACTGAATCTGAATTTGATAGTTGAGCGGATATAACACTGATTGAACTCCGATTTGAGCTTCCTTCACTCAACTTTCATCTTGTTTGAATAAATTTCCAAGAACAATAATTCCCAAAGCTCAAAATTAATTGTCAACACTTCAATTCATCATTGAATACCACATTTTAATTTGAAGAAAGCTCAAATAAAAAATTGGTCAAAGGCCACTGTCAAAAATACAGAGCATATTCTGTAATGATCTAAGTGACTTTTGTGAATCACTGTATATGTTTCACTAACGCACGTGGCACAGAAATGGACATTATTAATATACAGGAGAACGGCAACAAACGGATACAAACAATTTAAATTCAACAGCTACGGTATTGATTAGCCGATTAATCAGTTCAGTTTAAACGTGCTTGATGTGAGCTATGGAACTGCATAATGTTGCTAAACCTACACGGAAGAGTTCGCAACTCTGATGAAACTCTTCAGCAGTCTGATTGCGGAAGGCAATGAGAAATTTAGAAGGTAGAATTCATCTCTGAACAGAAAATGTTAGCGAACGCGAAAATGGTCTTGACGTCAAGAAATACCGAATCGCTTTTGAACAAGCGAGTGAGATGCAATTGAAGTGAACGTTCAGAAACGAATTGCGATAAGATGCGCACTTTTTGCCTTTAGTTATTCAGCAAACGAGAGAGAATAGGTCTTGACGTCAAGAAATACTGAATCACATTTGAATAAGTGAATGAGACGCAATTGAAGTGAACGTTCAGAAGCCAATTGTGATAACAAGACTAAGGTGTGTACTTTTTGACATTCAGTTATTCAGCGAACGCGAAAATAGGTCTTAACGTCAAGAAATACCGAATCGCCTTTGAACAAGTGGTGCAGTCGAAGTGAACGCTCAGAAGCTAATTGTGACAACACGACTAAGGTGTGTACTTTTAGCCATTCAGTTATTCAGTGAAAGCGAAAATAGATGTGTCCAGAAATAGAGAATCACCTCTTTCCAGGATTCTTTTCTAAAGAACGGAGCAATAAAACAAAGGATTCTATTCTCCAGAATGGGCCGATAGAACCGTCCAAAGAAATTTAATCCTAGGAAAAGAGTAATAAAATCTTTCTAACTGTTGAAAGATTACATGAATTCTTTAGAAAGATGTGGTTATTTAGACATTAAGGTGTGTTAAGGGGCAAAAGCAACATTACACTACTCGCAAATCTTGCTACGCTCAGAGGTTAACACATTGTCTAAATATCATTTAAAAAGATAATTGATCTTGAATTCATAATAACGTGTTTTTTGATGTATCATTATACGTAGTAGCAGTAGTCATACGTAGTAACCAAAATGTACTGTAAATTGCCATTTGAAGAAAGGCCTAGTCCTGTAGAAAAGAATCTTTCGTTGAAACAAGGATCTGCATTTACTATGAAAGCAAAGGTGTAAGGATTTTGATTCTGCGATTCTAAAGCTACTTACAGAAACATACGTTATAATAAAAGCGGAACTATGAGCAGATATGACAATCCCCATTCAGTATCCATTTGCAGCTTCTATGCAAAAATGCAAATCGATGAAAATTAAACTCCCGTTTAGATTTCTTTCCCTCAGATAGGGGAAGTTAACTTTTAACAACCGATGAATGTCAATAATCACGCATATGTCAATTTATAGTATAATGCAAGACGTGTGGACAGTTTTTTTTTTTGCGCGCGTATATCGTCATCAATATGCGAGATAGATATTGATAGATTTTTATTGCGTGCGTCTATCGTCATTGAATGCAAGATAGATATGTGATAGATATTTTTTTGCGAGCGTATGTTGTCATCTGAAAATGCACAAGATAGATATGTGATAGCTTCGTTTTGTGAGAGTACATCGTCAACTGAATGCAAGATAGATAGTTGATAAATATTTTTTTGCGCGTGTATATCGCTAACTGAATGCTAGATAGATATATGATAGGCCTTTTCGCGCGCGTATATCGTCATCTGAATGCTAAATAGAAATGTGATATATTTTTTGCGCGTTTATATTATCACCTGAATGCAAGATAAATATGTGATAACTTTTTGTGCGCTTATATCGTCACCTGAATCAAGAGATAGATAGGTGATAGGTTTTTGAGCGTATATTGTCACCTGAATGCAAGATAGATAGGTGATAACTTTTTTGCATGCATAATATCGTAATCTGAATTTAAGATAGAAATGTGATAGTTTTTAAGTGCGTGAACATCTTCACCTGAATGCAAAGTAAATAGGTGATGAGTTTTTTCACCTGAGTGCAAGATAGATAGGTGATAAATATTTTTTGCGTGCGTATATTGTCTCCTGGATGTACACACAAGATAGATATGTGATAGTTTTTTGAGCTCATATATCGTCGGCTAAATGCAAGATAGATAGGCTACAGAATAGAACCCTTTGGAAAGATTCTATTGCTCATTTCCATATAAAAGAATCCTTTAGATATACTATATTGGTCTATAAGGTCAAAATTGAGAAGAAGTCATGCAGGGAAGACTGCAGGTTGCAAGGTGGAATAAACGTGCGAACCCCTCAGAGGGTTAAACACGAATTGTACCTTTTGACAAGAACTGCATTATCAAATTTTGATTTTTACATTTCACTAACAACGTTACTCGCGCGATTTTGTCAACGCGCACGCATTTGCTTCCTATCTAGACTACATCATTAGTTTTATTATCTTAGTTGCAGATAAAATCAAATGCATGTCATCATATCTATAAGCTATTCGAGATGCATCAGATATTCTGCTCGGCCATGAAAGAGAACGGGAAGCCAAAACAAACCTCAACAATTTCGTGGGAAGGCGTTGTAGACAGGACTGTTATCGAGCTGCATCGATTGCGGCCCCATGAGACAGTTGTGTCTTAAATGATTGTTTTTTTCGTCCATCCACAAGGCTTTTACAGCTCGACCGCATATGTTCTCCGATAAGGTTCTCCTTCCCATCCGTAAACCGAGATAATTAATTTACGATACATGATTTTGAAGATCTATCAAATTTTAATAATCGCACTCAAAATCGTGTGGTTAAAAATCATCCTCTGGACTTTCAAACTCAACAAATTGGATCAAAAATCGATTTTTTTTTTTAAATTTTAGAGTTAAAATTTAATTGATATCAAATTCCTGTGGACAGCAAAGGCATTTCTAAATTACGATAGCATGAAGGAGTTACATATACATCATCAGAGATATGGTAGATAAAAAAGTAGTCTTACATAAACGTGTTTTTCTCTGAGATTTTTTTACATTCTTCTGATTTCAAAACGTTCCCTGCGCATTTGGTTTCTATCAATTTACTTGAAATTCTTTTGGATAATCCTTAAAATTTTTGTGCATATCTAAAGCAAATGAGAAATTCATTATGCTTTCAAATTTTGAAATTTTGGTTTAAAATGTTGCTTAACCTATGCTTCTTTTGGTGTTTTAGCACAATTTTTTTTGCTTCACGATTAAGCGAAACACTTACAAATGAGAGTTAATTTGATTCATACAATAGAAACTATTATGTGAATTAAAAGTTTTGGCAGTACAACGAAAATTAATGTGCACGGGACCTATCAATTTTTGTTAATTTTTTTAAATTTTTGACCAAGTTTTATGTAATACTTTCGAAAGACTTAATATTTTTTAACCAAACTTTAAAAATAGGCATTTTAGTAGAAAACAGTTTGAAAATTTCATAACAATAGGATAATAACCGAAAAGGCTTGTTTCGAAAGTCCACTGTCCCCTTAACATAATCAAATTCTCAGGAATGGATACAAATCAATATAACGTCATTGCAAAATCACCAGGTAATGAAATCAACCACTTCACAAAATCAAATTCTCAGGAACAGATCCAAATCAATATAATGGCATTACAAAATTGCAGGTTCATAAAATCAAATTCACGGAACGGATTAAATTCAATACAATGTCATTGCAAAATCGCCGGGTAATAAAATCAACAGTTAAACAAAATCAAATTCTCAGATACGAATTTAAATAAAAAAATGTCATGGAAAAATCGTCGGGTAATAAAATCAACCGCTTAACTAAATCAAATTCCCGGGAACAGATTCAAATCAATGCAATGTTTTATAAAAAATCTGTTTAATAAATGCAATACTGTCACATAAAAATAAAAATTTTTGAGTGTTAATGTCTAGTAACAAAGCAATTAAACAAAAAGGATCCAAGTCAAAAGCATTCATTTCTTTAAATTTGTCAGTCTTCACAGAGCAATTCTAATTCAACCAAAGGACTCTTCAGGAAATAGTTTTAAAAACCGTCATAAAAATGACAGTATTAAAATCGCATAGTAAGAAACATAGCGATGAAAATAAAAGGATGTTTAATTCAAAGATTGCTTTCTTCCAGCTTTATATTTTGATTTAATTATAAATGATTGAGACTACACTAAAAAAAGGCAGCAGTCCCAAAATGAAAATTACTGGTAATTTGCCGTGAAAAATGCAAATTATCGGAATTAGTATGGCATTAACTTCTAACTTTCGCACTTAAATTTTATTTCGTAAAAGCGTATCCAACAGGCTTAAATTTCCCTACTTTGAATTCTGTAATTGCCTCTTAGTATGCCACACCAACAATAATATAATGCAGACAAAACCACAGTAATTCAAAATACGATTTAAAGATCGCATATAAAGTATATAAAAATAATCTATAAAAATAAAATAATAATCTATATAAGTAATAATCCAGATAAGTAATAATTTATATAAATCAAATGTAGTAAATACGATGGGAGAATAAACAGCTAAGTGAGTTTCGTGGGCACGAGCAGATGGTGACACTGGTTTTTGGTTTGTTTGAAAACAAATACAAAGAATGCCGGATTTTTTATCAACTTTTGTTATTTCAACAGTTGGTAATGAAATGTTGTTGAATATGAGGCAATTATCAGTAGGAGAGATGGAATAAACAGCAAATAAAGTCACGCGGCACGCGCAGATGGTGACGCTGGTTTTGGTTTGCGTTTGAAAACAACTGACGGCAGAATACAAAGAATGTCGATAGTTCAACTTTACTTATTTCAGAATTAAACAATTATTTCAAACAGTTCTTAAAGATCGCATATAAAATAATAATAATCTACGTAAGTGTAAGTTTGGAACTAAAAAATTTGTGTCCGGTTAATCACTTTCCTTTTTAAGTTCCAAGTATGTCACACCACCAACTAAAATAAAATGTAGACAAAACTACAGTAATTGAAAATAAGATTTAAAGATCATACATAAAGTAAAAGTAATCTACGTAAATGAGTTTGGAAGAAAAAATCTGTGTCCGGTTAATCACTTTCCTTTCTAAGTAGTGAAACATAAACAAAGTAGAAGTATTCATGGTGCCATTAAGTTTTTATGTCTGGCTTTTAAATCGGAATATTTCCCTCATTAGTCACATCTACTGCATAATAGCTTCCGTGATATCTAACTCAGAAATAATTTTATGTCTCCCCGTTGTATCCATTAATTTATTGAATCATTATTCGAAGCAATTGGTCGCAATTAAGTAATACGTGACAGATATTTATAGTTCTTTTCAAGAACAAAGACCCACAAGCTTTTCGCTTATATTCAAAGAGAAGCATCTAGCCTCTGACAGTTAGAGCATTTGAATAGCCGTAAGGTTTCAACCCAATAATTTCTATACCTCTACCAATAAACAAATTTAAAGTATGTGTATACCTCGGAGACAACTTTTTGAAATTATCACGGAACATTTTTTATCCTTTTTTTATTGAGTTCCACTAGAAAAAGCATTTTATGGCAGAAAATGTTGTTTTAAATTTATTTTTATAAAAATGGAGGAAAAAGTGTAAAAAAACCCAGCCAAAAATACCATTCACGCAAAACGTCATACTTTAAAAAATAGTTAAAATTTTTCCAACTTGAAAAGTGAATTATCTTCTAAAAACATTGATTCAGGTATTTTGAACTACAATCATTGCTATATTGTTATATTTAAATTAATTGTGGACTAACGTCAGTCATCCATGAAAAAAGAACATGAAAAGAAAGCAAAATGCAATAAATATTCGGGTTTACATCTTGCTCAGTTTTTTAAACGCAGCATATTTCTTAATAATAATAGTTCAAACCCTGCTTTATAATCTTCAGAACATGTATAAAAAATTCCAAAGAATTTAATTGATGCATCCTGAGATATGGTGTTTAAGGAGGGTAGCGATTAGCGGGGTGGGGGTGGCGGAGAAAATTGCATTTCGAGAAAAAGCTAAAAACTATATAAACCCTTATGTCAAATATAGATATAAATACTTTTTAACAATTTTATATCTCCATGATTGTAAAAGTAAAGTTCGAAGTGATATGAAGAGCTAAAGAGTTGTAGTATAATACTATTTAAAATTTGAAAAAGAAATGTGAAATTTTGGTGAAAATGGCGTTTTAAAGGTATACAGATACCTTAAGGGGGCACAACACCTTTAACCCTCCTGGTGGTTGTCCGATGAGGAATTTTGTTAGCAAAACTGACTAGATCTTGATGGACGAGATATCTCGTCCTTAGAAAAACCGAACTTATCTTGATCTCGTTATCATCAAAAAACGTCTATATCATCATTCGGAATCGTCATTAGCAAAATTGGTCAGATCTTGATGGACGAGATATCTCGTCGAAACCACTTGGAGGGTTAAGCATTCAAATCAGTATCAAAAACAGCCTAATTTCGATAAACTGCGTGGTCTCGAGTCGGCTCCCATTTCATCTGCCCTCTGGGGCACATTTCCTTTAGGTGTGTATAGCCTTCACGGAACCGAGGTACCTAACTGATTTTTTCTTTTCACATGGGGTTACAGTAAATACGGGGTCGAGATCCCTGGATATCCATCCGAGCGATCTTTTTCTGCTTCTACAACTCTGTTACCCAATCTCTTTCTCCTTTTCACGACATATTTTACTTGAAATTGTCTTGTGTTTGGCGCAGTTTGACCAAATATGGTACTTGCTCCATAAAACGCCAAAACAACCAACCTAATTCACCTGGCCTGCGAGTTGTAGGCGGCGCAGATTCGATTTCTATCAGGTTCGATTTATCTCTTCTGTGTTAGTAAAACTTTCCTTGTCTGTGTATGCCTATTACTTGATGTTGTCTGTCTTGTGTTTGGCGCAGTATGGCCAAATATGGCCCTTACACCACAAAACTCAACCCAACCAACCTAATTTACCTGGAGATGAAGACTCTAGTAGCTTTTCGGGTGATCAGAGTATCAGTAAGATTGGCATTAAATAATTGTAGCTTTAAATAAATTAGCTTTTCGGGGTTGCACACATGGAGGCGAAAACCTGTTAGAAAATTTCAACATTTATTAATAAACTAAGGACGATACTAAACTACAAAGAACGCGGATCCGACTCCCTTTTACACTCCCCTCCAATTCTTCAAAATTCCAAATTAATTTTTCATCACATTCCCTGTCATGGGTACAGTTTTGAATTGCATAATTAAAAATACATTTATTAATGTCATAGTTTGCACGTGCATAATAAATGTAACATCAAGACACAACGTTTACAAGTACGCAAGTAACCCTTTGAAAGGCACTATGTTAAAATGGCTTTTTATAGACTTCACGCGTGAAGACCTATCCTTTATATGAATGAACTAAGCACATACAAAATTTAGTTTTTCAAGGGGTCATGGGCCACATACTCCTAGACATCAGAAAATCAAATGAGGGAATATTTATATACCTTAGCAGCCTTAACATATATAGAATATTTATATACCTAATCTGAACCATTTCAAGGAGGTGGGACGCCAGGGGCAATGCAAATGTGCAAAATACATTTGCATTTCTTCAAACACATTTAACTCAGTTTTTGGTCAAAGTAACATTTTAAAAACATCACTAAATGAAAATAATAATACCAATATTTTAAGTTTTGTAATACTATTTATATCTAATAAAAAATCGTGATAAAATTGCTTCAAACAGTTAACAATAAGTTATTGAATATATAGCTACTATCAATATGAAGAAAGAAAGTAAAAAGCCAGGTCAAGTGGGCAAGAAAATGACACTGGTTTTTAGTTTGCTTGAAAACAACTAATGGAAAAATACAAAGAACGCCGGTGGTTCAACTTTTATTATTTCAAACAATTGGCAATGAAATAATATTGAATATGAGGCAATATTATTATTAGGAGGAAAGAGAATAAACAGCGAAGAGAGTGGGAACGCGCAGATGGTGGTGACTGGTTTTGGTTTGAGTTTGAAAACAACTGAAGGTAGAATACAAATAATATGGATAGTTCAACTTTAATTATTCGACACAATTAAACAATTTGTAATGAAATGTTATTGTATATGTAGTAATTATCAATACGATGAGAGAGAATAAACAGCTAAGTGAGTTACGTTGGCACGAGCAGATGTGACACTGGTTTTTGGTTTGTTTGAAAACAACTAACGAGAGAATATATATACACACAGAGAGAGAATGCCGGGGGTTCAACTTTTATTATTTCAAAAGTTGCAATGAAATATTAGTGAATATGAGGCAATTTATGTAGGAGGGGAGAGAATAAACAGCAAATATATGTATGAAAAGTCACGCGGCACGCGCAGATGGTGACGCTGGTTTTGGTTTGCGTTTGAAAACAACTAACGGTAGAATACAAAGAATGTCGAAAGTTCAACTTTCATTATTTCAAACAGTTAAACAATTATTTCACAGTTAGTAATGAAATTCCATTGAATACGTGGCAATTATCAATAGGATGAGAGAGAATAAACAGCTAAGTCACGTTCGCACGAACAAATGATGACGCTAGCTTTGATTAGTGTTTGAAAATAACTAAGGATAGAAGACAAAAGAATGTCGATAGTTGAGCTTGTGTTTGTCAATCATTAAAAATCTTAACTGTATTTTGTTGAATGCTAGTTATGCATTTAAAAATCAATTACATTTTAATTGCAGTGCAATGTTCTTTGAAAAGCGTGGGAAGTCATTAAATAGCAATAAAAGCAACAAATGCGTTTGAAAAGACATTCATCGTTCAAAAGAATGTTAACTTTACAAGATTAAAACCTTTTTCTTGCTGAGGCTCTTAGGGTTTATCTGAAAGAGAATAAGTATTGGTTCTTTCGAATTTTAATGTGTGATCTCGGTCAGATAATTTTGACTATTTCCTACAAATGCGTATTTGTTTAACATTCCTCTTTTGAGTCACATCTCACGCTATCAAAATACGACATACATTAAACGAATATAGAAATAGCGAGTAAAAAAGAAATTAGGGTGTACAATTACAAAAGAACGAAACATCCTAATGCGAATGATTTTAAGATATGGCAGAAATCAAGTGTTGTTCCTAATCTGGTTGGATTGCGTCTAAGCGAATTTGTCAGAGTAAAAAAGTTAAACGAATTTCCTTTAAGGAATCACGAAAATGTAAAAAAAGACATCTTGTCTGATGAATATCTATATACTTTTTTTTATTATTTTTCTTCACTTTCATTGTGTATAATGTGTTCTTAATAGAATAATCTGTTATTTTGAACTTTAAACTGAAAGCTGTTAAAAACGAACACGCTGCTTTATTCTAAACAATAGTTCTGCTTGTTCTGTCGTACTGGAATTTTTGCTTTGCAGACAAAAATATATTCAGTTTTACTTATGACGCTGCAGTTCGAAAGCACACATTGCATAAGTTGGAACTTTTCATTTCATCTACAACTTATAAAGGACTACAAAACAATTTGTAAAATAATTTAAAATTGTTAGTTTGTTTATAATAATTGAAATATAAGGTCTTCGGGATATCATTTTTGCGTCTCTTTTGCTCTCCAAGGGCTTCGGTAGCCCGGTTGGGAGAGTAAAGGATTAGCAACCGAAGAGTTGCGAGTTTGAATCCAACCAAACACCGTCGTATACAAGGGGGCTGGTGCACGTTAAATCTGTCATGGCCTCAAATGTCCCCATGTTGGAGTGGGGTGGAAGTTTGGAGAGTGGGATGTCAGTTCCGGTCTTGACCTCGTCATCCGACCTTGGTTAAAACGTATGAGGTGTTGTCTTGGGTTTTCTCCCATCGGG